>JAYESA010000006.1:149752476-150349976 GCA_036927795.1 Iris macrosiphon | reverse complement strand
TTTGACCCGTTTGACCTAGAATGACCCTAGTAGCCTATTTTTAATTATTTTATATCTGTTTAACTCATTAGAACCCTGTTTAACCTTGCTTTTCGCAATAGGTCCTTGCGACACCAGTTCGGATCGCCAGTTGCTCAAGACGTCAGGCGAGTACATTCTCTGATAGTTTTTATTATCTGATGATTATTATGATTCAGCTTCTAGTATAGTATCATATGATTATTCTGGCACAACATGGGACACTGACTGGTATTTCTGAATTCATTTACTTGCGACACGTATTTTTTATGTTTCTGGCCTCTATTCTGGAATCACTACTGGCATCACCTACAGGCATCACTACAGGCATCACTCATGTTTCAGGCTGGACTCATACTTGATTTACGTGTCGGGTCTTGGATTCACTTGTATTAGTTGGGGCGGAGAAATACTCGAGTAGACATGTAAACATTCCCATCTGGAATCATCAGGAATCACTCCCTCTGGTCTAATCTGGAATGATAGCAGCCGCGCACCCAGTGCGCGGTGAGCCGTACTTACCCCTAGCCGTTTACATGTCGAAACAAGTATTTCAAAGAACCGAGTTCATTCTTTCTAGTCTGGACTCTCTTGCATTTCTTGACTTGTCTCACTTACATGTTTCTGGACTTGACTCACTACATGTATTTCATGCTGGACTCACTACACGTTCATGTGCACGGACTTACTCTTAGTTTAGATTCTTGCATCTTACAGTCATTACTATCTTGCTTTTGATATCCATGCATCTTTATCTTTATGCACCAGTGATATGTATATTTCCTTGTTCCATACTTTATTTCATTCTCCTTGCTACTTGCTATAACTGTTTTATAGTTTTTGTCATTTAAATGGAACTGCTGTTAGAGATGTACTTGCTCCAGTCCTGACTGGACATATTTTTTCCAGAGTATCCGGAGGATTGGTGTCCGACTTTTTATGGACCTGAGCCTGTCGATGGTGCAGACAGGGACCCTCTAGTTTAGGGGTGATTTCCGGTTTGGTAGCCGGGATCACTAGGACCTTGTTATTGTTTTATTAGCTTTTAGCACCGGATTTGTCTCCGGTTTTGGTTTGAGACCTTGTATTGTATATTATTTTGGTTGATGTATTATTATTATTGATGTTGTGGTTGTTGTAGTAGTTGTTGTTGGTTAGACTTTGTAGTTGTTAGATTTCTGTGTTATCTTATCGTGCTTAGATTCGTGATTGAGTACTTGATTATCATTATGATATTGCTCCTCCGTTTGGAGTTGAGATCTTTACAGGTTTATATATTGATTGCGTGAGATTGTTATCTAGATAGTTGACCTAGACAACGTTCTACCGCCGATGCTGCGGCGTAGGCTGGACGTACCCACGTCTCATGCCCGATTTTTCGGGTGCGGGTCGTGACACAGTGCTTTCTATGAGCAGTCTTTTTTTAAGGGACAGTGATTCATACAGTACTTCAACAGTAACCATTTTCGAGATTTTTCGGCTATATATAGTCTCGATTTTGTGCTTCCAAAAAAAGAGATATTCAAAGAGAACATATACACAGGGGTGCATACACAACATTTAGCCACCTCGTAATCAACAATCTAAGCTCTTCTTTTGGAGAATCCTCTGTCCAAAAGTGCTTGTGCGTATCGAGGAACTTACGAAAGTTTGTCAGATCGTCAATGGAGTAAATGAATCACGCGCCAATTCGATCTCCACCGCTATACTCTCCAGAATCTCAATTTGAACTTTTGTATTCAGTGTAACGAATTCTTTGTACTCAAAAGTCTTATAAAAGTTTTCTTTGAGATGAATAACACTTTTTTTTGTGACGAAAACACTTATTCATTTTGCTTCAAAGATGATCGCGAATTGTTTTACCATTATTGTAGATCATTGGTGCTGATGATGTGTTGTAGTTAGAAATAGTTATTCAAAAACTTGAAAGTCATATATATATATATATATATATATATATATATATATATATATATATATATATATATATAAATGAACATGAGTTAATGTACATGTGGACCAATAGGAATGAAATATACTAGTGCACATGGGTGCACATGGGATGTAAGAATCCGTTCCTATTGATCCATATGTGTATGACTTATGTAGAAATATGAGCCTATGGCTCATATCCCGTTTACCTATATATATATATATCATATATATCATGTTAATGTCAATTATAAATTTGGAGAATGAATGCTATTGATTGTGCTCAATCATTAGACAGTAAATACTGCTTGCGATACTAATGGCCAGCCCACAACAGTTACTGCAATAGTTACAAATTTGTGGATTATTTGGACCTAAAAGTAATCTATTATAAATGACTGAAGGCATATTTGGTTGTAAGTTATAACTCAATTTTCTGAGTTATAACGTAAAGGAGAGGGAAACAAGTGTTTAGCAGTCTGTTTTCAGAGATGTCTTTCCAAAAAAAAAAATTGGAAAAGCAACCACTCAGAGAGCAGCTTTCACAAAGCAACTAAAAATAGTTTTCAGAATGTTGTGTTCTAAAAAAAAAATCTCACGGAGCGGGTCCCCCAAACTCTCTCTCTCTCTCTCTCTCCCCAAGTCGACGAGGACAAGGCTTCCTTCGAAGACGACGAGCTCGAGGTTCCCCCCATAGCCACCGCCTATGGCCTCCACCGGCCCTCCTTCGAAGTCGACGAGGACGAGGAAGTCGACGCGGAGGGTGGCGGCGGTCTCCGCCAGCAACGCCTCGCTGGAGGTCGACTTCGTCAGCCGCGTCGAGCTCTCGTCGACTTCGTCGGTCTCCGGCAGCAACGACTAGAAGGCACGACGGCTTCGGCGAGTCGATCACCTGGACGGGGTCGGTTGGCACGACGACGACGACGGGATCTCGAGCTCGACGACGGCGACGGGGTCTCGAGCTCGACGATGGTGGGATCTCGAGCTCGACGGTGGCGGGATCTCGAGCTCGACGACGGCGGGATCCCGAGCTGGACGCTGCGGGCTTTCGAGCTCGACGCGGGATCTCGAGCTTGACAGCGGTGGGATCTTGAGCTCGACGACGGCGTAGGGAGCCCAGATCTGGACGGGTTCGGTGGGGATGACGGCTTCGGCTTCGGCGTGTCCTAGGGTTAGGGTTGATGAGGGGGCAGCAGCGCGACGATGATAGAGCGAGCCGAGCTCCGGACACGGTCTGGACACCGTCTGGACACGGTCATAGATACCGGACACAGCTAGACACAGTCATAGAGACCGATATGGCTGGTACAAAAATTATATTAAAAAATAATTTTCTAAAAATAATTTTTAATTTATCTTTCTTAAAATTACATTTTTAGATAAATGTAACTAAACGTAAAAATAAAATTTTTATATTCAGACCGGAGATCTCGTTGTTGTAAAAGCGGAACTAAGTTTGCTACAAGATAAGTTGCAAGATCAGACAATACCAGAGAATCGGCATAAGAAGCAGAAAAATTAATTTTATAATTTTATTTTCAAAATATTATTTCTAGAATAAAATTTCAAAAATTATATCCAAACGGTTTTTAAATTTTTTTTAACATTGTGTGCAAGAAACCAATTCCTTGAGAGGGGTAAATTTTTTTTTTTTTTTTTTTTTTTTTTTTTTTGCAATTAGGGTGAGATTCTATATTGGCCTTTGCTTTTGTGATATTGTATTGCTCGTTTGGACAGCAGACTTTACTCTCTTTTCTAATGAATAATACATTTGAATTTAGCTATGGCGGGAGTTTCAAAATGGACAGATACTAACATTTAAAATTGGACCAAACCTATTTTAGGTAAAATGGGACCCGTTTTTAGTCACAACCAGCAAGACGAAAAAATAATATTAATTATTCAAATATTCTTTTATTGTTTCCTCTTTCTGTATACATCCCCATTTTTTAGTAATTAATATTCCAATGTTACAAAAGGCAAGTTGAGTAATGATGAAGATTTTTAAAAGATTATACAAAATAATTGTTGTACAAATTTTTTGTTTTAAATAAATTAACTAAAATTAAACTATTTTGAAAATATTTAAAGTAACAAAAGCTTTCGCCGTCCCAGATGGCGAAAATATATAAAAAATATATTTTATATATTTGTCAAATTTTTACCATCTCATATGGCGAAAATAAAAAAAAAATATTTTTTTTATATTTTGTCAAATTTTTGTCATCCCAGATGACAAAAAAAAAACAAAAATAATTATATTTGTCAAATTTTAGCCATCCGAGATGGATAAAATCAGACAAATGGTTTTTTTTTTTTTTGTTAGATTTTTTGTTGGTTTTTTTATTTGTTGGTTATTTATTCAATTGTGATATCTATTTTAATTATGATTTTCTCATAAATATATGTTTTAAATTTTGAATATGTGTTATTTTTTAAAATGTTGTCTGTTTATCATAATTATCTATTTGTTATTTTTTAAAATTTGATAGCATAACTATAACAGACAATTACGATATCAAATATATTTTTATTTCTGTATAGATTTTTTTGAAAAAAAAGACACTTATAAATTTTCTAAAGGCAATTTAAAATTAACTAAAATATTAGATACCACATCTAGTATCATTCAAAATATAATTTTGTAAGGACAAATTTAAAATTTATTATGGATAATAATATATTCAAAATTTAAATTATATTTAAACTAACTACAGTATATCTAACTAAACACATATTAAAATTTTAAAACATATCTTTATGATAAATCATAATTAAAATAGATATAAAAAAAAATAAAAAATATATTCTTGTTCCATCTTTAATCATCTTCACACTGATATATTATACGATAACGTTTGAGGGTCCGAAGAGACCAATTTTTACTCATTAACATTGAAATACCGAAAAAAAAATCGACAACAAAATTTGTATGTCGAAACATCTTTTTTTGCGATTCTAAAATTTTTCAAAGTCCGTCAAACGATAAAATAGTTTATTCCATAGTACTTTTCATTACGATCATTTTGGCATAAGTTGGGCTTCGTTTCGATCTCCTAGTAAAAAATTATGATACTTTTAAATTTTAAATTTTATACTTTTGCCTGTAACATGTGCGTCTTGGTTCAGATAAATTTTTTTTCTACACGAATTGTGTTACTCTCGTCGAAAAGATACAAATCGACCTATTGTTTGACTAAAAACGATTTTTGAACAAATAGTTATGGCCGCTCAAAATTTGCTCGACGGTAGACATATTTTTTTACGATAGAAAACTTTTAAATTTTTGGATATTCAATGATAACAATTTTTTTTTATGTTAAATCATTTTTTCTAATTTATTTAAAAAAATTATTGTTACAAAAATATTTTTTAAAAGAACTAAACCTAAATAAAACTAAACCAAACCATTTAAAAAAAAAACCAATTAAAAAAAACAATACTCAAACATTAAAATCGAACCAACCCTCACAGGTCGAAGTGCTGAATTTTCGCCAACTCAGTTGACAAAATTTTGACATTCTCGATTTTCGGACAAGTCCAAAAATTTGCTAACCTTGTTGGCAAAAATTTGATATTCTTTATTTTCGCCATCTTTGATGGCGATTTTTATCGTCGGTTCAAATTTTTCAAAAATAGTATCGTTATTGTTAATTTATTTAAAAAAAAAATTCTGTACAGTAAATTTTTTGAAGATTATATGAGCTTTCATGTTGCATTGGATTGATATATTAGTTGCAATTATTTTTAAATATATACATTAACCTATTTTTTAAATATAATACGTATTAACATGTTAAAGTAATTTCGCATTATGTACCTTTAATCATTATATTTCTGTCATGACTTGGGAGTTGAACTTTGGGAGGATTTGATTTTGTGGAAACTTTAACCTAGCTACTAATCATGTTGATAAAAATGCATTATTTTGCGGTAGGTCACAATCAAAGAAGAGGAAAGGAAAAGTTGTCAATCTCATTACTTATAAAATAAAATTATTGTTATAGAATGTTGCTCTAACAAAAATATTCTACATTTTATTGGTCTAAGCATAAATAAAAACATTCTCAACATTTTTTTAACTACCCAGACCTTCTTATACCATTTTTTTTTATTTTTCATCATTTTAAAATCGAAAAAAACTTTTTAAAACATCATAATATAAAAATTAATAGACTAATTAGCTTTTAGATCATAAATTTTATAACAGTTTAGAGCTTAAATTATGTCCAATTACAAAGTTTGAGTCCTATTTTATTTTTTTGATTTTTTTATTATATTTTACATATGAAGTACAAGAACAATAACCTACCTAAGTTGAAAATACAATACAATGAAGGACCAATGAAAGAAATGAAAAAAAAAAATCTAGTATCAAAACTTTTAAATTTGGCGTGTCAAAATTTACAATAATGTTAAGTTTACTACCAAATGCTTCCAACCTTCTTATAACTGTCTTTCTTCCTGCTATATAGGCTATTTCGGTCATATCCTCTTTCCCAATCGACGGCTGTCATATGACGTTTATGTCGTCGGACGGTCACTGAATGGCCACCGGGTTCCATATATTCCTCTTCTTTCAATAAACGGTTGCCACATGACCGCCGCGTTAACGGTTGTAAGAGAGTTGTAAGCATTTGGTTGTAACCGTAGCTAGTCCAAAATTAATTTACGAAACCCGTGTCATGCGATTCTGGCCATCTTTCTCTCCACAAAGTCCAAAAAACAATAAAAGAAATGCCAAAAATGGTAACGAAAAAAATGTTACTATCAACCAATTAAAAGAAATAATAAAAGGAAAATCCCATAACGGGCCTAAGGCCCGTTGGGAGGATACGATAGCCCAATAAGGGGAATAGGGTTTGCTTTGTGCGAAAGTAACGGATTATTAGTATTAAGAAAATATCGGGAGGCGGAAAGCGTGGAACTATTTAAATCACCTCTTGACCAAAACACTCTCTCTCTTTCTCTCTCCACTCCGTGGCGGCTATTATCTCTCATTTTCTCTCTCCTAGGGTTAGTGTTTTCTTCGAAGCTGAAGCCATCGCCGTTGCCATCACCATCGTCATCAGCAGCGCCTCCTCCTCGTCGTCGAGATCACGTCATGGCGGCCGTAGCACAAGGAGCTGACAGTATCCTTTCTTTCTTCTCCTTCTCCTTCTTCTTCTTCTTCTTCTTAGGATTTTGATTCGGGAGGAGTTCTAGATCTGTTTGATTGTTGTTCTCGATTCGTTTGATTATGAATTGTATGCTGTTTGTTCGATTGATTCTTTGTGGAACTTCAGGGTTTTGAGAGGTTTTAGGGTGTTTTTAGGTGTTCATGATCAGACCGCCGCTGCTCGTCAGGGTTAGGGTTCAGGAACGATCATTTATATAAATTTGATCTCGATCTATTGATTTTGGAAGTTGTAGTATTCGAATTTTGTATTTATTTGTGATGTATGTAGACTCCGACACGGACACGGCGTAGATTATTTGGCCTGCCCTGATTCTTTGTAGAGTGTTATTTGGCGGCGTTATTTCTTAATTGTTGCGATAGAAGCTACTGATTTACTCCAGAAGATGACCTTGGAGCCCAAGAGCAAGCCCCATGACGCCATCGAGGTCACCAAGAAGGTATCTTTCTGTGATTTTAGTTGCAATCTGTATTAATCTTAGGATGGGATTTGAGTTTTGGTGCCGTGTTTTTTTTGGGTTGGTTAGTCTGGTGGGATTCAGAACGGCGGAGAAGTGAAGAGCGCTCCGATGCAGCACCTGGAGCGGTCGGCGACTCCTTATATTCAGAACGTGGACCTGAACATGTGCTACCCGATGCCTTATTTCTATGGAGGTGAGAGAGGAATATGTATACACGTGTTTAGAATCTTTGACATGGGATACGGCACCACACTACACGGATAAGGCGGCAGGGCACTGATTATTGACTGTTGTATCAAGTACATGCCTAACACGATGCGGCACGGACATGGCTGGTTTTTGAAGTGTTCACCCTCCTAGTTTGCTATCGAAATGTTAGTCACTGAGACATTGGCTTATTTGTCCATTGGGATGCTACATGTGGTACACAAAAGTTCCCAATTTATTGCCTTTTTTTATTAACAGCTTGTGACGAAATGGATATGCATGACTGTTACCTCCCGGCAGCTAAAGGAAAAAGAGGAACACTTGATAATGTGTGGTTAATATTTCATGAATTTGATGCTATTCAGCTATTACTGATTCTTATAGCTTCTGCTTGAGTCGTGTTGAGGCCCAGACCTTTTATATGTGATAGAGGACCAGTGGCATGTAAATTCTTTTGATTTGAGGAATATTATACACAATGCCCCTTCCCTAGACATACCCGTAATTGCTCGTACCTAGCCCACTCGTGTGGGCTAATGTGACGCCCTTGAACACCATACGATCAACATGCCAATCATCCTGGCATGGTGGGGGTGGGGATTGCAAGACAATTATGGATTGGTGATCATGTAAAGTATTCTTTGATTGATCTGTTGCAGTTTTATTTCCATACATGTAAATGCTCACATTTCTAGTTAAACTTATTTTAGCCCTTGGCGTGTCCATGTTTTTGTAACTTAATTTTGTTGAATTTTTGTTGGTTCTTAAGGTTATGATGGTTCAGCACACGAGTGGAGAGAGGACTACTCTAGATATATCAATCCTGATGGAGTGGAGATGTCTCCGGTAAGTTTAACATCCTTTTTCTATTGGTATGGTCTTTTGTTGACATCTCTGAACTTTGAATTCCGTGCTTTGAGTTTTTGAATGACTAATTGAGTGATAGTAGTATTAAGTAAAACTAACTTAAAAGTTTCTGTTACTGGCTTTGTTATCTTGTGCTTCTTCTTTTATACTTTTTAACTGCTCGACTTTTTAACGGTATAGCATTTGTTAAATCTGGGTTCTTAGGTGTATGGGTCCTATTGATTGACTGTAAGCCTTTTATATATACACAATTAGGAATTTACTCTTGAATTTCACCACCTTTCATAATGATTCATTTGATCTTTTGCTTCCATTTTAAGGGTGTCTACGGAGATATGTATCATTCAGGTTATGGGTATCCTCCTTATGGTGCATACCCATCTCCTGGATCCCCAGTTCCTACCATGGGGCATGATGGTCAGCTGTATGGCCCTCAACATTATCAGTATCAAGCCTCGTACTACCAGCCACAGGCTACCACAAATGCACCATATACATCAAACAAGGTTCCTACATCTAAAAGTGAACTTTCCACCTCTGTTGCTTCTGACCAGCCGCCAATTCCTTTGGATACCTCCAAGGTGAACACAAATGGAGTTGCTAATGTGACTGCGAATGGCAATAGTTGTTCAGCACTACAGAAGTCTAATCAACAGAATTTGTTGCTATCTTCAAATGGTTCATATGGTAGGGGTTCTTTATCAAATGGAATACCTTCTTCTGGTTACCAGGATACAAGATACAGCTTTGATGGAATGCGATCACCTGTACAGTGGTCTGATTCTCCTGTGTTCCCTGATGCACAACACAGGCCGACTCTGGATAACACAGTCTCCTCAACTCCGAATCTTGCAAAATCAGCAGCAGGGAGAAACCAGAATCTTCATGCAGTTCCTCATCTCATGGTATTCATTATTACATAGTCTTCATGGTCTACTGTCAAAATCATTATAAGTTTGCTTGTGGATCATATATTGATAAAATATGTCTTGGGTTTTTTCATTAGTTAAAAATCTTAAAAAGCGTGACATGTTGAGTGGATAACATTGAACAGTTACATGATTATAATAAAGATAACAAATGATTTAAAAATAAGGGTATTAAAGTTTAGAAGGATAGATAGCTACAATATCTTACCTATGGTTAAGGATTAATGAATAACTGTTTTGCTTTTCAAATAAAAATTTCCTTTAGTGGACCAAGTACAAGAGCAATATTTTTATCGTATGAGTGTATATTTTATTGTCTTTTTTATTTCATCTGTCCGAGTGCTTATAGATACACTCATCTGAGTAAATTTGTTGGTTTCTTTTGACTATTCTTTTATTCTGGAATTACAGGGTCTGCATAATGCAAGACCAACACCTGGAATGGGTTCTGCTGTCCCTGGCATGATAAATAGGATGTATTCCAACAATCAGATGTTCAATTCCTACAACACTGGTCCCTGTTTCAGATCAACTTTTTATGACTCCAGAACTAGTGGGCGATGGGGGCCAGTTATGGATAGCAAGTACAAACCAAGAGGCAGAGGGAATGGTTTTTATGGTTATGTCAATGAGAACTTGGATGGTTTGAGTGAACTGAACAGAGGGCCCAGAGCTAACAATCGTTTTAAGAACCAGAAGGTTTTTGTACCCACTGTACCTGTTCCAGTGAAGGAACAGTGTCTTTCCAACAACGGAATTGTTGAGGAGTCTGCTGTCCCTGATAAGGATCAGTACAATCAGGCAGAGTTCTCTGATAAGTATGCAGATGCTAAGTTCTTCATCATCAAGTCTTACAGCGAGGATGATGTTCACAAAAGTATTAAATATAATGTTTGGGCTAGCACCCCAAATGGGAATAAGAAGCTCGATGCAGGTTATAAAGAAGCACAAGAGAAAGCAGGGGGATGTCCTGTGTTTCTGTTATTCTCTGTAAGTACGGCTATTTGATCTCTTTGTTTGAAGATATTCCTGTTTGCTCATTTCTTAGTTTTTTAAAATGACATGTTTCTATATTTGGCAGGTAAATACAAGCGGGCAATTTGTTGGTGTTGCTGAGATGGTAGGTCCTGTTGATTTTAATAAGACTGTCGACTACTGGCAACAAGACAAGTGGAATGGTTGCTTTTCTGTCAAGTGGCACATTGTGAAAGATGTACCCAACAACCTACTCAAACATATCACACTAGAGAACAACGATAACAAGCCTGTGACGAACAGTAGGGATACTCAAGAGGTAAGAGAAATCTGTAATGGTTTTATATTATTTTTTAAGCCTAGATCTTGGTACCTATTATGCTCTCTACCTTCTGATACATCTACAGGTGAAGCTGGAGCAAGGTCTTCAAATGCTTAAGTTTTTTAAGGAACATGTCAGCAAGACTTCGATTTTGGATGATTTTATTTTCTATGACAGCCGCCAGAAGGCAATGCAAGAAAAAAGAGCTAAGCAGCAACAACTTCACAAGCAGGCATGATTTGTTCGGTTTACTATTCAATTTTTTTGTATCTAGACAAATCTATAGTCATGAAGTTCAATCCTGCTATTGTTTTGACCTCTTTCTTTTGCTGATACAATCATAAGGAGAAACATGCATCAATCAATTGACGAAACTTATTTGTAGCATGGAAACATAAAAAATTAGCTGCAAGATGACATTTCTCATCTTTGGCAATATTTAATGCATTTTGTCATCATCTCTCCAGATAACTGATATGAAGCCAACAGATGTCCTTGATGAGAAGGAGAAGGATGGTGCAAATGGGAAGCCCAGAGTTCTGAAACCATTTGATGTAGTTACAGTTTTGAAGAAGGAAGTCGTCCCTGTTGGGCTTGTAGAAGAAAAGTCAACCGAGGAAAATTGTGCGAATTCACTTGTGACTGGTGATGCCCCAAAGGGTGCTAAGGTGACGGCTGAGAAGAAGGCTGTTGCAAATGGTGTTGCTAATGGCTGTTAGGTTCTTCAACCACTAGGCACCCTGGTTGCCAAATTGTGTAGTTTGTCATAGTTTTGATCGTGAAAGTTACAATATGATCCCATGAAGTACAGAATAGAACTCAAGATTTGGCATTTGGGGCTGCAGGATTAACTAGTGGACTAACATTCGAGGCAAATAAAAGGAAATCTCTGTTGCCGTTAGTAGTGAGATTGGTGCTTGGTTTCTGTCTCAATTCCAGTGCTTTTGTTATTGATTTCTAGTTGGCTTTCTTTTATTATGAAAACCTTTCCCTTAGAAGCTTGGTTGTGTGGGTTGGAACTCTAGATAATATAGGGTACACTCTTTATTATGCTTCTCAGGTTAGGAACTCTTGGTAAGTGGGTCTTATAATTGGTTGGGTGCCTCCGACAGCTCTCTCTTCTATTTTTCTGTTTTTGGTTTTTAGTTAGAATCTTATCTTATTTCTTTGCTTTTAGTAGTGCTATGGTAGTCCTTTCTTCTGTAAATTCGCCATGTCTGAGGCATTGTAACTGTTAAGAACCCGAAGCTATTTACACAGTATTTGCATGTTTCTTTCTGTTGCTTCTAGTGAATTTTTCATATTATGTAAGGTGATCTTCTAGTAATGACTTGTGTCCCTGTTGTATTGTTGGTATATGCTGTTGTGCTAGTTTGCGTGATATGGTTGCACTGGACCAAAAGATGCTTTTAGTTGTGCATATTATTTCGTTCTTCAGCGTCAAGTTAGCTTTTAAAGTATCTTTTGTTTGTCGCAGGGAATGCTGATGATGTTTTTTCATGTTTTCTGATATTAGTCGTTTCTTATTTTTATACAAGTTGCCAAATGAACATATTGTTGAGCTTTATGCCAGACTTCACTTTCAATCCTGGTGATATGATGATCATATTTTCTTTTTATAGTCTGTATACTTTAGTTTCCTTTATAGGATAATATTTTAACCGGGTCGAATTTTCTTCTGATCATGGAGAAACAGAAGCAGAAAATTCCAATTGTGTGCCATTGAAGTCTGTTTATGTCCGCCATGCATGTTAAGCAATTGCAAATTAGCAGACGAACTAGTTGTCTTAAGCTTTTGCCCTTCACTTGGCTTGGTGTCATGGAAGTTTTTGTCAGAAACAGTATTATCATTGGAGATCCGTGGCAAGACAGCTTAGCTGCTTTCTTTATCTTGTTTGAGGTGGTGTCTTTTGGCACCACCGGGTAGGGTTAGGGTGGTTTGTACAAGCAAAACTAGAAAGCCGACTTTATGATCGAAGAAGGAAAGGAACTAGGATATATGGCACGTTCCACAACATCAGTGCAAGCCCCCACCACCATCACCACCGCAGCAATACTCCTGTGCTACACTGCAATCAGGAAAAAATTCATAATCTCAAGCATCTATACTTTTTTCTCCATATATAAGAAGCAGCTTTCGACTTTAATTCTCGTGTTTGAATTGATTAGATTCATTCAAAGAATTCCCAATACTCCCCAGCACAAGGACGAAAAAGAAAAGAGCTTCCCAGCTGGCAGCTCACACCATGCCTAAAATTTGAACACCCGAGAAAGGAGCCTCAGCCTCCCAACGTAGACACATCCAAAAGAGGCTGAGGAGTCCTTTTTGTCCTCAACCACTCATCCCCATTAATAAGACAATTAATTCACACAAGTTTACTGGACTTCATATTCACTACACCTACATCCCAGTCTCTCTCTCTCTCTTGTTCTTCTTACGCTACAACATAACTAGAGAACAGTAGTAACTCAATTAAAAAGTCCACAATGTAATGTAAGAAAACTCGGACTCAATTGGCAATAGAGGAGGAGGAGGAGGAGGAGGAGGTGGACCTCATCTCCATGACCTTCTTGTGGGAGTTGGAGTGCTTGCAGGTCTGGAAGGTGGGGCTCTTGGCAGGCCTGTACTCTGGGAGCAGCCTCCCGGACTTGAACCTGACCCCGCATGCGTTGCACAGCGTCTTAGGCCCCAGCGGGCCTGCCCTCCACTGCGGCGTCTTCTGCGACATGCAGTGCGTGCACCTCCTCCCACTCCCATTCGACCCCTCCTCTTCCCCCTCCTTGACTACTACTGCTTCCTCTCCCTCTCCCTCTCCCTCTCCTATTTCTTCTCCTTCCTTTCTTGGAAGGACTACCAGCAGCTCGCTCTCAGCGAGCCAGTAGGTCTGGGGGACCATTACCAACGGGGAGGACTCGGCTGGGTGGTTCTTCATGAGCTTCCTCCTCTTGGTCCTTGTCTTGGTTGTTGGCCTAGTAGGTGGTGTAATTGGTTTGGTAGTGCAGCTGGTGGTTGGTGGGGGTACCGATGCTGGTTGGCTTGTGAATCCTCCTCCATTGAGACATTCCTCCACAAAGGCCGAGACCCATTCCAGGCTCGCACCACCATCTCCTTCCTGTGCATGTACCAACACCAACACCACCACCAACAACAGAAAAATATATAAGCTTGTGGGAAAAAAATCTTGATTGAACATGGGTGAGAAAAGCAAGAGTGAGTGAGACTGACCATGTTGTTCTCTCCGGGGAAGTAGTCCTCTGGCAAGCTGCTGGGAACAGCATTTGAGTGGATATCCATGGGGAGAGAGAGAGAGAGAGAGAGAGAGAGAGAGGGGGAGGGGGAGAGGGAGAGGGAGAAGGCAACAACTGGCTAGCTGCTGCCTCTTATTTCAAGTGTCCTTTTATTTGTGCCTTCTTTTGTCGGCAGAGAAGTCCATACACACTCATACTGTCATACACTTTCTTTCGCCCATGGAAAAGGAAATCCTTTAGGAAAAGGATTTTTTTTTTTTTTTTTTTTACGGAATTCCTTAATTTTTAAAATTCGACAACTACAAGTCGTTGGATTAGATTAGATGTATCTTATATCTTAATTTTTTAAAGATCTAAATAGAAAATTTTGGAGGACCTAAGTAGAAAAATTAACCCACATATCATATTTCTATTGCGGGTTCTTATTTGAGTTTCTGTGGCCGAACTCTATTTTTTACATACAACTTACGCAGTGAAAGAATCTTTTACATATATTTTTTTTTCATACAACTTCGAAGTTGTAGACAGGCATAGTAAAATTATCTTTAATACGATATCAGAACAATATAACACATCTATTGGCTATGGCGTTGGAATGATGTAGGAGGAACCCATCGAGTGAAGTTCTAAGAGAAAGAAAAACAAAAGGTAAAGATAATGAAAATAGTCTTTACACCTTAGAGATTCAAGCTAATTTGTTGACATCAGAAAAAAAAAAAATAGTATGACTAGCAAAGTTCTAAACAGATAACAGGATTACTTAAAAGTTAAAACTTTAAGTAGAAATAAGGTTAGATTTAAGGGGGCATAAAAGACCTTAAATTTTTTTTTCATAGAGTTTGACAAATTATTCAATGTGACGGATAGTGATTTATAAGTCCGTCTGTAATATCAAAAATCCAAAAAAAATTAATTAAATAATTATCAAATATTATTACCAAAAATAGTAAAATATTATCATATGTCATTAATATTTTATCACGAGTGAATCCGTCCCGCTAAATAAATTATGCACAGAGTACCCCTACCAGTACCATGGGGGCCACAACGGTGATAGGCTACACTACGGTGATAGGCTACACTAGGTGGACCGAGTACCCCTACCAGTACCATGGGGGCCACAACGGTGATAGGCTACACTAGGTGGACCGGCATAAGGTGCGGCCCATCCTTGCACCTACTGCTATTACTTTTCCTTTTTGGAGTTTGTTTTTTGGGTACTGTAGTCATGCTTGATTGATTCCAAAGTGTTCCACAGCTGTTCTCGGTGTGGTTCCAAAACCCCCATTCAGATCATCATTCCAGTGTTATTTACTTTGTTTTCAATCTGTATTTTTTGCTTTATACTTTACATTTAGTACAAAGATGGGAGTCAAGTTACAGTGAATGTTTGAAGCAAGAGAACTAGGAGTGGAAACCTCACCACATTTGTGACATTTCCATAGAGGAAGTCCCAACTTAACTTCCAACCAAGTCCAAGGTTGGGAGGATTCCTCTGAATGTAGCAGTTATTTGAAGGTTTGGTAGGACTCCACTTTATTTTTATTTTCTACTTTTCAGTTTTAGGGCCAACATATTATGCCACCAGGCCAGGGGGTGGTCTAAGTTCATGCTGGTGATTGTTTCTGGGGAGTGGGCTGTCACGCCCCAGTCCCAAAATCTATGGGACCAGACCCGTGGCAATGGCCAGCTGGTACGACTCCGTAGGGCTTTCCAATTTAATGGACCCGACGAAGTGCACTTACGCTGTCCATGGTCAAGTGATCCAAGTAATAATCTATTTCCATTATACAACAACTAAATCTAAATCTCAATCCAGGATAAGTAATCTCAAGGAAGAACGATAGGCATCATTAGTCTGCAGCCCAATAACACATCCGTTCGAATAGACCAGAAGAACAATATAGGTCTATAAACACTAGGCTATATAAGCAGAATAAAATGGAAGTAACACAAGACTGAAAAAGCTGGAAATGTAAATATACCTGCAATGATGTCCATACCCTATCAGATCAAGTATCCTGCAACTGCACAAACAACCTGGAAGGGAACCAGGTCCTCAGAGGGACGTAACAAGATACAAAAATACATGCCATAAAGTAAATACTGAGTAAATAAAGGGGGGTGTGCTAACCATCTAAGTGAATGCAATTTAAAGACCTGGTAGTACGCATGGGAATGTGTAGGCTCAGACATATGCTGACGTAATTCACCAATCGTCGGGACTGGCTAGTATATGCCACATATGCCCCCGTTTAAGGGCATTGATGCTATCCCCATCTCCGAAGAGCATGGTAACTCGCTATAATCCCCATCTCCGAAGAGCATGGTAACTCGCTATAATCCCCATCTCCGAAGAGCATGGTAACTCGCTATATATACTGTAATCCCCATCTCCGAAGAGCATGGTAACTCGAGTATATATCAGGAGGGGGTGTCCCATACGCCTACTAGATGTCTTTCCCACCCAATGTAGATGTACAAATCGTGAAAACGACGTGGACATCTCATACTATGATGCAAGTCTCTATGAAATAACAACTGAGCTACATACCGCTACACGTGTTGCTCATACTGATGGCCAGTCGCGCATGAGGCACGCGTCCCTACATGAACTCACTCTGTGACGTGTAATGATACGTGTCAAGGCCTGGGAAGTTATATCAATAACTTCACAACTTTAGGTGGGTCTACTAGACACTAAGTCAGATACTACTCCTAACGTCAACGCCTTCGCTGACTGCACCCGAGTCTGCTCGGACGCGCACATTTATATAATGAATAAATATGTAACCAACAATAATTGAATTTAAACAGTACAACAAGGCAAGGTATACTTGCCTGTCCCGGGTAGCTGCGAAATCCAAAGCCCTGCTCCTGATGTCTCGTCAGTAGTGTCCAGCAATCCTATATCGTATATAGTAATGTCCAAGTTAGTCGCTACGATAGCACGACTAGGACACTGTCCGTATCTACACTGACACAGGGTCGGGGCTATGTGTATATATAGCTAACACCAATATTTATATACACATTAATTCATAGCTAAATATATTAAATAATATAGTTGTTTATTAGTACTAGAAAATATATTTGTATAACCACATATTAAAATATATGTACAACTGGCAATACTTTAAATATATATACATATAAATATATATTTATTTTAGAAATAATTTTTGTATAAGTACAAAGGTACTCGTACTTATTTTGAATACAACAACATATTGAAATTACTAATATATTTATTTATATTTCAAAAATACACATATATTATATATACACATTTATTATATATACACATACGTATATCTATATATATTTATATACATGTATATATGCATATACACATAGAGACTTAATAATTATAAGCATTTATATATAAAATATATTATATATATTTTTAAATTCCAGAAATGTATTTAGACATAATTTGTATTTATAAAATTAATAATTTATACAAAAAAAAGAATACACATACATACCTACGTACATACATACATAAATACATACTTACACACATACATATTTAATATGAAAAATATATAGTATTATTTCTATACTAAATCACAGTATTTTTATATTTAAAATACGGTTTTAAATACTGTACAATATACATACATACGTACATATACTCATATATACATATATATATATATGTATATACATACATACGTACATACATACTTACATACACATTCATATATATTATAAATACATTAAAGGATTATGTAAATATATATTATAAAAATTTACAGGGAATATATAATTATATATACAGTTAAATAAATAATATACAATATATATATTAGCATACGTATTTAAATACGAAACAATACGAAACTATACGACGGTTGCACATATTTAAACTTGTAGCTAACATTTTATGTACAAAATGTAATATATTTATATAAAATAATATACCTAGACGTTCGTCGGATCGAGGGGGACGAGCGGGTCAGTCTTCGCCGGCGGGGGTGGCCGGGCGGCGCTCCGGCGAGCCTCAGGGACGTCTCGGCCAACAGCAGCCGAACTGGACCAGTCGACGCTGCGGGCTCGATTGCTCTCCGGTGCGTCGACGAATTCGGTTGAAAATTTGTAGGGTGGTGGAGGACAGGCTGGGGGAGGTGTCAGCCAAGTTTGGCTGTCGGAGGAGCTGAGGTGGGGGAGTACTCGGCCGCGGGGTGGTCGGCTCGAGGGCACTGGCTGTGCGGGTCCTGATCGGTGTGGGCGTTCGTGCGGGCTGCTCCGGCGACGTGGGGGCCGGAGCTCTTGGTGGAAGGTGGGGGGGCGACTGGCGACGGTGGTCGTCGGGTATGGTGGTGGTTGGTGGCCGCTGGTGGTGGTGGTCGAGCTCGGGGAGGGGAGGTGCAGTAACGGGCTGTGATGGGTTGGGTTGGAGTTTAGATATTTCAGTTTAGGTTTTTGATTCATTTAATGAGTGAAAACCAACTATATGTAGGAGAGAGAGTGTGGGGAGGCTGCCTAGGGATTAGGGCCGGCTGGGTGAATTTTTTTGGGGAGTGGGGTGGCTCATCAAGATGTGTGGAGGGCTAGGAATAGGCTAATTTGAATGTAGGGCCAAGATTGGTTCCCAAAAAGGGGGTGCAAGTACATATAAAATGGGGGGAAAAACCAATGCCTACGGTTTGTCATTTCATGCTTTTCTCCATGATGGTTTGGGCCAATGAGAGGGGGACACCACATTGCCATTTTGCAATTTAGCCCCTGAATAAATTGGTATTTGCACAATAACTAGGATTGGGGATTTAATGCAAACAAACACCATGTTTGGTGTTCCTCATTGGTCGATGAGGGTGTTTGGTGTTTTGTATGAGGCTAGTGGGTATGGATGTGGGTTTAGGTTGGATTTGGGTCCAATATAAATTAGGTTGGGTAGCCACATTAATTAATTCATAATTAATGTAACAGCGTTTTCTAATTTAATTTAATTAAAAACTGGGAGTCTAAATCTGGTTGGACAAGGGTCCTTGGTGTTGTAGGCTCAGTGTACAATGTCATCGTGGTCTGGGTTGGTCAAAACTGATTGAGGTTGGGTCTCAATTCCGATTGGAACGGACAACGAACGTAATTACGCAAATTTAATAATTCGCGCGCGGACGTTTGTAACGACTTTTGTGCGCCTAAAATCTGGCACAAAAATCGGTATTCGGGGTTTGTTCCTGATTTAATATGATGGGTTTACGTGTCTAGGTCAGATATGTAGAATTGGTTTTAGGGCAACAGCTAAAGGGGTATCCTAAGAGAATCAATCATTGCACAAGTATTATAATACTAATATTTAAATCTTTAATTAAATCTGGTAAACCCTAATTAGGCTAATTAAACTAGAAAACCCTAATTTCTGGTCGAGGGGGTTTACATGGGCAGTTCCTTAGATAGTTCTCACTTCTCACGTGAACTTAACATTATAAATTTGGTAATTCATGATCGTTCTCATGACATGGAAGAAAAACCCAAATATGGAAGTAGGAGTAGCTTAGAAAGGGGAAGAGGAGTAGCTTAGAAAAACCCAAATATGGAAGAAAAAAATTTGTAACATAGACATGCTGGTTCGAACCCTCTCAAACACCACACTTGATCATATAACCCGTTTTAACTCACTACATCTAGCCACAATGCACCATAAATTTTTGGGATATTATATATATATATATATATATATATATATATATATATATATAATATATATATATATATATATATATATATATATATATATATATATATATATATATATATATATATATATCATAATAGATAATTTGTTATTATCCATTTATAAATTTTAATTGATTTAGAAAGAAATTATATATATATATATATATATATATATATATATATATATATATATATATATATAACTTTTACTACTATTTCGGTTTTCTCGTCAACTTAGTTGGCGGTCCCAACTCCCACCCGCCAACTTCCCTCTCTCTCATTCTCAACCTATCAATTCACTTGGCGAGATGTCCTTTTATTTGTAATTTTTTCAATTTTTTTTTCTAACGCACAAATTGAATTTCGTTCCTTGGGACCAAAATTTCCCTAAAATAATATACGCTGGAACCACTTACCTATTCCAAAGGTAATTTTTATATATTATGGTAAATGTAGAAAAAAAAAGTAAGTTTTTTACAACCCACCACGCTAACAAACTCGAGTAAACAACACTTATCCTACCCACATACAACTCGAAAACTCAATCCAGCAGATTCATTTTATTCACCCATTTAGTATATATGCGGGAGCTAATTAACACGCATAAATGTTGAAGAAATTTTACCCGGGCCCGTCTTCCGCTTCCTTGTCTGACGTCCACCTCCTCCTCCTCCTCCTCCTCCTCCTCATCATCATCATCCTTCTCTGAAACAGGCATCTAACTCACATCGACATTCTGATTATAGTCGACAGCCGCAGACCATCCCTAGAATATAGCTCCTGGTGCTGGACCGACTCCAAGCCTTGGCGCCATCCAACCCCAAGCAATTCGGGCCATGACAATGAAGTCTTAAATTTATACAAGATGTCTTTCCATGTCACGACCCGCTTCCAAATAACTGGATACGAGTGAGACACATCCAGCCTATGTCGTGAGAACAACGATAGATAGTGAGCGGTCTAAACCTCATATATATGCCATCAGAGTACAAGTATCATATCCTACTCATCACAACCAATCTATAATCGTATCCAATATCAATCACAATACTACAAATTCTACTATTTATTACAGCCTTTACAATGTTTGTCCGAAGACAAATCCGGTGAATGAATAAAGGCGACATCCTCAATGATCAATTACACAAAACATCCACAATCACAACACATACAATCATATAAAAAAATATATACAATGGGTCCTATCATCTCTCTCCTGAGATAGGCTCTGGGTCCTGTCCAGTGTCCATGCCAGCATCACCTATCACATCCTCATGTGGGCCATAGTAGCTAGGGTAGAAATCCTCCTCCTCACCTGTTCACGTATTCAGTCAGAAAATGAGCAAAAATAACACTATAAAAATGAATATAATACAAAGTAGACTAAAATGCAACAAATAATGATATGGACTAACCTGCAATACTGGACAATAATACAATAACTGAAACAATGAACAATCACAATTATGCAAAGTGTTTTGAAATACTATTTCAGCATGTGATCAGCTAGAAATTACAATATAATAATGACACGACTTAATCATACGTGAGGTGCATGATTAGACTATTCACAATTATCTAGCTAAGTTTGGGTGTGGCCACATACCTACTCGGTATTTTTTCTTCCCCACAATACAATCACAATAATGCACACTATCCTCGTATTCAATATGAGATCAAAAACAATGCAGAATATTAAGTAAAGAGCCAAAGTCGTAGTGCACTTGCCTGGATACTCAAGAGTTGTCAAGTCTAAGTCATCGATATTTGTGTTAGCCAAAAGACACAATATTATTTAGTTATATTTAATTCTAGAACCTTATTTTATTTCTTAATACTTGACTCTTAACTAATTCTAACTATTTTCTTGATTTAACTAACAATTTTTTATTTTTATTTTTACTAACTAACTTATTCTTTAACTAATTAACTTACCAATTATATTCCTAATGACTACTAATTTAACTACTAACAGACAGTACCCTTAAGCTACTTTATAGGGTTAAGAGCAGTGTTGGGCCCTGGCCCAAAATATTTACTGAATTTTCCTTACACTGTTCACTGGGCCTGGCCTATAAGAGACTGTGTTATTTACAGTGGCAGCCCCTTAACCACAACTAAAATAAATCCAACAGTTACAGAGCCGGCTCTCCATCTCAGTTTCAAACTGAAGTGTTTCCCGCTATGGAGTTGGAGGAAAACTTGTGTCCAATTATGACACCAATTACAGGAGGAGGCGGCGGCGGCGGGGGAGGAGACAGAGGCGCGCGGGCGGGGGCAGCGGCAAGGCATAGGCGCACGCGCTCGCCTTCGTTGCTGCTGTTGCCGGCTGTTGTTGCCGCCACCGTCGTTGGCGCGAGACGTAGCCGCACCCCCCCCCTCCCCTCCGAGCGCATGCCTCCGCCGTGTACATCCCCCCCCATGCTTCTTCTTCTTATTCATCGCCTTCGTGACGGAGTCGACGGAAAGGTGCTTGAGGTGCGGCTCGGCAGCGGTGATGCGGTCGATGGCAAGGTCAACGACGCGAAGAGGCGAAAAATCGCGAGAGGAGGGAGAAGGAGAGGTCGGAGGGGGATGGGGGTAGGGGAGGAGCATGAGGAGGGAGGTGAAGAGGGTGGACAGTCCTAGTGACTAGGATCAATACTGGACTAGTCCCGAGTCATTTTTGTAGTACCTTTATCAAGAGCCAATATGAAATGAATTAATTACTTTATGGATATCACACTGATATAAGTAAATCAAAAACGAAATTTGAAATCAGATGCCTACGTTGATCGCGTAGATAAGAAGCTCTCGCGTCCTAGCTTCTTACTGATACGATCTTGAGTCGTTACTCACACGATCAGAGCTATTGATCTCCTTTGCAACATTTCGTCGATCACATAATAAGCAACAGAGAAGAAGTTCTTAACATAATTGTTTTATAATGATCGAAATTGGAGAAAAGAAGCCAGAAAAAAACAAGAAAAAGAGTACATTCGACTCACCAGAGTTTTCAGGAGCTTGTCCTCGTCCTTCCGAACTCAGCTAGAGTTTCGAAAAGCTCTACTAGATATTGTCGACTACTTTTAACCAGCACAGAGGAAAAATTGACGATCGAACTGAAGGAGGAAGATGGAGATCAGAGATGAAGTTCTACCTATAGCTCGTCGTCGTCTTCGACACTGCACCGAGACGATCACCGAAGTTGAAGGAGGTGTTTCCATCGATTGTAGCTGTGGATCGTCGGCGGAGCTACGGATCACCGACAGAGGAAAGGATTAGCCGCCGGAGATGACGGAGCTTCTATGTCGACGAAATCTCTGGAAATTGTTTAGAGAATTGATGAAAATTAAGAGAGGATATAACCCCTATTTATAGTATCTATTGAAAATATCTTAGATTCCTAGTTGATTAGGAGTTAGTTAAGTTTGTTAGAAATTGGTTAGGGAGAAGTGCTTCTTTAATTAAGCACATATGAAATCCCATATATATATTAATCTTCTTAGAATATCTAGTTTCTAGAATATTAACTCCATTAACACTTCCAACTATTTAGCAAGTATGCAATGTCTTCTCTATTATTTACCATTGTTGCCACATGTCTCCCTTGGAGTACTCAACATTTCCACAACTGAGCCATCCACAAAAGTAACTTTTTCCTTCTTAGCCAAATCATTTGGATGAAAGGATGGAGGGAGTCCATCTTTATTCTTATAATAAGACTTGAAAACGGTTCAAAATTGAGCCGTCTAAACCGTATGTAAATACTATACTACTTAAAAAAACTAATTATTTAACCACATAATATTATTTATTTACAACTAAACAATTATAACTCTAATAGTTAAGGTGGGATATTTTTTTTTTGGTTGCTTTAGTTAGATTACTAGGAACGTCAATTTTTGTAATAATTTCATATTAAAATTCTTTTTAACATTTTTTTTACGCACGTGCAATTCACGTACAAGTTACTAGTCGATTTATAATGACATCTTGTCCCAAGCAACTCCTCAAGATACCTATGCATGCCTAAATGAACATCCAAGATGATGCGATGGGAGCAAGTCGTTAGGATGAAGTAAACCGACATCACACTTGCTTCATGTTGCCGGATCTAATATCTCCCTTACCATAGATGTTGGAGGCGGAATTGAATTTCTATGTTGAGAATCTCGAAAAGTTCTTCTCGGATAACATCTCTTGTCAGCTTCGGGCATTACGATACCATGTGACCGAGGCAACGACACGTCACACATACTAGAAGGACTCACTCGCAGACAACATGTTGTTCAATACGTTGTCCATTAGGTAATCGTAGTGGCATAATTTTAGGAAGGTCATGAGCAGCCTCAATCTTCACGAGAACTCGTACAATGGCCAACCATTGTCTGCGAGTAGTTGTCGGATCCATCTAGAGCGGGTTACCAATGACACTAGTAATCTTACGGATATCCACCTCGTTCCAAAGTTACAGTGGCAACTTCGAAAACTGGACCTGTCATACCCGTTTTAAGATTTGGTATTTTTTGAATTTCTGATATTTAATTTATTTTGCTGATAATGTATTTATGCTGTATTTGCATGATGCTTCCTGTCATTTGTATTTATTTTCTGTTGAGAGAGACTACCCGAGACCCGTAGAATACCCATTGGCATTGCCATAGACCCAGTTTAGGATTCGCATGTAGACTGGATACCTGATTTGGTTCATTTTGACTGAACCCATGGCTAAACCATCCCCCTCTCCCTTTTATATATATGAGTGTTTTCTCTCTCCTCCCTTTCATTCTTTATTTTACTCGTTCCACTTTCTTTCATCTTTCTCCTTCCTTTGCTACGTTCCCTCAAACCCTAACTCTAGGGAGAGTTTGTTGTGACTTGGACAGTGAGAAGTTGAAGCTAAGAAGCCACTCAAGGCAAGTACATCTTGCACAAGAGAAAACCATGGATTTATGCATGCTTTTAGTTCATAATATTTTCTTGTTTATTTCTAGCTCATATTGTTAGGACCGAGCACCCCCTTCATCTTTAATACTTGTTGTTCTTGATTTTTTTGGTTGGAATTGCATGGACCTGAGTTTGGGTCTATGGGTTCACTTTTGTTTTTCTGGGATTTGATCTCCCAAAACTTTATGTTTTATAAAACTAATTAGCTCATAGTATAGAGCACCATATTTTATGTAACTTTACTTTTGGCTGTGCTTGATTTCGAGTCCAGCTAAGTTCAGTACTGAAACTTGATACAATACATATACAAAAATGGCTGACTAGAGAAGAAGAACAGTGCTTTGTGAAGAATATGCAAGAGAACTCCTTTGGCGTAGAAATACGTATGTTTCACTTTGGGACATTAGTGTGCTGCCCCAACTCTTCGTGCATACTAATCATACTACACTTAATCTCCTAGCAAAAGTGTGCCAGTCACACTCCTTGAGTCAGTGGCTCACTTTCGAGAGAAAACCCAGCTTGGCGCACTTTGGTGCGTATTCAATCAAAGTTCTCTTTGGAAAACCAAGAGAAAGTGCGCCACGGTCAGTCAGCACACTTTATTCGCGTAATCTGGCGCACTTTTTCTATGTTTCGTCTGCCGACGCACTGTTCTTATGTTTGGTCTGCTCGCGCACTTTATTTTCTCTTCGTTTCCTTAGGGACGAAGTTTTGGTTGGTTTTTCGATTTCTGTGCTATTGATTTGTGTGCTCTTCGACTGACGAGTTTCTCGATTGACAAGCTTTGACCTCGGATTGTGTGTTTTATCTTTTAGCTAGCTTGCTCGCGCACTTTCTTTGAAAGCATGTCTTATTCTTGCCCGTGCACTTTTGTCAAGTGCGCCGTGTTGGTTAACTTGACAAAGTGCGCCAACCTTGTTTCTTCTAGTTTGTGCGCCAACCTTATTTTTGCTAGTTTGTAATATTTTGTGTGTGTATTATATAGTTGGATGTTGTGCTCTTACAATTTAACACATGTTCTGACCCTCAAGACACCGTAAAAATTGTTGTGTATGATAAATCTATTATATTTGGCATCAGACAATCGAGTGTGAGTATTATCCAATGTATCGCGTGTCGTGGATACGATAAATTTGCCAGTGATAACTAGTGAATAGATCGTACTCGTAACTCATCATTCTAGGAATTTCTCGAGTGTCCATGACTCAAGAACTTAAAATAATGATTAAATGAGATAAAATTTGACTAGATCATTGGGAGAAAAGAATATTGTGCTACCGGATGCCCCAATCTCCAAGGGACCCATGAGGCATGGACCAACCCTGCTAGGCAAGGGCCCCATGACCTACTAACTTTACGCATGCCACAGTACATACAAGACTTTGTGATGTACCGTGGTAGTTATATAATTTATTGCATAATGTGGTTACAAGATCTGTGATGTGTTGCAGCACTACAAGTTGTTGTTATTGAACCGAGGTTCATAACATTATGTATTTCAGTATATGCATTCCAATATATGTTCCAGTTATGTTTCAGTTTATGTTACAAGATAATTTACAGATAAGTTATGTTTATAAAAACCAGATTATGTTTATCAAAACCAGTTTAGGCCTAAGTTATGTTGTGTGATGCTATCAGTTATCTGCTTTAGTCTTTACTCATTATTGTTTGTGATGTGCACTACAAGTATTAGACAAGCGTACCCTTGGCCATCCGGGTTGACTGCAGTGCCGGTGATAACGATATTCTTCAAAATATGCATTTGTTAGGAACTAAGTTTGTGATAACCTTAGTTAGTTAATTATAGCAAGCCGTATACATTTTGGCCGTGATATGATTGTTTGTCTATTCATCTTGCTTGCCCTGTTATATTCTATCTTCTTTCGGTGCGTGGTTAGAGTGCAAAGTTCTTCTCGGGTGAAGGTCTGCAACTTCGGTCCTTATTTGGGTTTAAGGGTTGTGGCCCTAATCCATAGTAGATCCTATACCCTTTTGTCGCTCGTCGCATCTTTCTTTATAATTAGTTTGTTATATGTGCATCAGTCCTTATAATTATTTTATCGAGACAAGTACATTGGTACCGACAAAGCTCGACCCGTATTTATTTAGTTATTTGGTTGTCTCTTATTTTTGTTGATTGTGGTTTTGATTAACACCTTGAGCTCCTTTGTAGTACTTGTTGCTTGGGGTTCTGACCCTACTGGTTTGCTTGGCCAGATTTATCCAAAGAGAACCAAGATCCTCTGTACTTCCAGTAAGATGGCTCACACTCGTAGGACTGCGTCCGAAGCTCGTGAGTGGGTTTCCTTCTTCCACCCCTCGTTTTGATTTCTCGATTTATGGTGTTAGCAAGGGGTTAGAGTTAACTCCTTATATTTTTGAGACTAAGGTCAATATGATATATATATTAGACCATGGCTGGTATAATTGATCATGTATAATTATACTCTGCTAGTGCAGCATTTTGTATTCACTAGCTTCATGATCATATGTGGTATGTATTTTTGGATGCCTCTTTACATTCATGTATGATATACTCTTAAAATTATTATTGATGGATTGAGATACTAGGATTTGTCGGCCTTAGGACTGACGTCATAGCATGCTAGAGTCCACCCATTTATCTTCTTGACAACCTTAGCACATTGTGGCTAACTTCGGTATTCTGCAAGGTGTGGTTGGCCATGTCAGTCCTCGTATTTACCCAGTATTCTGGGAGCGGGGCGTGATAAGATTTTAGTGGTGGCCCATGCAAGTCTTATTTTTTTGACTTATGGGGGAACTCATCTTGTTATAATCTCAATCATTTACTTATCTTCGATTGAACTTCACCTGAACATGCACCTTCCCGTTTTCCTTGAATTAAAAACTTGCTTGACATGATTTTTCATTTCTGTCCCTTATTGTTTGCCTTATGTCCTTATCCTTTAGGGATACCCCACCTGCTCTTCCTTCTGAGGGTTCCGTTGTACCTCTAGCACATCCAGTAATAGGCCAGGATCAGGACCCACCATTGAACCAAGGGAAAGCGTCAGTAGCTCTCCATCAGCAAGCTCCGCCAGTCACTCAAGTCCAATCGGCGCAGTTAGTTCCACCAATCTTGTCGGGACGGCCAGGCCAGTTCGCTCCATCGTTCATACCAGCTCAGCCAGCCCAGCCAGTCCGGCCAACCTAGACAATACCACCAGTTCTTCCAGTACAACCAGGGCAGGCAGGCTCGCAGGCCATGTTAGGGATGCTCCAAGCCATGATGATGGTACAACAGCAACAACAACAACATCAACTCCAACATCAGCAACAAGTGGTCCAGCTTTGACGACAGTTTCAGCAAGGACAAGAACAAACTAACACTACTCTTTGCCAGAGAGTTAAAGTAGAGCTCGATACCAGTGGGCGTTATAGTCTCAACTCGACATCCAACGTTGGTCGCTTGCATCCAACTAAGTTTCTCGGCACAGAGGATGCAGATTCTTGGCTCTAGGATTTTGAGGCCATCCTGGATGCGACTAAGACCCCCCGAGGATGAGAAGGTAACAGTTGTAAAGCTACAACTAACAGATCTTGCCCGAGATTGGTGGAAAGCATAAGAAATGGCACTTTCGAAGCCCATTGACTATCAGACGTTCAAGAAGAGCTTCCACGAGAAGTATTTTCACAGAACCGCCAAGTTCCAGCTCCAGCAGTAGTTCTCCGTCAGCAGACGAGATCAGTTGACCAATATGCGGCCGAGTTTTGCCGACTTAGCCGATTTGCTCCTCATATGGTAGCTTTTGAAGAGGATCGAGCTAAAATATTTGAGCAGGGTTTGTATTTAGAGATTCAACAGTTCATGGTGGGTCACGATTATGCTACCTACGATGCAGTACTCAGGGAAGCTAGGTCACAAGAACTTGCCGGCCAGAGATTATTAGCAATGACTGGAGGCCAGAAAAGGTCCCACTCATCCATGAGAGGCATCAGTATTAAGTCATCACCTCCACCTTCAAAGTCAGAGCTCCTCGTCCGCTTGTACCTCCAGTCCTAACTATAGCCTCAGTGCAATCCACCAGGCAGTCAACATTAACATGATATAACTATTGCGGCAAATCAGGGCACACCAGAGATCAATACAGGAGGGCTAATGGCCAGTGTTTCAGATGTGGGGCATCCGTCCATATGATTGGCTCTTGCCCGCTTATGTACCCTAAGGCTTCTTCAGTTCAACAGTTGCCAGCTCTGCCTCAGGCAATAATTGGAGACCCGAGGGGACCAATATTAGTCGTTCGACCATTAGCCCCGCGTCCTCTCCCGACGCAGACTCAACAGTTCCAACAGCAACGTCTGGCTCAGTTTGCGCAAGCCCAGCAAGCAAGGCAAAACCAGCAGCAAGTTAGAACCGCAGCCCCTAGGCGTGCACGTACAAAAGGATTCGGTCATCTAGAGCAGTTGTTAGCCGCATGTGCTACGATTGTGGGTAAAATTTTCTAGTTTGTCTTGTTCTTGGGTTCTTGTCAGATGATCTTGCATTTTGCAACAGTCGTCTCAATTCTTCATCGAGCAGAGACGAGTTTCTCATCTTGCTCTTTTACCTCTGTATCTCGTAGTACGTAATATTCATCACGTGTCCCGACTGCGAAGATATATCTGGATTAGGGTCATGATCTCCATATAGTCGTTGGTACCGACTTACCTCAAGGCTTGACTCTTGTCCATTTGTATGAGTCAGCATAGGCAAGCAAGGACGAATTCCTATTTGACTGACTTAGAAGTATATGTATTCATATGCCTCTATTTTTCTGTGTGTGATTGCATGCAATTATTTACTTTCTACAGTTATTTCTTTTATTCTAGTTATTTGCTTGATGTGATTTAGTTCCTGATAAGTGATTTGTGATTTCCTGAGCCTTCTAGCGTATTTTTCAGCTCCACTAGCCTTGGTGAAATTTCGAGGACAAAATTTTTCTAAGGAAGGTAGAGATGTCACACCCGTTTTCAGATTTGGTATTTCTTGAATTTCTGATGTTCAATTTATTTTTCTGATAATGTATTTCTACTATATTTGCATGATGCTTCCTGTCATTTGTATTTATTTTCTGTTGAAAGAGACTATCCAAGACCCGTAAAATACCCATTGGCATTGCCATAGACCCGATTTAGAACCCGCATGTAGACTAGACACCTGGTTTGGTTCATTTTGACTGAACCCATGGCTAAACCATCCCCCTCTCCCCTTTTTATATGAGTGTTTTCTCTCTCCTCCATTTCATTCTTTATTTTAATATTTCCACTTTCTTTCTTCTTTCTCCTTCCTTTGCTCCGTTCCCTCAAACCCTAACCCTAGGGAGAGTTTGTTGTGACTTGGACTGTGAGAAGTTGAGGCTAAGAAGCAACTCCAAGCAAGTACATCTTGCACAAGAGAAAACCATGGATTTATGCATGCTTTTAGTTCATAATATTCTATTGTTTATTTCTAGCTCATATTGTTGGGACCGAGCACCCCTTCATCTTTAATACTTGTTGTTCTTGATTTTCTTGTTTGGAATTGCATGAACCTGAGTTTGGGTCTATGGGTTCACTTTTATTTTTCTAGGGTTTGATTTCCCAAAACTTTGTGTTTTACAAAACTAATTAGCTCATAGTGTAGAGCACTATATTTATATAACTTTTTTTTTATTGTGCTTGATTTCGAGTCCAGCTAAGTTCAGTACTGAAATTTGATACAATAAGTATACCAAAATGACTATCTGGAGAAAAAGAATAGTGCTCTGTAAATAGTATGCAAAAGAACCCCTTTGACGTAGAAATGCATATGTTTCACTTTGGGCGCATTGGTGTGCTGCCCCAACTCTACGTGCATACTAATCATACTGTACTCAATCTCCTAGCAAAACTGCTCCAGTCACACTCCTTGAGTAAATGACACACTTTCGAGAGAAAATCCATCTTGGCCTACTTTGGTGCGTATTCAATCAAAGTTTTCTTTGGAAAACCAAGAGAAAGTGCGCCACAGTCAGTCATCGCACTTTCTTTGTGTTTGGCAATCTTGCACACTTTTCCTATGTTTCGTTAGCTGGCGCACTTTTATTATGTTTGGTCTGCTCCCGCAATTTCTTTCCTCTTCATTTTCTTAGGGACAAAGTTTTGGTTTGTTTCTCGATTTCTGTGTTATTGATTTATGTTTTCCTCGACTGGCGAGTTTCTCGACTGGCGAGTTTCTCGACTATCGAGCTTCGACCTCGAATTGTGTGTTTTATCTTTTAGCTAGCTTGCTCGCGCACTTTCTTTGAAAGCACGCCCTTATTCTTTCCCGCCCACGTTTGTCAAGTGCGCCGTGTTGGTTAACTTGACAAAGTGCGCCAACCTTGTTTATGATTTCTTTTGTTAGTTTGTGCACCAACCATGTTTCTGCTAGTTTGTGCGCCAATCTTGTTTTTGCTAGTTTATCATATTTTTTTGTGTATTATATAGTTGGAAGTTGTGTTTTTATAATTTAACACATGTTCTAACCCTCAAGACACCGTAGAAATTATTGTGTATGATAAACCTATTGTATTTAGCATCGGGCAATCGAGTGTGCATATTGTCCAATGTATCGCGTATCGCGGATACGATAAGTTCGTCAGTGATAACTCGTGAATAGCTCGTACTCGTAACTCGTAATTCTAGGAAGTTCTTGAGTATCCACGACTTAAGAACTTGAAATAATGATTAAATAAGATAAAATTTGACTAGATCATTGGGAAGGAAGAATATTGCGCTACCGGCTACCCCACTCTCCAAGGGCCCCATGAGGCATGGACCAACCCTGCTAGGAAAGGGCCCCATGACCTACCAAGTTTATGCATGCCACGGTACATACAAGACTTTGTGATATACCGTGGTAGTTATATAATTTGTTGCATAATGTGGTTACAAGATCTGTGATGTGCTGCGGCACTACAAGTTGTTGTTATTGAACCGAGGTTCATAACATTATGTATTTCAGTATTTGCATTCCAGTATATGTTCCAGTTATGTTTCAGTTTTATTTTATGTTACAAGACAATTTACAGATAAGTTATGTTTACAAAAACCAGATTATGTTTACCAAAACCAGTTTAGGCCTAAGTTATGTTGTGTGATGCTTTCAGTTATCTTCTTTAGTTCTTTATTCATCATTGTTTGTGATGTACACTACAAGTACTAGACAAGCATACCATTGGCCATCCGGGTTGACTATAGTGCCGGTGGTAGCGATATTCTTTAAAACATACATTTGTTAGTAACTAGGTTTGTGATGTCACGTCCCAGTCCCAAAATACCAAGGGACTAGCCATGTGGCAATGACCAGTATCACAACTCCAATGGACAAACCCAATTTAATGGACCCGTTAAAGTGTACTTAAGCTGTAGTAAAATTCTACAAGTCTACACCATCTATCACAGTATAAATCTAGTCTCATCCACAGAAAGTAAACACAATTCAATATGATAGACCAGTCAAGATAATAGATAAGAAAATAGTCCATCAACAAGTCCACATAAGTAGTGTCTCAGGGAACAACCCGACACAAATAAGAAAAGAGAATAACACCAACATATATCCATGAGTCCAAGTATAAAATAACACTAAGCATAAATAACTGAATAAGTAACTGAGTACTCAGGAGAAATCCTCTGGCACAACCTCGTCCTCTGGTGCCAATACTGCTCCAACGTCAGCTCATGTCCCGTAAACCTCAGGGTAATCCTCCTCTGCTGTACCTGGGGACATAATCCGGATCCAGGTCCTCAGGGGACATAACAAGGTACAAGAAACACTCAAGCCAAATAAAATACGGTAAATAAATATAAACAGATCCTCAAGGCAAGCTATGTAACCAGCTAAGTGAAATGCAAATTAGAGCATCACTAGTACTCAGGCTGAATCCACTACAGGCTCTGTGCCGTGGAGCCCATAGCAGCAAGTAGTCTCCAGTAGTATATATATATATATATATAATCAGCATATAGCATGTGTGTCTCTCCTCACCCAATGTAACCTCACGTCTTATGTCCACGATGTCTCATGTCCATAACACGCAAGATCATGACCTCTAGCTAGTACAACGAGTCATAATGATATCTCTATATATGCAAGTATCATATCACGAATCTTGTAAGCCTATACAGAATTATCATGAATAACTCAAGAAAGATTCCGTCACATGAAATAGTGTCAACTATCCTATGGTATGATGTACTTGATAAAGCAAGCACGCAAAAATATAGGATCTTGGAATCAACTCTCTAAATGACATTACACGACTCTGCGTATGGCTTCGACACCCGAATATTGTTCGGACGCTAAGCAACGTCTCACGGTCCTAGGTTGAACAGGTACATCACATAAGTATATATATAGAAAGAATACTAGCAAATAACATAACATGATCTCTGCATGTTTGGCAAGGTACACTTGCCTGGGCTCTGAACTCCGTTAACTGCTCTTGTAAAAGTGGAATCTCCAAGTACACCTCCGGATGCTAAAATAACCATCATTATTATTCTCAGAATACTTGAAATAGCTAGAATTGACTACCCATAAGTCCAATTTGGACACAGGGGCAAAATTGATACTTTCAGGTCCAAACGGGGTCCACATGTGGCCCACTTTGTACCAAAAAATATATCAGAGATAAAGTTCTTCAAATTTAGCAAACTTAGTATCTACGAGTCCATGACGATGGCCCAAACTCAATGGTGTGTCCGAAATTGGATTCCGGTGAGCCGGTCATGAAATTATCCGTTAAGTGGAACAATAGGGCCTGCAAAATGGTATTTCGTCAACTTTCTCAGAATCGAACCAAACTTGGGTCACATGACAAGCGTAACGCTGCGAATCCGATGGCACAAATTTTGTTGCGAAACGACAACCATACACAAAGTTATGACAAGTGTCAGAACATGCCGATACGTTATTTTTCGATGTATACGCGTTGATTCCAGTGTGCACGCACATCCAAATTAATTTTCGCAAAATCTTACACGTCCGCGTTGACGATATGCGCCTTTCGTTAAATCCTCACATGACGAAGTCATCTCGTTTGGCGGAACGTACCCCATTTTTGGAAATTTGGGTTTACAAAAACAAGTTTTCGACAGATTTGAACATCAAATAATTCATAGAATACATCGAATTAAAAGAAAGTGTTTTCAAGTAGAATTTTAATAACGCGTGCTGTTATGGAGATAACGGGACTCAAACACGCGTACTTGGAACAATTTTTGTTCTAAAACTAAGTCATTTTTCCTATTTTTTGTCACAATTTACGATCGACACATGACACGATAAGCTAAACTAATTAAACAAGGTTCATGGGGGTCATGTGGTCTTCACATAGGATTCGATAGTTTGTTATTTGGTTAACTGTGTAGGAAGAAACAGAGGTGGGAAGAAGGTTACCTCACTTTGCTCTGCTGCTTGTGATGTCGGAGCGGGTCTGCTCTGCGGCGGCGTGCGGCGGTCAATGGCGTCGTTCGACGGTTGGCGGCGGTCGGCTAGAGGTAGGGAAGATGTCTGAGGGGGTCTGGTCTAGTGATGTATATATAGGGAGTGAAGGGGGGTTACTGAAGGGGAATTGAAGGGGTCACGGGCTATTCACGGAAGAGGAATCAGAGGGGGTCAGGGGAGGGAAGTTACTGTAGCGGGGGTGGTTTTGGGTTTTGGGTGCCAGGGTGTTTCGGGTTTAGGGTTTAGGGTTTCAGGTTTGGTTCGATTTGGGTTTAGGGTTTATTATATATATATATATATATATATATATATATATATATATATATATATATATATATATATATATATATATATATATGGCCATTAAAAGTAGGTTTGAACCCCAAATAATTTCCAGGAAAAATCTATAATACTCTAATAATAGTTGTACACCCAAAAATATATTTTTATGTAATATTAGTAATTAATTAAATACACATAAATATCTATACATGAATATTATATTTATCTAATTAGCTAAAATTAATGAAAAATTCTTCCTTAATCTCAATAATAACATAATACTCATATTAATAATATTTTAAATTAAATATAAAAATTAGGGGATTTACATGTGATAACCCTAGTTAGTTAATTATAGCAAGCCGTAGGCATATTTGGCCATGATATGAATGTTTGTTTATTCATCTAGCTTGCCCTGTTATATTCTATTTTCTTTCGGCGCGTGGTTAGAGTCCAAAGTTCTGCTCGGGTGAATGTCTGCAACTCCGGTCCTTGTTTGGGTTTAAGGATTGTGGCCCTGATCCAGAGTAGATCCTATGCCCTTTTGTCAATCGTTGCCTTATATTTTTTTATAATTAGTTTGTTATCAGTGCACCAGTCCTTATAGTTATTTTATCGAGACAAGTAAATTAGTACCGTATAAATCTTGACCCACATTTATTTAGTTATTTGGTTGTCTCTTATTTCTGCTGATTGTGGTTTTGGTTAACACCTTGAGCTCCTTTGTAGTACTTGTTGCTTGGGGTTCTGACCCCACTAGTTTTTCTTGGCCAAATTTACCCGAAGAGAACCAGGTTCTTCCGTACGTCCATCAAGATGGCTCGCACTCGTAGGACTGCGGCCGATGCTTGCTAGTGGGTTTCCTTCTTCCACCCCCCGTTTTGATTTCTCGATTTGTGGTGTTAGCAAAGGGGCAGAGTTAGCTCCTTATATTTTTGAGACTAAGGTCAACATGATATATATATATATATTAGACCATAGCTGGTATATTTGATCATGTATAATAATACTTTGCTAGTACAATATTTTGTATTAACAAGCTTCATAATTATATGTGGTATGTATTTTGGGACGTCTCTTTACATTCATGTATGATATACTCTTGAAATTATTGTTGATGGATTGAGATACTAGGATTTGTCGGCCTTAGGACTGACGTCATAGCATGCTAGAGTACACTCATTTATCTTTTTGACAACCTTAGCACATTGCGGCTTACTTCGATATTCTGCAAGGTGTGGTTGGTCATGTCAGTCCTCATATTTATCCAGTATTTTGGGAGTGGGGCGTGACAGAACCCAAATGGGGAAGACAACAAGTACGAGCGCTCGAAGGAGACTATCTAATCCTAACATTTAAGAATGACAAGTCTCCTATCGAACACCTAGGGATCTCCACTCAGAACCTTCTCCATATCACCGACTAAAAATTTGACGAAGAACCCATTTTCACGAGAGACAACAGATACAATCCTTATTGGTCTTCCTGCCCGACGAGCAAAACATACAACAGAAGGGTAGGAGGGATGCGACCACATTACATACAACACTAGCATGTGTCAACATCATCAAAGGAGATGTCAGTCATGTGTTGTCCGTTGAGAAGAAGAGGTTCTTCGTAATGCAGACGTATGTCCTCCTCTACCGATGCCAAAGAATAGATGGTCATCCACGACCTCGGATGGACTTTGCAAAAATAACCCACCCTCCATTACAGAGCTTGGCTACTTTAAATTTATGTTCTCTACACAAGTTGTGGAATCCATTATCCTAAAATGTTAATTAGTAAAATTAGGTGAAAAAAATCAATTTATTTTTGATAGAATTCATTAGTGAACATATAAGTTAGTATAGAGGATATTTTGATAATTTATATTTCTAGGAAGATCCCCTAAAATAATTAATATGTAGACTATAATGTAGAAGAGTGACCCTAAACTATAGAATATATTAGAGTATCTAATTATAATATTTTATAAATTATTAGAATTTTTAAATTTATTTGGATTAAGGTAATAAAGTTATTCTTAAACTAATTTAGGCTTATCTTAACTATTTCAGATGCATTACAACAAATTTATATATCTCAGATTAGATAAATTTATATTTTGTAATACATAGAGGATAAAATTTAATTCTATTTAAATTTAATACTTTCATAAATTTCTATATATAAATATCTTTACACTTTATAATTAAATAATTTACTTATATCTTTTTAACTCATAAATTTTAACCATTCATATCTCTATCATCTATTTGGATTAAGATCTTAGGTTAGGATTTTATTCATGGTAGGTTGTCTATATTAATAATGATATTGTATTATAATTTGAATTAATAGAAAAATTAGAATTTGTAATAATAGTTATGATTGGATTCCATAAAATTTAAATAATTTTATATATAGGTATTATTATTCATAATAGTATTAAGATAAGAAGCCAAATCTAGTTCAAATTTATTTTTGCAAAACATCTAATCATAATCATATCCTTACTAAATAATTCTTACCCACTATATATAAGTACATAATTTCTGAAATAAATATATAAATATTCTCTCCTCTTTTTTTTCTTAAAAGTCAAACATCCCTTCTCTTTTTCGTCCAAAACAGTCCCAAAATTCATCTTCCAATAAATATTTTTTAGTAGTCGTAGCGACTTTGAGGACCATATCTCCTATCTCCGGACTCCAATTCGGCTCTTTTTTTTACTAGAACCATGTTGAAGTAAGATTTTTAGATATGTAATTTAATTTTATAAATTCAAAATATGAATTTCTATAGAGATTTTAGAGTGTCAGTCATCTTCAAAACTAACATATCTCACTGTTTTTAAGATTTTGGGAGATCCCGAACTCAAAATAATGATCCGTTTGGTTTCTCAGAAAGATGACATGAAGAACTACAATATAATAAAATTTCATATTTTCTACTTGTTGTTTGATAGGTTAAATCATTCATAGAAATTATAGATGACTAGGTGATCTACTGAAAACCTAAAATTTTGATATGTAAATTGGAACGACCATAACTTCCAGCCGAATTGAGATTCATACAACCCGATGTTTCTAATGCTCTCTTAACACTGAAATCTTCAAGGCTAGATTTCTAAAGACATCAACCATGAAATATTATTTCTTGATATAATTATTGCATGCTAGATTTCTTGTTGTACCATTATGTTATAATACTTGTTCCTACCATGTTTTCTTATAGTTGTGACCACTTGTCATCTTTATTTATTTTCCATGCTAGTGTTGATAGCTATATCTTGATGTGTAGGCATACTATATTACTTGTTCCTATCCTGACTGGATACGTTGACAATTTTATGTGGCAAAGAAGACTATCCCATACACTATAACTCCCATGAAGACATGTCAACATTTGGCGACTAATCTTAGACTTTTAGTTGATGATTTAGTTTTAGTTAGTTTATTTGATCGGATTTGTTCTCGTGGATTCTTTTTTTTGGTTTGTTTGAGGCATTGTTGGAATTCTTTTAAGTTGAATAAGTTTGGAGACTTTTAGTTAATATCATTTATTTGTTAATTATTATGATTGAGCAAATTAATGAAATGCATTGTTGATGATATTGCTTATTGAGATAATCTCGAGGTCAAGACAACGTACTACTGTCGATGCTGCGCTCCTTCCTATTTATGACTCACTCGTTGAGTAGGAGAAGGATTAGAAATCGAAACCGTAGCCGCCACAATGTCGCCCGCTTCTTCAGGCTAAAATTATATATATATATATATATATATATATATATATATATATATATATATATATATATATATATGAGCCATAGTGCTTATTTTTTTAAATGAGTCATGCACATGTGGACTAATATGAATGAATTCCTACATCTCATGTGCACCCATGTGCACTAGTACACTCTATTCCTATTGGTCCACATGTGCATGACTCATGTAGGAATATGAGCACTATGGCTCATATCCCGTTTACCCATATATATATATATATATATATATATATATATATATATATATATATATAACAGGGACAACAACAAAGTCATTATTTCATATAGTAGTGTTTGACTTCATCTTCTTCCATTCAACTATGTCATGTTCTCTATAACACTAACAATTTTTATTTTTTACACTTTACTTTGGCTCCTTCTAAGTACTATCTATAACTCTTTATTGTTGCATCTATTTATATATTTTACGTATATCCAAACTACATTGATGATTTTCTCTCTTTTACTTTTTCTCTCATCTTTTTCTCAATTGATAACATCTCAGACTTTTCACTAAGGGGGCGTTTGGTACGCAGAATACTATATAGCCAAAAATTATATATTTTTTGGGAATCAAAATTCTAGTAACTAAATTTTCTAGAAAGTTATATTCACATTTTTGGTGACTATATAAATATTCTTGGAAAAAATAAAAAAGGATAAAAAAACTAAAAAAAGATTAAAAAACAGAGATTAAACCAAGAGGTCAAAAACAAACCAAAAATTATTCTTAAAAAAAAGATAAATACTGAAAAAAATGTCTTTAATAAATAAATAAATAAAAACCAAAAACAATTATTAAAAAATAAAAAATAAAAAATAAAAAAAATGAAATTTTTTATTTTTTTTAAAAAAAACTGAGAAAAGAAAAATCCAAACCCCGCCACCCCACCCAAAAAAAAAATCTTAAAAATGAAAAAAGGATAAAAAAATAAAAATAAAAAAGTTAAATAAAAAGAGTATTAGAAAAAAAATTAATTTTTTTGCTCGGCAAAATAATATACCTACCCATTCTTGAGGAATATGATTCACATATTTTGTGGGTAAATTATTTATTCGGTTATTCACAATTTTAAAAAATAGATTTTTATAACCTAAACAAGCATGAGAATAGATTTTCCATCCTATATTGCTCGGGAATAAAAAAATTACTTGTGTACCAAATGCCCCTAAAACACAATTTTTTTAATTGTATCTTTAAAAATATTGTCATTCATCCATCTTTGCATTCTTACTTCAGCTACACTATAACATATTATTTCTTAATTTTCCAACAGTGATCTATATACATGACTGATAGTATAGTTGTTTTATAGATTTTTTTTCTTACAACTTCAATCTACAACCACTACATCAAAAACACACTTTCATTTTAAACATCATGTTTTAATTTTATGCATAACATTGTTCTCAATTTGGTGATAAATACCAAAAAATCTCACTCCTAGCTATATAATGTTCATCTAAATATACTCCTTACTCTAGTCTTCTTTACTTTTGGTTGAAATTATTTTTGTCGCACTAATTTTATAACCCTTAGGTCCAAAGTTTCTCAATTCTTTTAGCATATACACTTTTTTTACTCTCGTCTACTCTCATCGACCATATTTTGGAGAGAAATGTAAGTATCCACTATCAACTATATTTTGGAGAGAAATGTTAAGTATCTAGAGGAAATCGTAAGAACAAAAATGACATTTGTTGTAAATTACCAATAATATTTATAGGCTGAGATTCATTTTACTATGAGATCAATACATGTAAGCAGTGGCCTAGCCAAGATTTTCATCTATGGACGCGATGCTTACTATTAAAAAATAATAACTTATAATAAACTGAAAGAAGACTTAATTAATAAAGAGATAATCTTTATTGATATCCTGCTCTTGTATATATACAAGAAGTACATGAATAACTAATTATGTAACAACTAAGGGATATATGCTACAATCAAGGGATAAGAAGAAAACTGATATTTACAAATCATCATATCTTAACGTAGAAGATAAACTAGATTAACCTCCTAACAAATTAATTTCCTAACACTCCCCCTCAAGTTGGAGAGTGAATATCTTGTACTCCCAACTTGTGAATTATAGGAGTAAAAATTTTCTTTCCCAAAGATGTAGTCAATACATCTGCCAATTGATGTGCGGAGCTCACAGACCTTGTAGCAATGGATCCATCTTGGATTTTATCTTTGATATAGTGGCAATCCATTTCAATATGTCTGGTACGTTCATGAAATACAAGATTTGTTACAATATGTAGAGCAGCTTTATTGTCGCAGTATAATATGGCATGTTCCTGATGCAATACTCTCAAATCTCTGAGTAAATACCGCAACCAAGTTAATTCACAACAAGCTCTTGTCATGGCACGATACTTTGCTTCAGCTGAAGAAAGTGATACTGTTTTCTAGCATTTCGATCTCCATGAGGTCAAAGAAGGGCCAAGAAAAACACAATTACCTGTGGTAGATCTTCTAGTAATTGGGTAGCCTGCCCAATCTGAATCGCAATAGGCTCGCAACTGAAAATCACTTTTGGAAGAGAAGAACAATCCTTGGCCAGGTGCATTCTTAAGATAACGCACAACGCGGAATGCTGCTTACATATAAAGTTTTCGAGGCTGATGCATAAACCTGCTTAATACATGAACATAATATGTGATGTCCAGTCTTGAAATAGTAAGGTATATAATCTTCCAACCAATCTTTTGTAACGATCCGGATCCTTGAGCAAGTCGCTCTTGTCAGACAATTTTAATCCTCGTTCCATAGGAGTATCAATAGAGGCTACGCCTAACAAGCCTGCATCTTCAATGATCTCTAATGCATACTTACGTTGAGAAATAAAGATCCCATTTCTAGAAGCAGAAACCTCAATGCCAAGGAAATATTTCAAGTCACCAAGATCTTTAAGCCAAAAATGATTATGCAAGAATTTCTTAATTGCAGCAATACTTATAGGATCATTTTTAGTAATTAAAATATCATAAATATATATCAAGAGAGCAGTGAATGACTTACCTTGTGTTCTGGTAAATAGAGAGTAATCATCTCTAGATTGTACATATCCAGCGGAACGAATAGCTTCTGAGAATTTTGTAAACCACTGACGAGATGCCTGTTTCAAACCATATAGTGACTTATGAAGTTGACAAACCAAGTGTTCCTCCCCCTGTCTCCGAAGCCCTAGCGGCGGAGACATGTAAATTTCTTCATGTAAGTCGTCGTGTAGGAAGGCGTTATTGGCATCCAATTGGTGAAGCGACCATCCACGAGCTGCGGCCAAGGCAAGTAAACAACGAAAATAAATAATTTTGGTAGTAGGAGAAAAGGTATCATGATAATTAACACCCTCCAATTGTGTGAATCCCTTTGCCACTAATCGTGCTTTGTACCTCTCGATTGAGCCATCAGAATGATGCTTGATCTTATAAACCCAACGACAACCTATCGGAGTCTTGCCTGCCGGAAGAGATGTGAGAGTCCAGTACCATTGGCTTGGAGAGCTTATAATTCGGATTGCATCGCCTCTTGCCATTCAGGATGAACGACGGCTTCCGAATAAGAATGGGGTTCTGTGGCTTGACTGATCTAAGCGATGAAAGATTGATGAGCAGCCTTGTATATGTGATATGATACATAATTGGCCAGTAGATAGTGAGTGCCTTTATTTGGACTGGAATCAAGGAAGATGATTTGTCGGAGGTAGGATGCGTGATGTGAGAGCATACAAAATCTTTGAACCTTACCGGTGGAGCGGCTGGAACAACGAAGAGGAGGTTCGGGTGGGGGCACTGGTGATTCAGACGAGAACACGGGTTGGTTGGGTGAGGTAGCATTATGGTCAAGTGAAGGAACTGGTGGTTCGAGCAAAGATTATCGTGCTGGTGATGATGATAGGTCAGATGGAGGGGTCGGAGATGATGGCGCCGGAGAGGCGAGCAAAGATAAGGTGGCGGGGGAAGAGGGAAGAGAAAGATGGGTTGGCGCTGGTGATGATGGCATTGGTGGTGAGGCAGATGGATCTTGCCACGCCCCAGTCCCAAAATACCGAGGGACTAGACACGTGGCAATGGCCAGCAGTACACACCAATGGGTAATATTAGATATATGCTAATTTAGTGTTAATAGATATTAATAAGATTATATATAAATTATTTGTATTATCTTTAATTCTATTTAATATTATAAATTATTGAGATAAACTCAAACTCTATTTTAAATTAATTCAAAACCTGAGCCTACTAGGAAAGCAACTTCGTGCATATCCTATCCTTATTTAAACTGATCCTAATCATATCCAAATTAACCAATCCTTGTTGTATTCAATTAAGTAGTCTCCACCATTATAAATATCTATTAAATTTATGGAATAAACTCTTTTTTCATATTTTTTGTTCCCCAAACTCCTCTCTTTTTGGTCAAAAAATAGTTAAAATTTGTCATAAATTCAGCCTCATTTTCTAGTAGTTATGACGACTTAAAAAGATGATATCTCCTATCTCTGGACTCCAAACGTGCTCTAATTTTTTTGTTAGAACTATATCAAGGTTAGTTTTCTGAATATATAAATTATTTTAATAATTTATGAACCTATTTTTCCAAAAAATTCTAAAAGTGCCAGCTGTCCAAAATCAGACGCGTTTCCGTATTTTTGAGATTTGGGAGATCCCGAATTCGGAATTATGAACCGTTTGAAGTTTCAGAAAGTTGACATGATGAACTTACATAAAATTATTTTTTTAGAATTTAATATGTAAGTTTAATCTACTGTAAATTTTTTGCAACGTAGACGTAAATAGGAAACCACCGAAAACTGTCATCTATTCGCCCTTGTGGCCATAACTCTTTACCGACTTGTGATTTTATAAAACCGTTGATTCCGATGTTCATGTAGTGCTAAAATATATAGGATTTTACATACAAATCCAGGATTTGAGTCAGTTGACGTTTTGGTCAACGGATTGTCTCGATTTGCGTATCACGGATCACAAATCCGTAAAGTTGACTTTCTTTGGACCAAAATTAGGGTTTAACAATAAAATCAGATTATAATAAGATTAAAAAATTACTATTTTAGGTTATTTTATTCAGAGTTAAAATAGATTAAAATGGCGGAAACTATTCACCCACTTTTGTAACCTAACTTGTTTAATTTATGTGACGGGTAGATCGGACGACGCCTTGAGTTGGGACTTCATCCTTTTCAGACCAGGCAACTTGCCAAATTGCTTACAGTACTTTGTATGCTTATTATATTTTTTTATTGCATGTGTATTTTCTTTTAGTCATATTTATATACTATATATATATATATATATATATATGTTGACACACACTTGACACATAGTATCATGGGAGGGGAGGACAATCAGTAGGCGTATGGGCTCTAACCACTCTGGTAAACCGTAGTAACTAGCACGCACTATGGTAGTCGTGTCCGATGGTCGCTACCCTCGCGGTATGTCGGCTGATGGAGTCACGATGGTCGCTACTCTCGCGGTATGACGGCTGATGATGTCCCTGACATGTGTGTGAGTTGTGAGATTAGATAAAGTAGCCTACCCATACCCATACGTCAAAAAGTTGTCCTCATTATGCATTCATATAGATTATCTTGTACGTCATACTTATATATTTTCTACCTATTATGCATGCTTACTGTATTCAAATTGACATGCTTCTATGTATCTTGTTACGTCCCTCTGAGGACCTGGTCCCTTTCCAGGTGTAGACGATCTTGACTATTCGTAGGAGCATAAATCAGGACTTGCTACTTATATCTTTCGAGAAGGTCTTCTCTTCGAGTCTCATTATTTATTAGATGTACTCATGTGGTTTCTCTTATATTCTAGTTGGTAGTGGATTTGTCTCCACCCAACTACTTGTTCTTATCAAGAATTTTATACTTGATTCAGTTATATAGTTGATTGGTTATTTGATTCTGTGGATGAGATCTAGTTATGCCCTGTGACTTGTGACAATATATATATATATACCATATGTGAGTTAATATTCATATTACAGCGTACGTGTGTATTATGGTATCCATATATTAGATTTTTCATATACATACGGTTGGCATGCTTACGTATTCCTAGTCCTACGTATTTTGGGACTGGGCGTGACATATTTTTTTTGGTGGCCCATGCAGGTCGAGAGCATATTGTCTTGGTTATGTTACTGTACCGAGCAAGCCTGCATCTAGGATTAGAGTATATGATCTCATCCACATTTGACTGTGACTCATCTTCATTCTAGTCTGTTCTATTTAGATAGTTGTATCCTGCTTGATTCACGTGCTTCCCTAATAGTTTCTTGAGTATAGCCTTCTGCTAGAATATAGGAATCCTTGTTATTAGGATGATAAGTAGGGTAATATTTCTACTAAGAATTTAACTAGAATATTGACACATTACTAAGTTTAGAATACCTAATGAACCCTAGCATCCCTTACCTGTAGGTTAATTGACCACTATCCCTTGATATATTTATGAAGGACTTGAGAGTAGTATAGACACGACTAGAGCTAGTAAGAAATTTGACTATATTGTTTGACCCTAGTATTGAGAAACTAATAGAAATCCAAGATTGAACATTAGGACTAAACCTAACTTTCATAGTGAGATAATATTAGAACTATAAATTTAGATCATTGTCTTGATATTAGCATAACAGTACCTTAGGAAGCCAAGAGGAAAGAATATAACATTTTTCTTGATCATACCTCGAACACAGAGATTAGCATACCACATTCCCCTTAGGAAACCATGATATTATCAAGAGTCGCTCATTCTAAATTCATATTTTGTTCCTCCGAAACCTTAACGCTCGCTATTGGTGCAACGACTAAAATTTTCTTTCATCTTTTAATTCGTGCCACCTAACCCTTCTGATTGTAGACCAAGTGATTTTCATTTATGTTATGATATATAGTTTGCTAGATTTATAGTTGTTAATCTTGAAATTCAAAATTATGTGCTTAGTAGTTAGAACTTGATAGTTGAGTTGTTCATTTAGATTATGATTTTATGATTATCCTTTAGTTTTAAATCACATAATATGTACTTTCACTCATCATAATCTAGCGTACCTATACTTTCTGTACTACCTCGACTTATGCTGCTATTATAGCCTAGTTTTGCAACCTTATTCTTTTATCGAGCTTGTTCATGACATATGTATTATTAGGGGCCCACACTAGTACATTGTCTAAATCAGAATCAATGTATTATGGTCTGATCAACCTTAGTGCGCTTGGTTCGCTCTTCGCATGACTACTTTACGTGGATTGAGATATAGTTGACTCAACTTGTTAGACGAATATACTTGCCCTCTAGACTGGTCAGAGCATATCAAGTCAGGTACATAACCGTTCTGATGTGAACATGCGAATATAAATTTACCAAAATAAGATTTTAATCCACAACTGCCTTGGCCACTCCCTTTTGAATTCTTTAATCGCTTTGAACCCCTTACTTGTATTCTATCACCTCCTCCTTGAATTATTTATTGTTGATTTCCGTCTTTTCCTATTTCGGAAAGATGAACGCTCGTACTTGATATAAGTTTGATACACGGAGAGTACTAGATATACCCCATAGGCCAATTACATTACTTTGTGACTATCTTTTGTAATTAAGGGCATAAAACATGTGAGATATTTTGTGGATTGAATAACACGATTAAATAATTTGAGAAAGTTTTTCTTAAATGTATAGCCTATGTGATAGATCGGTAAATTCTAAGTTGGGTAGAAGTTACATTGTCAACTTGAGGTAAATTTTTTTAGATTGTAATCAAGTGAGATTATATTAAGAGATTTAAGTCATTTTAATTTTAAATTTTTTTAGAAGAATGATTTAGATTATGATGATTTAACTTTAAAGATAAGAATGCCTTATAGAATGAATTTTAAAACTTTGATATTACAGACCAAATATTTATAATTTGAGCACATGATTTAAATTTTGAATATTGGAGATTCAAATTAACAATTTAAATCTTGAGGAAAAAAATAGAACTCTAAACATGAACATTGATGGATTGAATTCAAAATTTTATAATTTAATGATTTGAATTAAAAGTTAAATTTTGATTGTTGGATCACCTATTTGAAATGTTGATAAGAGAAATTGAATTTAAAATTTGAAGAGTCTAAAATTCTTAAGTTGAAATATAGGAATAAGATTTGATTAGAATTATTTCAAATCTATATGAGATTATGATAGTTGAAAATCGTGATGTAAAATTTGATGTGGGTTATTTAAATCTTCAAGATGTCATATAGATTTGAATTAAATTTGGATGTTAATTATTTAAAAATCTAAAAGAGATTATGATAGGTTAAATTTTGATTTAAATAATGGTTATTTTAATTTTGAAGAGATTGTGACGGACTTGAATAGATTTTGTCATTTAAATTTTTTGAGAAGATTGCGGTTGAGTTGTCTTAGATACGAATGTGAAAGATTTAACAAATCATTCCTTATTTTTAATTTTGAGGACAAAATTTTTATAAGTTGGATAGATTGTAAACTCCCTCACCCAAAATAGGTATTTTGTGTGTATTTTATATTATTACATTTATTATAGATTATTTTAAATATTAAATTTTTAGAGTATTCTCTTAGTTAATTAGAAAATAAATTATTTTGATATATGTACATATATAAATATTTATTTAGAATTATTTTTAGGCTATTTTAGATTTTTGGAGATTTTTCTAGAATTTTTGGGTAATTAAAACATAGGAAACACAAATTTTTAGGACTTTCATGATTTACTATGAGACCATACTTGCATATTGTTCCTACCAAATATTTATTTTAGGTTAAAATATTTAATTATATTTTCTGTAATTTATTTCGAATTTTAAGAAATTTATTTATATTTTTGAAATTATTTAGGATTTATTTGGATATATATAGTCTTAATATTAGATATATGCTAATTTAGTGTTAATAGATATTAATAAGATATATATAAATTATCTGTATTATATTTAATTCTTTTTAAGATTATAAATTATTGAGATAAACTCAAACTCTATTATAAATTAATTCAAATCCTGAGCCTACTAGGAAAGCAACTTCATGCATATCATATCCTTATTTAAACTGATCATAATCATATCCAAATTAACCAATCCTAGTCGTATTCAATTAAGTAGTCTCCACCATTATAAATATCTATTAAACTCATGGAATAAACTCTTCTTTCATATTTTTCTTCCCCAAACTCCTCTCTTTTTGGTCAAAAAATAGTTAAAATTTGTCATAAATTCAGCCTCATTTTCTAGTAGTTATGACGACTTAAAAAGACGATATCTCCTATCTCCGGACTCCAAACGCGCTCCAATTTTTTGTTAGAACCATATCAAGGTTAGTTTTCTGAATATATAAATTATTTTAATAATTTAAGTACCTATTTTTCTAGAAAATTCTAAAAGTGCTAGCTGTCCGAAATCAGACGCGTTTTCGTATTTTCGAGATTTTGGGAGATCCCGAATTCGGAATTATGAACCGTTTGAAGTTTTGAAAAGTTGACATGAAGAACTTACATAAAATTATTTTTCTAGAATTTAGTATGTAATTTTAATCTACTGTAAATTTTTTGCAACGTAGACTTAAATAGGAAACCACCGAAAACTGTCATCTATTCGCCCTTGTGGCTATAACTCTTTACCGACTTGTGATTTTATAAAAACGTTGATTCTGACATTCATGTAGTGCTAAAATCTATAGAATTTTACATACAAATCCAGGATTTGAGTCGGTTGACTTTTTGGTCAACGGATTGCCTCGATTTGCGTGCCACGGATCACAAATCCGTAAAGTTGACTTTTTTGGACCAAAATTAGGATTTAACAATAAAATCAGATTATAATAAGATTAAAAAAACTATTTTAGGTTATTTTTTTCAGAGTTAAAATAGATTAAAATGGCGGAAACTATTCACCCACTTTTGTAACCTAACTTGTTTAATTTATGTGACGGGTGGATCGGACGACGCCTTGAGTTGGGACTTCATCCTTTTCAAACCAGGCAAGATACATTGCCAAACTGCTTACAGTACTTTGCATGCTTATTATATTTTTTCATTGCATGTGTGTTTTCTTTCAGTCATATTTATATACTATATATATATATGTTGACACACACTTGACACATAGTATCATGGGAGGGAAGGACAATCAGTAGGCGTATGGGCTCTAACCACTCTGGTAAACCGTAGTAACTAGCACGCACTATGGTAGTCGTGTCCGATGGTCGCTACCCTCGCGGTATGTCGGCTGATGGAGTCACGATGGTCGCTACCCTCGCGGTATGACGGCTGATGATGTCCCTGACGTATGTGTGAGTTGTGGGATTAGATAGAGTAGCCTACCCAGAGTAGCCTACCCATGCCCATACGTCAAAAAGTTGTCCTCATTATGCATTCATATAGATTGTCTTGTACAACGTACTTATATATTTTCTACCTATTATGCATGCTTACTGTATTCAAATTGGCATTCTTCTATGTATCTTGTTATGTTCCTCTGAGGACCTTGTCCCTTTCCAGGTGTAGACGATCTTGACTATTCGCAGGAGCACGGATCGGGACTTGCTACTTATCTCTTCCGAGGAGGTCTTCTCTTCGAGTCTCATTATTTATTAGATGTACTTATGTGGTTTCTCTTATATTCTAGTTGGTAGTGGATTTGTCTCCACCCAACTACTTGTTCTTATCAAGCATTTTATACTTGATTCAGTTATATAGTTGATTGGTTATTTAATTCTGTGGATGAGATCTAGTTATGTCTTGTGACATGTGACAATATGTATATACCACATGTGAGTTAATATTCATATTACAGCATACGTGTGTATTATGGTATCCATATATTGGAGTTGCCATATACATACGGCTGTCTTGCTTACGTATTCCTAGTCCTACGTATTTTGGGACTGGGGCGTGACATTGGGCTAGAGAATGGAATTAACAGGCACGTGCTAAGGCATTACTAGGGATAGATAGCTATGATAAAAATTAAATCTTACGCGTATTCGCTACTCCACGAGTCTGTGCGTCATCCTTTGTTATCGCAAAAGCTTGTCCGCGTCCTTGTGGTGGTGCCCTCTGCTGTTGCTGGGCCTGCTGAAAAAGTGCAGCCTGGGTTGCCAAATGTGGCCTCGGTGCTGGTAAAGCTTGTCGGTTTAACATTAGTGCTCCCTCTCGATGCTCAGGACAATCCTTGGCTAAATGTTGGTTGGATCCGCAAATCAAGCATAATCCTAACTTGCCTCTGCACCCGCTCTCATAATGGCCTCGTTTGCCACAACATTGACATATAGGCAGTATCTGCGGAGATGCTCTGGGTGGCTGGTGCATGTGAGATCTCTTTGCAGCTTCTCCCTGTGGTGCTCTGGCTAGTGCTGATGTGAAAGGCCGCTTCAGGCTGGACTCTCTCCTGGTAACGCGCTCCATGCGTCGGGCTGCAGCAATGACGTCCGAGTAAGAAGTAGGTACAACAGAGCCAATCAGTCTCTGTAGCTCAAAGTTTAGTCCGTCGAAGAACTTCTCAGCCTTCTCCTCTTCTGCCGGGATCAGGGTAGGGGCGAAGCGACTCATACGAATGAACTCCGTATTGTATTCTTTCACTGTCATATTGTCTTGAGTGAGGTGATTGAACTTGTCCCGAAGTTCTGATCGAGCAATAGATGAAATGTACATCTCCTGAAAGAGTTTAGAGAAATCTTCCCAAGCGACTCGGTCTGGTCCGAGCCGTATCTCTTTAGATAGCCACCAGTTATGTGCATTGTCCGTCAACTGCATCCGGACGACAGTCATCCAACGCTCCCTTGGAAGCTCAGCTGCTTCCAATTGGTATTGAGTGTTTATGAGCCACTCATGAACTTCAGTGGGCTCCCCCTTGCCAGAAAAGGTACGAGACTTCAGCTGACGAAAATCGGTGATAGATCCCGTCGATGGCCATCTAGCTGGTGGGTTCGTCTGCTCCAGTGCGGTCACTGTACTGTTTCTCAGACTCTCTGCCTCTTGACGCTGAGCCTCTTGATGAATCTGCTATTGGGCTTGCATCATTGCGTAGATCATTTGAAATATCTGCTGTCCGTCCATAGGCTGCCCTTGTGGAAAAATAGGCATCGGTGGAGTAAACTATGGTGGTGGTGGAATATCGTCTCGCCGAAATCTTGAGGCATGCTGATTTGCTTGACTGCTTTGTTGTGCTGATTGACCTCCACCTACTGGTGTTACTTCATCTTCGTAGGTGACCACAGCACCTTGTGGTATTCCTGCGGGAGTCTCGTTGCTTGCTTGTGGATTCATTATTCTGCATCCAAAATAAACTATAAAAGGCGCACAGAGGAATCAAGGCAGGATGCAAGTCAAGAATTTATTTTGAAGTTGATATGGAGATCAAGAACGATTCAATCAAGTGGATGAGATCCTATAACATATCCTATCCTTATCGCAGGCTTGCTCGATCCCTTAGTTGAAACCAAAACAATTTAGCCGTTGACCTGCATGGGCCACAAAAAAAACTATGTCACGCCCTAGTCCCAAAATACCGAGGGACTAGACACGTGACAATGGCCAGCAGTACACACCAATAGGCAAACCCAATTTAATGGACCCATTAGAGTATACTTAAGCTGTAAAACAATAATAAGGGTCTATGGTTCATGCCACATTTCTAATTCTAATCTCATTCACAGAAAATAAACACAATCAATATCAGAATAATCAAGATGAAATAATAATCAACAAGTCTTAATAAATGTCTCGGGGAACAACCCGATAATGAGTTTAATACATTAATCCACGAGACATGAAATAGAGTATCAAGAACAGAAAATACTGAGTATCTAAAGCAAATACTCAGGAGAAATTCTCTGGTATCACCTAGTCCTCTGGTACTGGTACTGCTCCAATGTCTGCTCCAGTCACGTATACCTCGGGGTAGATCTCCTCTGCTATACCTGGGGACATAATCCGGATTCTAGGTCCTCAGGGGACATAGCAAGGTACAAGAATAACTCAAGCCAAATAAATGCAGTATATAAAAATGTATCAATAGGACAAACTATGTAACCAGCTAAGTGATATAAAAAATGAGAGCATCACTAGAACTCAGGCTGAGACTACTACAAGCTCTATGTCGGGGAGCCGGTAGCAGTTATACTATGTAGTTATACTATGTAGTGGGTCTATCACTATAGTGGCTACGACACCATAATAAATAAATATATAAAATCAGCCTATAGCATGTGTATCTCTCCCCCACCCAATGTAATCATACGTCTCATGTCCATGACACGCAAGATCATATCTAATGCAGCAAGTCATAATGATAACTATGCATATATATAAAGTCTATGTCACAAATTCTGTAACCTATACAGAATCACCATGAATAACTATGGAAAGATTCTATCTCATGAACAGTGTCAAGTGTCCTATGGTATGCCGTACTTGATAATGCAAGCACGAAAATGTATAGGGTCGCGATATCAACTCTCTATGTGACGTTACACAACTCCGCGTACGACGTTGACACCCGAATCTTATTTGGACGCTAAGCAACGTCACACGGTCCTAGGTTGAACATATATAACTCAGAAATAGATCAAGAGAATATTATAAAATAATTGCTGCAAGTATGGCAATGTACACTTGCCTGGGATTTGGATTCCAACAGTTACTCCTGTATCAGCGGGATCTTCAAGTACTCCTCCAGATGCTGAAATAACCATTACCATCATTCTCAAAAGATATAAAATAGCTAGAATTGCCTATCCATAAGTCCAATTTGGACACAGGGGCAAATTGACAGTTTCTGGTCAAAGCGGGATATACATGTGGCCTACTTCGCACCGAAAAACGTGCAAGAGACAAAATTCTCCAAATTCGTCAAACTTAGTGTCTATAAGTCCAAAACGATGATACGAACCCAACAAAATATCTAGAACTGGATTCCGATGAGCCGATCACAAAATCGCCCGTCAAGTGGAGCCGTGGGGCCCACGATACGGGATTTTGTCAACGTTCTCAGAATCGAACCAAACTTGGGTCATAGGACCAGCGTATCACTACGAGTTCGATGGTGCAATTTTTGTTTCGAAACAACAAGCACACAAAAGTTACAACGAGTTTTAGAACAGGCCCGATATAGGACAATTTCGACGGATACGCGTTAATTCCGGTGTGCACGCACATCCAAATCAACTTCCACAAAATTTCACACGTCCGCATTGACGATACGCACATTTCGGTAAAATTCGCATACGACCAAGTCATCTCGTTTAGCGGGATGCACCCAGTTCGAGAAAATTTTGGTTTTAAAGACCAAGCTTTTGGTCAAATTCACCCGAGAATAAAATACAATCTACAGCACATAAAATTAAACTAATTACGGGGTTTGAAACTTGGTTATATTATCTAATTAACTGTTTAAGTGAATTTTAGAATTATTAAACATGTTAGGATTTAAACGGCCGTGAACTTGTGAGTTCGGGCCAGGTTTTAAAGATCCAGAATTGGGAATATTTTTCTGTTTTTGCGTCACAGTTTGCGATCGTCACAGGACACGCTACCCTGTCAAATTGTACGGGGTTCAAGAGGGTTACACAGCGAACGTGTCGCAACAGACCGTTCAAAAAATAATGCGACAGGGAGAGAAATACTCACTGGAACAGGGGATCAGTAACGACTGAAATTACGTGCACGGGGCGGCGCATCACGGCGGTGCTTGGTCAGTCGGCGGTGTCATACCCCGATCCCGTGGAATCGATAATCATCCCCCGGACGTGACGCCGTGTGGGCCTAGGTTATACACCGCACAAGGTTAATGTATTTTGCATAGCGAGCACATATTCAGAGTACGCAGATAAATTGAAAACACAAGTTGTAATATGAAAAAGTTCTCTTTATTGATAATGAACATCTATTACAAACTCTTGAATGAGTCATAAGGGTTGCCGCGCGGTCTTACAAAATGTTGATACAAAATGAGATAGTTGTCCTGTATATTACATCATTACTAAACTTTAAAATATAAGACCTCCTGGCGGAACGACGACCTTTCCTCTGAGCTGCATTGTATTTAAGTTGCTAGCTCCTGTCTTCAAATGCTTCAAAAGGTGGTATGATCAAGACGCGCCTACAGCTGGACTGGATTGGGGGATGACTTCAGCTCCTCGCTCGGTTCTCCTTAGTACGGAAAACTTGTTTCAACGAGGGTCAGTACATCGAAACGTACTGGTGAAGGCAAGCTAACCCAACTATACCAATCAACACGTTGTTTAGATGAAGCATGAATAATTATTTGTGGTCTTTCTATCTTGCCTTAGTTCATTTTACAAGCAAGTAGTATATAGAAATTTACTGAAATGAACTTGCCACCGTTCGGTGACATTTACCTGCTCGTCTGAACCACCTGCACAATACTTACCATGTCCTTCCCTGCCACGAAGACACAAGTTAGCTTTGCACAGGTTTAAATATACGAAGGGATCACTGGCTTAATGCCACGAAGGGATGAGTTATAGTCTCGAGACAAAATGATATGCAACGCAGGTGGCGAGCCCCGCTACATAACACTTCGTCCATAACATACGACTATGCATAATGTTCCTCCCAGATCGGATCGGTCCCAGTGCCCCGGCGACCGTCCGCGGAAACCATAAGACCTTGTGCATAAGTTGTCCGTGATCAAACGACATCCATTTGAATTTTTAAGGAAATACTAGCACGATACAAGTTCCATAGCATAAACGATTTTGCATAGTCTTTCTGATCAATATATCGCATAGCAGAGGGAGTTCTATATGCATAACACAATTTATAGAAGAAGTATTATATTCTAACTAAAATTGAAGCATATGATGAACATTCTAAACGAACAAGCATGCAAATGAGTAACCGTTCCCAAGTTGAATGACAAGCATAAAGTTATCCAAGTCTATTCCCTTTTTATCTTGACATCTTTTAGTTATTACTTGGTATAGTCTGATCGGGGCAAGCAAGAATACAAGATTTTTGATGTGAAGACTTGGAAGAAGGGTCAACTGAATCGAATATAAGCTACTCACAAGTTGGTTGGAAGGAAGAAGGAAAGAGGTGCTTCAGGACTCCGCTCGAGCATCGCCTACTGTCCGTTCACCTGCATTTGCCATGAACAGCTGATCAATACCTCTTCCACTCTTTCCAATATCAGAATTGAAGTGCAGTTCAACGAAAGAAAATAATGAAATCCATCAAAACCGTTCAAGAAAAAGTAAGCAAATCCGAAAACCAACTCAAGGCACGAAAGCAACAAGCGACAGCGAAAACTAGGCAACAAAAGATGCAACGGAGAGGTCCCTCCTGACTCTGCCACTAAGTCGATCCTGGGGGCATAGTCCACTGAATATGGGAATCGATTCCGAAAAAGCAAATCCATAACAAGGATGAGTTCTTGATTCAATCTATCCCGATCGAACGATACCATCTTGTATTTCTTAGCCGCGTTCCCCGAATAGAGGAAACGGGGCATCACATCCTACCCAACTAATTGGAAGTTTCGTCCCGAAACTTAGGAATATAACCTACCACTAGGAAACAATGAAGGGAACCTATCCCTCATCTCAGATTCAAGCTCCCAAGTGGATTCTTCGACCAAATGATTTCACCAAAGCACGCGCACTAGAGTAACCGAGAGACTTTGAAGCAACTTTTCTTTACGGTCCAAGATTTGCACAGGTTGTTTGACATACGTCAAGTCTGCCTTAAGATCCAGTTGATCAAGCTCTACTACATGGCTCGGGTCGTACACATTCTTCCTAAGTTGAGAAACATGGAAGACATCGTGTACTTCGGACAATGACGGTGGTAGGGCAATCTGGTATGCAACTGAGGTAACTCGCTTTAGTATTTCGAACGGACCGACGAATCTTGGACTTAGCTTTCCCTTTGCTCTGAATCTGGTGACTCCTTGCATGGGCGAAACTTTTAGAAATACCAGACCGCCTTCTAGAAACTCAATTGGCCGTTGATGTGTATCAGCGTAGCTCTTTTGTTGACTCTGAGCTACCTTTAGTCTTTCCTGAATCAAGCGAATCTTTTGGACAGTCTGCTCCACAAGTTCAGGGCCGAGGATCTGTCATTCTCCAACTTTGTCCCAACAGATTGGGGATCTGCGCTTTCGCCCATACAATGCCTCATACGACGCCATCTAAATGCTAGATTGAAAGCTATTATTGTATGCAAATTCAGCTAACGGTAGATGCAAGTCCCAACTCGTCTTCAAGTCCAAGGTGCAGAGTCGTAGCATGTCTTCGAGAATTTGGTTGACACATTCTATTTGGCCGTCTGTCTGTGGATGGTAGGCGGAGCTAAACTTTAACTTCGTCTCCATTGCTGACAACAGGCTTTCCCAGAAATACGATATGAATCGACCATCTCTATCGGAGACTATGGATACGGGCACGCCGTGGAGTCGAACGATTTCGTTGAGGTAGATCTGAGCCAAGCGGTCGGCACTCCAAGTAGACTTGATAGGCAGAAAGTAAGCCGACATAGTGAGGTGATCAACAATGACCCAAATAACATCATTCCTCCGTTGCGTCTTTGGCAAGCCAACAATAAAATCCATTGTTATATGTTCCCATTTCTACTCCGGAATAGCGAGATTCTGCATCTCTTCGTCCGGCTTCTGGTGCTCGGCCTTTACCCTTTGACAAGCCATGCAATGTGACACGAACAACGCCACATCTTGTTTCAAGCCGTGCCACCAAAACGTCGTACGAAGATCTCGATACATCTTGGTACTACCCGGATGAGAAGTATAACTAGCATAATGAGCTTCCGTGAGTATCTCCTTTCTGAGGCCGGCATCGTTTGGAACGCACAGTCTTCCCTTCACTCGGATCATCCCGTCCGTACCTACCACAAAGTCAGTTGCCTTTCCTGCTGAAATAAGACCTTAGATCTTTTGCAGGAACGGGTCATCCTTCTGAGCGGTCTTGACTTTTTGTAACAAGTTAGGTTCGAGGCGCAGTTGAGCTACTTGCGCCCCCTTTTTGTAACTTCTTAGTAATGTAATGCCCAAGGACTCAAGATCCCGACGCAGTCTGTCATCAATAGCCAAACTTCCAACGAACACTCGACTCAGTGCATCAGCTACTACATTCCCTTTGCCTGGGGTATATCTGATCATTAAGGCAAAATCGCTAAGAAGTTCGAGCTAGCGCCGCTGTCAAAGGTTCAAATCCTTTAGTGTATAAAGATATTTTAGGCTCTTATGGTCTGTATAGATCTCGCACGATACGCCGTAAAGGTAGTGGCGCCACAGCTTCAGCACGAACACTATCGCGGCAAGTTCAAGATCATGTGTTAGGTAATTCTTCTTGTGAGGCTTTAGCTACCTCGACGCGAAGGCTATCACTTTGTTCTGTTGCATCAGGATATATCGCAATCCCTTACCTGACGTGTCACTTTATATTTTGAAGTCATCAGGTCCATCCGTAAGGGTAAGGATTGGAGCAGAGACGAGGCTCTGCTGTAACTCCATAAACAAAGCTTCACAGTCGTTCGTCCAAGTGAACTTTACTCTTTTTCGTGTGAGCTGAGTCAGGGGCGATACAATCTTTGCAAAGTCTTGTATAAATCTCCGGTAGTAGCCCGCCAGATCAAGAAAACTCCGTATATCGCTAGCTGACTCAGGTCGTTTCCACTGCACAATGGCTTCTATTTTTTTGGATCTACTGAGACGCCCATTGCAGAAATAATATACCCTAGAAAGAATATGCTGTCCAACCAGAACTCGCATTTACTTCGCTTGGCATACAACTTGTTGTCTCGAAGGGTCTGAAGCACCATCCGCAGGTGTCCTGCATGTTCATCCCTAGTTTTCGAGTACACCAATATGTCGTATATAAAAACGACTACAAATTTATCGAGAAAGGGTCGAAACACTCGATTCATCAAATCCATGAATGCAGCAGGTGCATTCATCAGTCCAAACGGCATAACAAAAAACTCGTAGTGCCCGTAACGGGTTCGGAATGCAGTCTTTGGCATGTCTTCTGGCTTAATCTTTAGCTGGTGGTAGCCCAAGCGAAGATCAATTTTTGAGAACACCATTGCCCCTTGCAGCTGATTAAAGAGATCATCTATCCTTGGCAGAGGATACTTGTTTCTGATGGTAACCTTATTCAGCTCCCGATAATCGATACAGAGGCGTAGTGTTCCATCCTTCTTCTTCACGAAGAGCACAGGCGTGCCCCAAGGAGACACGCTCGGACGGATGAACCCACGATCTAGTAACTCTTGCAATTGGCACTTTAACTCTTTCAATTCAGCAAGGGCCATTCTGTACGGAGTCTTAGAAATCGGCTGAGTATTCGGGAAGGTGTCTATGGTAAACTCGATCTCTCGGTCTGGTGGCATGCCAGGTAGTTTGCTCGAAAACACATCAGGGAACTCCGCCTCAACGGAAGAAGACTCGACGTTTACGTAGTCCTGCTGTGTGTCCCGAACTGACGCTAGGTATCCCGTGCATCCCGAGTGTAGCATTCGCCGAGAAGATATCACAGAAATCACCATGCATGCCCTGGTCGCATCAGTTGCTGGACTACTCGAGTAAGCAGAATTCGGCTTCTCCAGGCAGGCGAAAGACGACTCATTTTTTTGCACATTCAATAGTTGCCGAGCAGGCGCCGAGCCAATCTATTTCCAAAATGATATCATAGTCCCGAACATCTAGAACTAAAACTTCTAGCGATAGCTTCCTTCCTCCTATACAGACGTAACTACCTTGACATACTGAACGAACATGTATTTTCGTGCCGGAAGGGGTGCTAATACTAAGGTCTAGATACAATGGAGTCATTTCTATATTATTTTCTACAGTAAAATTTGTGGATATAAAACTATGCGTTGCACCAGAATCAATAGCACACGTGCAAGTATGTTACAACGGTGTCTGAAGCTAGAGCTTCCTCTCGTATCATTGTATAGACCCGACCTTGAGCTTGGCGACGCTCTTGCTGAGGCGCAGGTTGATTGGCCTGGGTTGCATTAGCCTAATTTGGATGTTGAGGTGGAAGCTTAGAGGGGAGCGGACAATCTCGAGCTATGTGGCCTTAACCGCCACAGTTAAAGCACAACCCTTTCTTGTTGTAACATTTGTCGATGGCGTGCCCCGACCTATTACAATATTCACAACGTGCCCCTGCATTTCCTTTTTGTCGACTGCCGTTATTTTGACAATTTGTAGCGTTATTTCCTCTTTCGTTGCTTTGGCGTTTGTGATTGGAGGTATGCACAGCGCTGGTAGGAACGTGAGGATACTGCAGTTTGAGGGAAAGGGCATGGTTGAGAACTTTCCGCATCGTCTGGTACTAGGGAACGACTAAGTATGCGTGGATGGCAGGACGCAGACCTCCTTCGAATCTTCTAGCACGACTCGCTGCATCAGGTAAATAGGAGCTGGCAAATTTAGAGAGCCGGTTGAATTCGACGAAATACTGCTTTACCGTCATGCTTCATTGGCATAGTTGCACAAACTCGTTCTCCTTCTGACGACGTACGGGAAGGGATATAAAATCCTCTTCGGGTGCGCCATGGAAAGTAGCCCATGCAATCGTCTCCTCATCATCGTCTGTTGAAAGAGATCGTCGATGCACGTCCCACCATTCGTGCGCATTCAAACGGAGCTGGAGTTGGGCACACGCAACGCGCTTCTGCTCGGGTACCTCCAGGAGTTTGAAGTGATCCTCCAGTTTGGCTAACCAATCTAGAGCCGTTATCGGATCCTTAGTCCCTTTGAAGGGTGTGTTGCAAACTTTCTTGAAGTCGCCAAAGTCGAAGGCAGTCACATCCTTCTTCCTTGGAGTCTGAGGCATCTCAACTTCAAGTACTGGTTGCTCTACCGGAGTCACCGCTGTTGCCGCTGACTGGTTGGAGGCTAAGGTCTGAACAATCTGCTGCAGGGTATCTACCTGCTTTTGTTGGACTGAGAATCGGGCTTCTATTTGGTCTTGAAACTAGTTTTGTCTCTCTTCCGCTCGCTTCTTAGCCCCTTCATAACGAGCCTCTTCCCTCTGTTGGTTTGCCTCCAACATTCGCATCATTTGCTGAATGGGGTCAACACGAGACATGGCTGTCTGGCTCCGAGAACTTTTCGAAGTGCCAGAACTACTTTCCTGGGCTTGTGTCTCGCCCGGTGCTTGCGCTGAAGATTATGCTTGCGCCATTCCTTTAAAAGAAGGTAATTTACGTCAGGATCATAATGTACTATGGACTCATTGTATGAACGTATCTCATTTTGGCCTAACGAGTTCAAGAGTTCGCACAGAGATTTGATCATTAAAGGAACTTTTTCAGTACGAGGGTCAAGGAACTTGAAGCTGTGCTCTGATACCAACATGTCATGCCCCGATCCCGTTGAATCGATAGTCGTCCCCCGGGTGTGACGTCGTGCGGACCAAGGTTGCGCACCGCACAAGGCTAACGTATTTTGCATAGCGAGCACATATTCAGAGTACGCAGATAAATTGAAAACACAAGTTGTAACATGGAAAAGTTCTCTTTATTGATAATGAATATCTATTACAAACTCTTGAACGAGTCATAAGGGTTGCCACGCGGGCTTACAAAATGTTGACACAAAATGAGATAGTTGTCCTGTACATTACATCCTTTACTAAACTTTAAAATATAAGACCTCCTGACGGAATGTTGGCCTTTCCTCTGAGCTGCATTGTATTTAAGTTGCTAGCTCCTGTCTTCAAATGCTTCAAAAGGTGGCACGATCAAGATGCGCCTACAGCTGGACTGGATTGGGAGATGACTTCGGCTCCTCGCTCGGTTCTCCTTAGTGCGGGGAACCTGTTTCAACGAGGGTCAGTACATCAAAATATACTGGTGAAGGCAAGCTAACCCAACTATACCAATCAACACATTGTTTAGATGAAGCATGCATAATTATTTGTGGTCTTTCTATCTTGCCTTAGTTCATTTTACAAGTAAGTAGTATATAGAAATTTACTGAAATAAACTTGCCACCGTTCGGTGACATTTACCTGCTCGTCTGAACCACCTGCACAATACTTACCATGTCCTTCCCTGCCACGAAGACACAAGTTAGCTTTGTACAGGTTTAAATATAAGAAGGGATCACTGGCTTAATGCCACGAAGGGACGGGTTATAGTCTCGAGACAAAATAATATGCAACGCAAGTGGCGAGCCTCGCTACATAATACTTCGTCTATAACATACGACTATACATAATGTTCCGCCCGGATCGGATCGGTCCCAGTGCCCCGGCGACCGTCCGCGAAAACCATAAGACCTTGTGCACAAGTTGTCCGTGATCAAACAACATTCATTTGAATTTTTAAGAAAATACTAGCACGATACAAGTTCCATAGCATAAACGATTTTGCATAGTCTTTCTGATCAATATATCGCATAACAGAGGGAGTTCTATAAACGGTTTTGCATAGTCTTTTTGATCAATATATCGCATAGCAGAGGGAGTTCTATATGCATAGCACAATTTATAGAAGAAGTATTATATTCTAACTAAAATTAAAGCATATGATGAACATTCTAAACAAACAAGCATGCAAATGAGTAACCGTTCCCAAGTTGAATGACAAGCATAAAGTTATCCAAGTCTATTCCCTTTTTATCTTGACATCTTTTAGTTATTACTTGGTATCGTCTGATCGGGGCAAGCAAGAATACAAGATTTTTGATGTGAAAGACTTGGAAGAAGGGTCAACTGAATCGAATATAAGCCACTCACAAGTTGGTTGGAAGGAAGAAGGAAAGAGGTGCTTCAGGACTCCGCTCTAGCGTTGCCTACTGTCCGTTCACCTGTATTTGCCACGAACAGTTGATCAATACCTCTTCCACTCTTTCCAATATCAGAATTGAAGTGCAGTTCAACGAACGAAAACAATAAAATAACAATAAAATCCATCAAAACCGTTCAAGAAAATGCTAGCAAATCCGAAAACCAACTCAAGGCACGAAAGCAACAAGCGACAGCGAAAACTAGACAACAAAAGATACAGCGGAGAGGTCCCTCCTGACTCTGCCGCTAAGTCGATCCTGGGGGCACGGTCCACTGAATATGGGAATCGATTTCGAAGAATCAAATCCATAACGAGGATGAGTTCTTGATTCAATCTATCCCGATCGAACAATACCGTCTTGTATTTCTTAGCCGCGCTCCCCGAGTAGGGGGAACGGGGCACCATATGCGGCAGCTGTTGGTCGTCGTGGTGGGGTTGCTGGCGGCAGCGGATCGTCGGCGTTCTGCTCGTCGGCGCTGGGGGAGCTCGGGGTGACAGTGGAGGGGCGTCGGAGTCCGGTGGTGAAGATGGCAGCGGTGGGGATGATCGGGCTTAGGGTTTATGTCACGACCCGCACCCGAAAATCGGGCATGAGTCGTGGGTACGTCCATCCTACGCCGCAGAATCGGCGGTAGAACGCTGTAAAGGTCCGTTCTAGGTCAACCATCTAACTATATATATATCAACACACACCTACACACTTAAACACACTCTAACATATATATATATATATATATATATATATATATATATATATATATATATATATACACACACACACACACACACACAAACACTTATATATATATATTAAACGTGTCACGACCCATACCCGAAAAATTGGGCATGAGTCGTGGGAACGTCCAGCCTATGCCGCAGAATCGGCGGTAGAACTCTGTAAAGGTCCGTTCTAGGTCAACAATCTATAACTCACAAAACCTGTCCAGATGCTGATGGAATACCTTGTTTATCAGATTCATAAACACTGCCGGGTCATTAGTCCTCAGGATCCTCTGGAAAAAATATGTTCAGTCAGGACTGGAGCGAAGTACATAACTCTAAAAGCAACTCCAAATGCATGGTAAGGTGTATATGACGAGCAATAGAAAAGTATACAAGATGCACAGGAAAAAAATATATTTACCTAGCTATAACTATGCATATATCTAGCGATATGTACATATATCTATACATATGTACATAGTTATAGCTAGGTAAGGTGTATATGTATAGATATATGTACATATCGCTAGATATATGCATAGTTATAGCTAGGTAAATATATTTATTTCCTGTGCATCTTGTATACTTTTCTATTGCTCGTCATATATACCTTACCATGCATTTGGAGTTGCTTTCAGAGTTATGTACTTCGCTCCAGTCCTGACTGAACATATTTTTTTCAGAGGATCCTGAGGACTAATGTCCCGGCAGTGTTCATGAATTTGATGAACAAGGTATTCCATCAGCATCTGGACAGGTTTTGTGAGTTATAGATTGTTGACCTAGAACGGACCTTTACAGCATTCTACCGCCGATTCTGCGGCGTAGGCTAGACGTACCCACGACTCATGCCCGATTTTTTGGGTGTGGATCGTGACACGTTTTTGGTGGATCTCTAGACTTATCCCTAGGCAATTGCTCAAAATCCCGCTCGAAACTCAATACCTTGGGTATCTCAGTTTATATAGGGAGGCCGGGGAAGAGAAGGGGCGCGGCGGTTGTGGGAGGTGGTCGATCGGGGAAGACGGAGAGTCGGGGAGGCGGAGCGTTGGGGTAACGGACGGTGGCGGGGAAGGAAATAGCGGGGGAAGTCGGGGGGCGGATGGGTTTCTCATTTACTGTAGGGAATTGGGTAGTGGGTCGGGTAAGCGGGTTCGGGTCGGGTTCAGATCCGACCCGATTCAATAGGGTTGGTTTAATTAGAATTCGGTTTATTTAGGTTGGTCCGGTTCGATTTAGGATTTGGTTCGGTTTATTCTGGTTTAATTAAAAAGGGTACTTTTAGCTATTTAAAAATAGTTTTTGGGTCCAATAAATTCCAGAAAAATTATACTATATCTATTTATTTATTTTACACTCAAAATATTATTTTTATAATATTTTAATATTTAATTTAATACTTAAAAGTATTTAATCTAGAAGACATTTATTATAATTATTTCAAAAATCATGAAAAAATCCTAAAATTTATTTTTAATTTCTGAAAAAATCTGGGTGTTTACAGATCTGGAGTAGATGGAGATAAAATATGATTAGATTGAATGGTTGGGTTTGGGTCATGGATTGGACCTGTAGAGTGGGCCAAAGGAGGGAGAACAGGAATAGACTTGACACAAGCATAAGGAAAAATATTTTCATGAAAAACTACATCTCTGTTGGTAAAAAAAAATTATGGATAGATCAAATAATTTGTTAGCCTTTTGACCAATAGGATAGCCGATAAAAACACATGCCATAGCACGATGATCAAATTTATAAAAAATATGGACATTGGTAGCAAAAACTAAGCAACCCAACACACGAAGATGCGAAAAAGAAGGTGATTTCATGTAAAGGCGTTGAAATGGAGTTTTGAAAGAGAGAACGGGTGAAGGTAATCTATTGATAATGTGCACAACGGTGAGTGCACATTCTCCCCAAAATTGAGTAGGAAGGTGAGCATGAAATTTTAAAGCTCGTGCTACTTGTAGAATGTGGTGGTGTTTACGTTCCACAACCCCATTATGTTGGGGTGTATAAACACAAGAATGCTGAAAAATGACACCATTATCTTTGAAGAATGATTGGAGTGAAATAAATTCTTCTTCATTGTCACTTCGAAAGTTTTTGATGTGAGTTATAAATTGAGTGAAAACGTAACTAAAAAAACGCTTTAAAAGAGATTGTACTTTATCTTTGTGTCTCATCAAAAATATCCAAGTTTAGCGTATGCAATCTTCAACAATAGTAAGAAAATAATGTGCACCGGAAAGAGAATGATGCTTATAACGACCCCAAATATCACAATGAATAAGATCAAATGGTTTTTCAGATGAAATTGTACTAGTACAAAAAGGTAAACGACTTTGCTTAGCCAAAGGGCATATAGAGCAAGCATTATTAGACTGAACTGAAGAATTTAGAAAATTCTTGGCAATAAAACCTAAACGAGAATCGAAAACATGGCCTAAACGACTATGCCGGAGATCGGTAGATGAGGTAGTGAGATTGCAGGTTGGTTGGCTTTTTGAAAATGTAGGAGGTTTGATTACGTTTCTCTTCGTCGTCAATGCCACCAAGTAGTATAGTCCATCACGTTGCTTACCCAAACCAATCATCCTCCTCGTAGCTAGATCCTGCAAAACACACCAATAAGGGAAAAATGTTACTGAACAGTTCATGCCTCTTGTCAGGTGACTAACAGACATTAAATCAACATTGAATGTAGGCACAAATAATACATCATGCAGACAATATATAGAGATTAGAGGCAATGATCCTTCTGCAACAATATTGGCATTTTTTCAACTAGGTAACAGTACCGGATGCAATGAACAATTCTTATCTCCATGCAATAATAACTTTGAAGATATATGGTCTGTGGCACCGCTGTCAATAATCCAGCGACGAGAAGGGATTTTAGACAAACCTGGTTTGGTCATTGTCGCATTTGCTTGAAAACTAGAACTTCCATCTTTGTTGTTTAGGAGAGACAAAAGTTGCTGGAGTTGCATTTCAGAAATTTCAGTTACCACAAACTTTCCTTCTTCTTTGGTCAATCCCTCGAAGACTTGATTGGCTACAGGAGCATTTTTGAAATGGTTCGAGTTAGATCTTGTTTTGGATGGCCCGATGGATACCCATGTAGTTGATAACACATTTCAACAAAGTGTCTCATGTTTCCACAATAGATGCATTAAGGACGCCCTTTGAAAAATCCTGAACAACGCTTGTCTTGATCAAAATATCGTCCATCTTGTGAACCGTTATAAGGACGATCTGATCGTTCTGTTCTTCCGTCTCCAACATGATGGTTTGATTTATTACTCCTTACAGCCATAGCAGCACTCGAATTGGATTCTATTGTAGTGTGTGTAACACTGAGAAGCCTTTATTTTTCTTCTTGACATACAGAAGAATATGCTTGATGGACAGAAGGAAGAGGCTTTGTCAAGAGTATCAGTCCACGAGTAGCACTGTAAGACTCATTCAGTCCCATTATGAACTGCATCAAATTTTGTTGATCCTGATGCACTCCGTATGAACAAGATGATGTATTAGTATATGAGGCCAACTCATCCCACAAGCTCTTTAGTTTGGTATAATAGGCAAAGATGGAGAGTTGTTCTTGTCGATGATAGAAAATCTCTCGCTTAGTTTCAAAGATGTGAGGTGCATTGCTTTGAGAGAATCGCTCACGAAGATATTCCCAAACTTTATGAGCGGTAGTGTAGTAGATCACACAATCTGAAATTTTTTGGCTGAGAGTGTTGACGATCCATGAATGGACCATATCATTGCAACGTGACCAAGGAGCAAAATTGACAGGATCAGTCTCTTCCGAAGGCGCTTTGATAGTGCCATTGACAAAGCCTAACTTATTTTTGGCAATCAAGGCTAATGTCATGGCTCTACGCCAAGCTGAATAATTATCTCCATTCAAAAGTTTGGAAATCAAAATCAAAATCAAACCTGGATGATCTGAATGATGAGTGAAACAGGGATTTGAGATATCAGACTTGGATGCGTCTGAAGCGGAAGAGATCTATTCATCGGCTATGGTGAAACTGCTACACGATAACGGAAAGTGTGGCTGCTATGAAGTCAAGATTTTAATTCTGCTCTGATATCATGAAAGAAGACTTAATTAATACAGAGATAATCTTTATTGATATGCTGCTTTTGTATATATATACAACAAGTACATGAATAATGAGTGGATATATAAGAATCCAAATATGCTGAATCACTCATGTATGATCTTCTACATCCTAGGTCTCCCCATTCCGTCATCTGGCTTATGTTCTTCATGTAGCATTCAGACCGAATGACTATGAAATTACGTCGATACTTCCACATATTACGGGTAACGTAGGAGACAACTCTATTTTTTCCCCGGGGGATATTTATAATTACCACTGCTTAGCTTTCAATTCGCCTCTGACCATCAAATTAAATGTGAATAACCCGTCCTCCTCTCTTTGAAACAAGGGGCGCTTCCGGTTCTGTGCGTGCTTCAAACAATTTTGTCTTCTCCATATTACCATATATGATACAATCAAGGGATAAGAAGAAAACTGATATTTACAAATCATCATATCTTAACGTAGGAGATAAGCTAGATTAACCTCCTAACAAATTAACTTCCTAACATAAACACATTTACAACCCCAAAAATATTATATATTAATACAAAATGTCATAAACTATTACAATCACTAGCTCCTAGTTGGTATCAGACCTGTTGAGAAAAATGGTACCATGTCCATGTCTGTTTGTGTCATATCGTATTTGTATATATATGACAAAGCTCCGAGTCGGTAGCAAACATGTTTTGAGGATCCAAGTACCTGAAACCCTAGTTCACATACATTGGAATTTTGTTGAATTAGGCATTAGAAGGACACATCCAATGACCTTATTAGTTTTTATGGCCTAGTTTGGAATTCAATTTACTAAATGGAGTTAGGTTTATTTTGAAGTTTTACAGTTTTGGAAAAGACGAACTCTAGTGTCATATTGAAGTTAGGGAACATTTGGAAGTATGGGAGTAATATTGGAGTTCTGTAAAAAAGAGAAGGAAATGGAGTTTGAAATCCAATCAGATTGGAGTTTCACCTACTCTAGTTTGAATTTAGAGGAGTTTAATCTAACTCTATATACCCACCCAAAGGCTCAACGTTAAGTTATTTAGAGGTTAGGCTTAACTCACTAAACCCAACTTTTCTTTTCCAAACTTTGTTTCCAAATGAGACCTAATGGTGGGTGAATACATTACCAGCTAAACTTTTGTATGTTGTCAATCCATTATGCACATTTGGGTGAAACTTATAGAGCTCATACGACTTCGCCACCAATACGATCACCTACCCGAGTTTTATTGTTCATCGACCTCACTTCATCCTTAGTTTTGTCGGTCCATTTTGTGCATCATTTATTTGAGATATTTGACAATTCTAATTGTCCACTCGCTGTTACTATCAACCTTTTTTTTTTTCTTTTTTATGTGAATGGCCGTCATGCATGAAAGTAGACAGACAAAGACACAGATTTGCAAGGCAAAGAAGAGGGCTTAGGGATAATAGTCTTTTAATGAGGTTGCAAATTGGTTTCAATACGCTCTAATAAGTATACAATATGAAGAATAGAAGTTAATGTTAAAGTTTGAATATAGTGAAATAGAAAGATGGACGAGGGAGTACAAGAAATACATGAAGGGAGATGAAGTAAAAAATTAAAAGACAAAATTTGAAGAAAATGCACATATTGTTATCTATCTAGCCTGATTTTTCTTTCTTCTTCAATAAATGGCCACTGCACATGTCATTCACAAACCTCAGGAACATGTAGGGCGTAGCTGCGGCCAAGGCACGTAGCCGCACCCCCTCAGGACCAGATAGCTACGCCCCTGCATATAAGGTAGACGAATGAACGGGAATGATCTACGCATAAGCTATCTTATGAACTGAAATAGTAATTTGAACAATATTGCCATAAGGTTAATCCATTTACAGGCCAACACGTGATGTAATTAGGTATAGCATGTCTACATTATGGGAACGGATACTTACATTTACTAGAATTCTGCTTATTGAAGAGTGGGAGGATGATGAATAGAATTAGAACATCACCATTCCTTATATACATATATATATATATTGCAATGTCTAATTTACATGAAGATCTATACATTCTGGGAATTTTCTCAGGACAATCCTATGATAGACAAGACCATAGCTATTATGTAATTAGGTATACACAGAGCTTCCAAGTGAGAAACCGAGTGATAGAAGTCACTTATCCCATGATTTATGGAGCTGGCTTTCCTATGTACTGCAGCCACTCTTCAGGCAGACCTTTTCTCGCCTTCAACATCTTCACTGCAGACGTGGTCAGTGGTATAGCGAGTATGTCAAAGTCTTTTGGAGCCTGCAACAGCAAGATAATTGTGATCAGCAAAAGGTCCAATATAGAAAGATTCAGTTAAAAACAGTAAAGAAAACCAAAGTTAGAAGTTACCTTTGGGATCTTAAGTAGCTTCATGTTTGCTTCCTCTATGGTTTTGTGACCTTTTCTTGAGTTGCATCTGGAGCAAGCTGTTACCTGCAAACAAAATGAAAGTTCCTATAACAGATAAATAAGGTGTAAATAAAAGGTAAAAAAGAAAATGAGTTTTTATTTGCATAGAATAGCTGTCAAAAAGAAAACGATTTTTTATTTGCATTGGATAGCTTTAGCACGACAAAAGTTTCACGATAAAACTAAGAATCACAATGGATCACTGTCACATGAGGAAGAGAAATCACTAGTTTTTAGAACTTAAAAAATGTCATGAACCTTGCCAAGGGAAAGACAACTTCCCAGGAATACATCTACCCATTTCATATCGTCACCCCTTGATTTTATCCACATTGACATATAGAGCTCAGATGGATTGTGTTATTGGAATTGGACAACAATTCATTTGACCTATGATCTTGGCAACATCTTTCATTAGAATATCAACATGCTTCAACAAAAAACAGCACCAACAAAGCTTTATCCCCAAGTCTTTAGAAACAGCTTTATGAATCCTATATCATGTTTGCAGCGACTTCTATCTTCCCAGTGCAGTAACTTTTTGTGCTATTCTTCCTTGTATCTCCACTCATCAGCTCATTGTCATCAAAAGCGCCTCAGGCACGTCTTAAGCTCTACGCAACGGACTGGAGCCTTAAACCCAGGCGAGGCACAGACATTCACATGGGCACAAGCATAGACATTAGCCCGAGCCTAATATATTTTCCAGATTATGTATCTCTCCATCCTAACTTCTAACCTGGAACATTTATTTCTTCTTTGTCTACCCTGAAGTAGCCACATCCGAGGGAGACTATCCACCACTCGCCCTATTTCTCTAGTTCTTCCTTCCCTATAAAACTGGTTAGCATATCTTTATTAGCTATAATTTAGAAATTTTTGATAATATTTTTATTTTTTATAGTTATTTAAAAGTAGGTGAATGTCGCTTGGATCAGGAGGGTACCTCGCACCTAGACCCCAAGGGACCTTTGCATCTAAAGTGCGTATTTGCTTTTGAAACCACTGCATCAACCTCAACATTTTCAGATGCACTTTTGTTTTTAATATCAGAGTTCCGTGTTTGCACAACATACTCGATCATATGATCAGGAGCAAAATTCTCTTTATCAAACAGCGCAGAAATGTTACAAAATTTAGCTTTAATTGCATGTATATATGAAGTCATATAGTATCTGTAGACAAATATGGGATGTAGCAGAGTTCGGAAGCATCAGCAGAAGGAACCAAAATAAACAATCTCATATCCTTCCTGGCCATGATTGTGAGCTGCTCTCTCACTTCTGGTAACCGTTTGAAGTTAAGTTGGTTGGATATATTGTAATCTCCTTCTAGTAATTGTAAATTTTGTACTAGAGGATTATGTGAGTGAAGTTTGGAGATGGAGAGGAGAAGGGAAAGTAGGAGAAGAGAGAATATGAGAAAGGAGATTGCAAGGGCCTTAAACCCTAGGTTGCATCTCATGTCTATTTATATTGATATGCAATACACCCACAATTACTATTATACCCTCATATGATAAATAATAAAATAAAATAACTCTAACACCCTCCCTCAAGCAGGAGCATATAGATCAGACATGCCCAACTTGCTACATAAATCAGAAAATGGACCACGAGCAAGTGGTTTGGTGAGGATATCTCCTAATTGATCCTCTGACCAAACATAAGGAGTGACAATATGTTTCTTCAGCAACAAATCACGAACAAAATGACAATCCACCTCGATATGCTTCGTGCGCTCATGAAACACCGGATTACTTGCGATAAACATTGCCGACTGATTATCACAATACATCTCCATCGGAATAGGAATCATGATTCCCATTTCATGAAGAAGAGACTGCACCCACATCATCTCAGAAGCTGTATGAGCCATCGCACGGTATTCGGCCTCTGCACTAGAACGAGCCACAACATTCTGCTTCTTACTACGCCACGTGACAAGGTTGCCACCCACAAACGTACAATAGCCAGAAGTAGACCTCCTATCAGTGCGACTGCCTGCCCAATAAGCATCACTGAATCCAGTCACCGTAAGCAACTGGGAAGGTTTGTACAACAAACCCTTTCCAGGTGCACCCTTCAAGTATCGAAGAATGCGAGAGATAGCCTCCCAATGTGGTTGCCGAGGGGCATGCATAAACTGACTAACTACTCCAACTGCATATGTGATGTCTGGTCGAGTAACAGTAAGATATATAAGTTTGCCAACCAAACGTCTATAATATCCAACATCCTCAAATAACTCTCCCCTGTCAGCATCAAGCTTGTCATGATAATCCATAGGAGTCTCAACTGGCCGACACTCTAACATCCCAGTCTCGGAGAGCAAGTCTAGAACATACTTGCGTTGTGACATATACCATAGTTTAAAGTATCGGCCGATACCGATCCGATACGGCCGATACCGATACAGTTTGGCATGTCCCGATCCGATACCGACCGATATCCGATACTGACCGATACCGACATTAGAGGTCTCTTTTTCAGTCAATTCGGCAAAAAAATTTGAATTAAAAAGACTAATTAGAAAGGGTGTAAAAGCATAGTAAGGTTGTAAAAACATATAAAAGAGGAAAACTTATCTATCACATATAAATCAATCGACAATGATGACTACTATTTCATTCAATATAAAAAAATACTAAGAAACAATACTGGAAATACTTTAAATTATGCATAAATGTATAAAATATATTCTCTAAAATGTTAATAATTTACTATAGTTGTTTTCTTTCTGATACCAAAAAATCCGATACTCCATCCGATACAGCCGATACTACCGATATCGCCGATCCCGATACTCATAGGAATGGTCCGATACCGATTCCGATACCGATACTTTGAACCTTGACATATACACACCTTTCTTAGATCGAGCAACCTCGATTCCAAGAAAATATCGAAGAAGACCCAAATCCATAGTATGAAACTGACGACTAAGGTAGGCCTTCAAGTCTACAATTCCAGCATGATCACTCCCAGATATAATGATATCATCAACATAAACAATTAACACGATAATACCTGCTGAGGAAGAATGACAAAATACTGAATGATCTGATGTGGTACGCCGAAAGCCATACTGAATGAGAACTGAACTGAACTTGTCAAACCAAGCACGAGGTGACTGTTTCAGTCCATATAATGCTTTCTTCAATCGAAATACGAGTCTTTTATTTCCTGCTACAACATATCCCGGTGGTTGATCCATATAAACCTCCTCCTGTAAGTCACTATGCAAGAAAGCATTCTTTATGTCCAGCTGATATATAGGCCATTGGTGATTAACCGCCACAGAAATAAGAATCCGAACTAAATTCAGCCGAGCCACTGGAGAGAAAGTCTCCATATAATCCACGCCATATGTCTGAGTATACCCTTTGGCAACCAACTGTGCCTTGAGGCGCTCAACAGAACCATCAGGGTGATACTTAACAGTGTACACCCATCTACAACCCACTGTTTGTTTTCCAACAGGAAGTGATGTAAGCTCCCAAGTCTGATTTTGATGTAAAGCATACATCTCCTCATCTATTGCACTTTTCCAACCAGAAGATGACATAGCCTGCTTGTAAGTTTTGGGAATAAAAGTAGAAGACAATGAAACAACAAATGCATGAAAAGATGATGAAGCACGGTGTAATGAAACATAGTTAGAAATGGGATGCTTATTCTTTGTGGTACAAAGGCGTCTTTTTCTGTGAGCAATAGGAAGATCATCTGGATCTGTGGTGATGGGAGCAGAAACCTCAGGCACGGAAGATGATTGGTTGAAGGCTGAATTTTGCAGAACCACTGGCCTGTCCTTGGATCTCTGATAAACCTGTAAATGGGGAATGAAGACAGAAATTGATTCATGAATGACCGGAAGTGGTATGGAAGATATCAAATCTGTTGTAAAAGGAATACAACGGTCTCCTGAAGGAAAGAAAGGGGTAGACTCAAAGAATGTAACATCCGCACTGACATAATATTTGCGTGACTGTGGACTGTAACAACGATAACCTTTTTGAGTACGGGGATAACCAAGAAAGACACACTTCAGAGATCTAGGAGCCAACTTATCTCGATTAGGTTCCAAGTTATGAATAAAAGCGACACAGCCAAACACTCGAGGAGATAAGGAAAATGGTGCGACATCTGTATGTAATATGGTAAATGGAACTTTGTTATTTAATACAGATGATGGCATGCGATTAATAAGATAACATGCAGTAAGAACGACATCTGCCCAATACTGTTTAGGGACATGCATATTGAACATGAGAGTTCGAGCCACATCTAAAATGTGTCGATGTTTGCGTTCGGCTATACCATTTTGTTGAGAGGTGTGGACACAACTGGTTTGATGAATCATACCACGATCAACACAGAAACTGTTCACAGAAGATTGAGTATACTCCAAAGCATTATCAGAACGCAGAATTTTGATACGTTTATTAAACTGAACATAGACTTCATTATAAAAGACAGATAACACATTTGGAAACTCAGATCTTTCTTTCATTAAATAACACCAAGTCATTCTGGAATAATCATCGATAAAAATAACAAAATACTGAAATCCTTTCGAACTTTTGACTCTAGATGGACCCCAAATATCAGAATGAATAAGATCAAAAGACTCTAATTGACGACTCTCACTACGACGAGGAAAGGAACTACGGTGATGCTTGCCTAACTGACAAGTCTCACATTCAAGACTAGAAACATGACTCAAACTAGGAACAACTTGACGCAACTTAGCCAAAGACGGATGTCCCAAACGATAATGCCACTGCAACGGAGAAGTAGAAACAGAAGTGAAGGCTTTTCCAGGTAGATCCAAGTAGTACAGTCCATCTTTTTCATGCCCCGAACCAATTATCTTCTTCGTCTTGAGGTCCTGAAAAACACACGAATTGGAAGAAAATGTCACAGGACATTGAAGAGATTTGGTTAACTGGCTCACAGATAACAAATTAAATAAAAAATTAGGCACATATAATGAATCAAATAATGATAGTGATTGAGTAGGGTGAATGACACATTTCCCAAGCACAGGACGAATAGACCCATCAGCCAAGATAATATTATGTTTCATGGAACTACGATTATGAAAGATAGATGTTATACCAGACATGTGAGAGCTTGCTCCTGAGTCGATGACCTAAGAGGTGGATGGTGACTGGGTTGCCACAAAAGCAGGATTACCTATATGTGCCATGGTTGCAGTAGGTTGGGAGGTGGTACTAGCAAACGCGTTCAACTTCTGGAGGATCTGTTAAAATGGAGATGAGGTATCGGACGTTGAAATCTGATTGAAACCCGAAGTATCATCTCTGGGAGAAGAAGTAGTGACCTGGGACTGCATATTTTCAGTATGCACTTGATGTGCATATTCTGGTTTGCCCCACTTGTCCCAACAGTAGTCTTCTACATGACCGAGCATTCCACAATAGTTACACTTCCGTGGTTGACCACGGCCACCACCACCACCGCGGCCACCACCACGACCATTGTCTCTACCACCACGGCCTCCTCCTCGACCAAAACTACGACCACCATCTCTACCGCCACGTCCACTACCACATCCACCACCACGACCAACAACACTAGAAACTAGGGCAGAAGAGTCAGTACTCGGCACCACAGAACTCTGTCCAGAAAGGAACGATTGAGACGGAAGAAAATATCTGCCACCGTAGGTAACTGCTCTTCAGCAAGGATTTGAGCTTTATAAGGTTCGAGCGCAGGATCCAAACCGGCTAGGATAAGTGAAACATGAAACTCTTCCTTCTGTCTGCGAGCTTCCTTCAAATCAGTAGTAACAGGATGATATTGAAGCAGTTCCTCCCACAAAGACTTCTTTGAAGCCAGATATTCATTCACAGGCCTCCCATTTTGCTTTGTATTGAACAATAACTCGTACAACTCATAGATACGGACAACGTTTCGCTTTTGCGTATATGATTCTTCCAGAGATGCCCAAATCTGTTTGCTTGATTCACACCACTGAACATTAGCAGCGATATGTGGTTCCATACTATGCCACAACCACGACATAACGTATGCATCTGCACTCATCCAATCTTCATACTCAGCGAAAGTTTCAGGCAGGGGTTCTTCCGTCAAAAACTTCAACTTCTTCTTTGCCCTTAACACCACTTTGATAGACTTGGACCAGGCAAGGTAGTTCCTACCATTGAGTTTCACCGCTGTAATCGACTTTCCCAATTCATCATTATGAATAACAGTAAAAGGGAACCACCTCCGCTACCATCACCACTATTAATCTCGCTAGAAGATTCGGTCCCCACCATACTTGCAGATGCAACAGAAAGACGAGATCTTTGAAACCCTAGATCTCACAACGAACCTCAACCGACGACGAATAACCAACGAAGATATGTAGAAACCCTAGATCTCATAAACGAACCACGAACGACCACAAACAACGAACCCTAGGTTGGAGATGGAGAGTCCAGTACTTACAAATATATGCTCTGATACCAAGTGAAGTTTGGAGATTGAGAGGAGAAGGGAAAGTAGGAGAAGAGAGAATATGAGAAAGGAGATTGCAAGGGCCTTAAACCCTAGGTTGCATCTCATGTCTATTTATATGGATATGCAATACACCCACAATTACTATTATACCCTCATATGATAAATAATAAAATAAAATAACTCTAACAATGTGGATAGTAGAAACGAGGTAATGATAAAATCTAGGTATTAATAAAGTTTTGAGCTTGGTAGGAGATCAGTAGCAATTTTGTTGGATCTTTTGAATGAACATATTTGACCAAGGTTTGCAATATACATACGGACCGTATCGTTTTGGCTTGTCCAGATCCGATATTGACCCCCACAATAAACTCGCCGATCCCGACATTAGTTCCTAGTCAATCCAGGAAAGAAAAATTAAATGAAAAAGAAGTATGGAAAAAAGTAGTTTCGACGCAATGATTCGGTCGTGTTGAAGACTGACATTATATATTGTGTTGACAATATTCATTATCGCAAAGTATAACCATTGCCATTTGTTGAAGTTGCATATTTATAAGTTCACAACTATCCATTTAAAACTTATTCCATTCAGAACTATCAATTAATGGTGTACTTCATCTAAAATCAAGTAAATAAAAATAAATCTATTCCAGGTGAAGGATAAGGATTCAACAATGTTGAATATACTCTATTCAAAACCAACATGAAACGACAAAGTAAGGGCATCCCTGTGTCATGAGGCTCCCGCTTATGTATGGACTGGGAGGGTCAAGATCGGACAGAGATAATCATGGCAGAGTAGGTGCAATTGCCCCTACTCATTTTTTTGGGAAAAAAAAAGTTATGCTCTGCACACGTCTCCATAGAAGCTTGCATGTAGGTTGCTTGCTGCACATATCTAGTTAAAAAAATATCTTAAAGATGGTTGATACCTTAGGTAAACCCAAACCCTCCTTTAAGAGCATCAGTTGTGAATTCTGATCAACTTTTAATACGTCCAAAAATCATATATTAGCTCTTACAGCCTTTTGATGTCTGAACTCTGAACTTGACAGAATCTGGATTGCAAGAACCTTTTCATGATCTACTACTGCACCCTAAGATATGTGATCAAGATTGTCATTCTATGATCAATGGTTTTAATTTTTGCCCATACATATTGGTCATTTCATTTTGTTAGTAAGTCACCACAAATCCAGAACTGGTCAAGGTAAGTCATGGTTGATACCTTGTTTACATGGACACATAGAGAGGGCTTAACAGTAAGTAGAGACTGGGTTCTAACACCGAGCTAGAAACCCAATGAAAAATTAACCTTTGTAGAATATTTAGGAGTAATTGTTATTTTTTTATTGATAATCTCTTGGCTATTTATAGCCTTACAATCCTTCATCTTACATTAATACCCCATTAAACCCCTCTGTAGAATATTCTAATATCCCAACAAATATACCAAGAATATTCTAATATACCAACAAATATACCAAGAATATTCTAATATACCAACACTCCTCCTCAAGATGGACGAAAGATATTCACTAAGCCCATCTTGTCACATCCTCTAATCATATCTGCAGAGCTAAATCCCTTTGTCATATTGTCTGCTACCTGCTCCTTGGTTGGAACATGACCTAACTCCAGTAGTCCATGGTCCAACTTCTCCTTGATGAAGAACATATCGATCTTGATGTGATTGGTTATTTCATGCTGTACTGGATTGTTGGCGATACTGATGGCTGACTGGTTGTCACACCACAGCTTCATCTTGGCTCATTGATCCAGCTTCAGCTCCACCAGCATACTCTTCAGCCATAACAGCTCTGCAACTCCCAAGGCCATACCTCTGTACTCCGCTTCAGCTATCGATCTGACCACCACCGACTGCTTCTTACTCCTCCAAGAGACCAAGTTGCCTCCTACAAATATGCAATAGCCCGAGGTAGACCTCCTGTCATCAGTACAACTAGCCCAGTCAGAGTCACAGTAGCCCTTGATGCTCAAGTGATCATTCTTCCTGAATATCAACCATTTTCGGGGGCACCCTTCAAGTATCTCAGAATCTGATACACTGCGTCCATATGACCCTTCCTTGGGTATGTATGTAACGGCTCACCACACTCACTGCAAAGCAGATATCAGGACGTGTGTGGCTCAAATAGATTAACTTGTCCACCAGTCTCTGGTATCTGTCTCGGTCAACTGGTTCTCCAGCCTAAGCACACAGCTTGAACCCCTAGTTGATCGGCGTCGCTGCAGATCTGCATCCCAACATCCCTGTCTCTGTGAGAAGGTCCAGTGCATACTTTCTCTGAGAAAGAACAATTCCATCTGCTTCTCGAGCAATCTCAAGAAAGTACCGAAGAAGGCCAATGTCCTTCACCTCGAACTCCTTGCCAAGCTTTTCCTTGAGTCGGACAATCTCCTAATCATCATCTCCTGTGATAATCATATCGTCCACATACACCGCAAGTATGGTGATGTAGCCTCCACTCCAACGGAAGAACACAGTATGATCAACATTGATCTGCTGATATCCCATCCCTATCATCGCCCTCCTGAATCTGTCAAACCACGCTCGAGGAGATTGTTTCAGTCCATAGATGGACTTCTTCAACCTGCAGACCACTGGTGCAAAGGTCTCATTATAGTCAATGTCGTACGTCTGACTGTATCCTTTTGCCACCAGTCGAGCCTTGTAGCGCTATACTTTTCTATCTGGGTTCTGCTTCACAGTAAAGATCCACTTGCATCCGACTGCCCTCTTTCTCTCTGACAGTTTTACCAGTTCCCAAGTGTGGTTCTTCTCAAGAGCGCCTAACTCCTCGTACATCGCCGCTTTCCACTTTGGATCGTTCTTGGCAACCTGTCAATTGTTAGGTACAGTAATACTATCCAAAAGATGCAATGAATGCTCCATGAGAAGAAGAAATGTTATTATATGAAACAAACTGAACAAGGTCCCAACCATATCTATCAGGAGAATTTTTCGCATTGCTGCGAGTGGTCCTCCGTACTGATAATGGTATGGGAGGAGTAGGAAGAATGATATTACCTGAAGGGGAATCTGGTGGTGGTGGTGTAGGTGTCTCAGGAGTTGAGACGGACGCAGGCAAGGGACTTGGCACTGGCACTATAGGTACTGGTCCTGCAATTTGCTTTTCTTTCCAGATGTAGGTAACTCCCCCTGAGCCGTAGGCCTAACACCTCTCATCGCCTTCCCTGTTCCTCTTCACTCTCCTGCTCCTCAAATGTTCCTCCACGCCATACTCTTAAATCGGTCACCACACTCTCACCAATCTCCCTCTCCCGTCTCATACTCTCAGTATCAGGTGAGTTGCTCATGGATGAGGTTCCCTCCTGACGGTAGTATGGCTCAAACTCCCTGAAGTGAACATCCATGCTCACAAACTTCTTCTTCTCTACCGGGCTCCAGCACACGTACCCCTTCTGAGTCGCCGAATAGCCCACGAATACACACTTGACTGCTCTGGGGTCAAGTTTCCCAACAGACGGTCTGTTGTCCTTCACAAAACATACGCAGCCAAACACCTTTAGTGGGAGTATCCAACTATTATTTTCTTGCAATATCTCACATGGAGACCTCCATCCCAGTACCTTCGAGGGCAGACTCTGTGGGACATTCATGGCGATCATCATGCTCCTTGCCACCTCCAGAAGGTGTTTGTTCTTCCTTTCTGCCACTCCATTCTGTGCTTGTGTGTATGCACAGGTGGTCTGATGTTGTATCCCTTGGGCTGACAGGTATTCCTCAAGTGCTTTGTTGGTATACTCTGTTCCATTGTCAAACCTTAGTACCGTCACCACTGCTCATGAGTCTATACATGTTTATGAAAGTCCCGAAAACAGGCAAAGACTTCACTCTTATTCTTCATCAAATACAGCCAGGTGACACGAGAGGAACAATCAATAAAAGAGACAAAATACTTGTAACCGTTGATAGTAGTTGTGGCGCACGGCCCCCAGACATCAGAATGTATAATATCAAAAACAGAAGAACTCCTATGGCCGGCACCAACATATGAGCTCCTAGTAAGTTTGTCTAAATCAAATGCATCACATACTGATTTCTCCTTATTTGTCTTCTCATAAATATATGGATATAATATACTCAAAATACCAAAAGAGGAGTGCCCCAACCGCATGTAATGGAGTATCAGTGTATCCTCGGTACTCATCTTTCGTCCTCCCATTTCTGCCCTTTCTGCCACAGACACCAATGCTGAATCCAGTCTTTCCCGATCCAGGTATCACAGTCCATCATGCCAAGTGACAGTCCCAAGTCTTCGTCCCGTCTCCTTCTCTTGGAAGAACACCTTAGAAATATCAAAAAAGACAATATATTTTAGTTGGAGGATTATAGAACTAATGGACAAAAGACTGACTGAAAAAGAAGGAGCATGTAAAACATTGGATAATCTTACTAAACCTGTACAATCGACAGTACCCTTACCGACCACTGGCTGGAAAGTACCATCGGCTGTTTGAATGCTGTCTGCAGATGCTAGGTGAGTGTAGGAAGAGAACTCACTAGTATTCCATGTCACGTGTCGAGACGCACCCGAATCGACAATCCAGTCCGACGATCTAAGGGAAGACAAAGATGCAAGGACGAGTGAGTCATCAGTACCTTCCGATGGATGGACATACATGACAGCGTTGCCTCTGGCGAAGACTGAGGTAGACGCCTCCTCAGTCCCACTTCTCCTGTCTCCATTGCTTAACGCTCTGCTTTCTCCTGAGTACTTTCAGCATGTCCAGTAGTGCCTGATCCTCCTCAGTATAGGCACCATTAGCTCCCTCCTCGCCTTCTGCTACCAGCAGGTTCGCCCGATAACCTCCTCGACTACCCCGTCGACCCCCACGACTACGACCACGTCCTCCAAACTGTCCATGTCCGCCACCTGAATCTTCCTCCTTGGGTGGTTTGGTGCAAGCATACCTCAGATGGCCCCTCCCCGCAGTTGTAACACTGTCGGGGGTCTCCCTTAGGTCATGTGCCGCCTGAATTGGCAACCGCCAGTGCTGTCTTCACTTCAGGAGGACCACATGTGCCTGCCTGTAGCTTGATACGAGTCTCCTCCTGGATCATGGCCGAGAGAGCCTCATCAAGTGTAGGAATCTTCGGTTGGGCTAGAAGTAGTGTTGTCCTCTGAGCAAACAATGCGGCCAGCTCCTTAAGAAACTTCATCGTCCTCTCCTGCAGACATACCTGTCTCTCCTTACACTTTGGGTCCTCGCAGCTCGCCCGATCTTAGAAGTGATCATAATCCAACCACAGACGCTCCAACTCCGTGGCATACACTCCTGTACCGTCTTCTCTCTATGTACGGTGTCGTCGATCTCTCCCTTGATCTGGAAAACCCTCAAGTTATTTCCCACACCATCGTAGGTTCTCCTCAACTTCTCACATACGTCTTTCACGATATCAAGGTCATCCACTGTGGCGGCGATCGACTGGACTAAAGAATTGAGGAGCCAAATGTATACCACCATATGTGTGAACTTTCACTCGTCGCGTCCTGTCGAGCCCTCATTCGGTTCTGTCTTCTCTCCTGACAAGAAACCCTCCAGGTTCTTCCCTGCGAGGGTTCTCCTCACCCGTTGTGACCAACTCAGGTAGGTGGCCGGTCCATCAAGCTTCAAATCGATAGATGGAAGCTCCAACTTCGCCAATGTTCGTGTCGCGCTCTCACTAGTCGACAGTTTCATCAGCTTCATCAACGTTGCGACCTCCGCAGAATCCAACTTCTTGATAATCTCCTCCATCGATCCTCCTCTTCTCCGATCACCTCACACCCATCCCACGATTCACGTTCGCCCTCTTCGTCCTCTCCTAGACCTGATCACGTCTCTCCCCATCAGATCTAGGCATTCGGTGTCAACGTCTGGAATGACCCGCGGGAGACTCCAGGAACCGCGACAGAAGGCTCAGCAGGAGTCGCGGCTTCGCGGTGGTGGTGGTGGGCGAGCGGCGACGGTGGTGGCGGACGAGCGGTGCGGCAGCGGTGGTGGCGGGCGGCGCAGCAGCGGTGGCGGCGGGTGGTGTGGCAGCGGTGGCGGCTAGGGTTTGGGAGGTGGTGGCTAGGATTTGGGCTCTGATACCATGTAGAATATTTTGGAGTAATTGTTATGTTTTTTATTGATAATATCTTGGCTATTTATAGCCTTACAAGCCTTCACCTTATATTAATACCCCATTAAAACCCCCTATAGAATATTCTAATATACCAACAACCTTCCTAACAATTTGCACCTTATTCGTATCTTTGCAAGAAAGATTAAAGGTTTAGCAGATAAATCACTATTGAATGCATCTATGTTTTCTTCGACATCATTTTTATTCTAAATTTTCCATTAAATGCTTGAAGGAAATAAGATTCTTTAAGCAATTATCAGTATAGACTATAGAGCGTACAACTTATGATACAAATGAAAAACTTTGAAAAGAAAACTAAAAGATATACACACCAGATTTGTCCCGTTCCATTCGCCACCTCGAGAAATCGGTAAAATATGGTCAATAGTCAAGTTCTCCTTGCAAGAGCAATATCTGTGACAACAAAAAGAAATGATAAATTCTGCTAGCAAGCAAATAGCTCTTGATATAAGGAAAAATATAGATTTATTCTCCAGTTAACAAATTGAGAGGATACTCAAAAGAATAGACTATGGGATCTATTCTAAAAGAGGATTTGTCCTCAAATTCATTAAAAAAATCCGAGTGCTCTGGCAGATATGACACAAATAAGCTTCACCTAGTGTTCCACTGCCACATGCAGCCGCTAATGCACGGCATAAATTATTAGGCTTATTTGCACTTTTGAATACCCTCAGCTTTGCCCTATGTTCACTTTGCTACTATGAACTTTTTTTCACATTCATACCTTAAACTTTGTTATTTAATACCCTGATTCTTTGAAATTGTCAACAAAAAGAAAATAAGATTGTGTGTATACCCCTGATGCAGTGAAGAAGATGGTGTTGGTGTTTGGTGGAGGGGGCTGCTGTGAGCTGCGAGAGAGGAAGAGGCAGCGGAGGCACCAATTGGAAGATGAGAGAAAGAAGATAGTGGTTGTGGATTCGGATTTAGGGAGGAGGAGGATGATTGGTTAAGGTTTATGGATGATAAGAAGATGGTGATGATGAGGTATAATTTGTTGGTGTTTTTGCCTTTGGACTAAGAAGTTTAGTCTCACATTGGCTACACCACCAAGTGGGTATTTCAATATAAAGCTTTGCTTGTTTTGAGGTGTGCACATGGGGTGTGGTGGGACACGTGGGTGCCATGTGCGGGTGTTTTCCTAGGAGAAAAAATGATTTAACTCCTCATAAGAAGCATTTATGTTTTTTGTCATTCTCTTGAGAAAATTTTCTTAGGAGCTGTCCCAAAGGGGCTTAGCGACTAAATCTCGGACTCGGACGCAAGGGCACAAAGTGGCGCTTTGTTGGCACACTTTGCACTTGGCATCGGCGTATGGCGCTTGTGCGCATTAGTTACGCTCGTTTTATGCGAAAGTGCATGCGTAGGAGCTGCGCAGACTATGCGTGTTTACGCATATGCGTACATGCGCTGCTGGCAGGAGCAAATCGGTTGGGCTGTTATGTAAAGATTTGGGTGATTAATTCAGATATGATTTTTGTGGGATTCAAATTTAATCCATTCCTATCTTTACGTGACAGATGAGTGGTCAGGCTCCTCTATAAATACTCTCTTCGTAGTCCCTTTGAGAACTTACTTTGAAAAGAGAGAGACGAAGAGAGGTTCTGCCGCTGCCGCCATTGGGGTCCAGGAGTTCGTGTGAGACCAGGAAGGAGGTGACGCAAGCATTCCAGAAGTTCTTTGAGAACTTGCTGGTTCCTGGGAGCAAATTGTATGGGATGAATTTTGCTTTGAGCAACGGTGATCTTCATCACCCAAGCAAGCAGAGATCTATCTTCCTCTTCTCAAGTTGTCATCTGTTCTGTCTATGTGCAACTGGGTTTGCAAGGAAGAGCATTTGTATTCTGATCATTGTAACATTGGCAGCAAGTTGTAATCAGAATCATAATATATATTTATATATCTGTTGAAATCGAGTTCTTCGGAAGGCAAATTTATTTGCTGAAACTTCTGAATCTCGACTACAACTTCAGGATCAAACAGATGGTAGACTGAAAAGTTTGCTTGAACCTCTGTTCCTGGCCCGTTCTTCCATCTTTTGATTAAGCCTCTGGACTAACAATCTCAAAGCAAGATCTGAGTAAGATGGAGAACATCCGTTCAAGTCTTCTGGACACAAGTTTTCATAAACCTGAGAAAATTGACGGGCTACACTTCAATCATTTGGATGCGGAAGGAATCCTCTATCAAATGTTGGACATGTGTTGTCAGATCCTGGATCTACCATTCCTGCGGATGGAGATGAACTTGAAGCTGGCGTTGCTAGAGACGCACATTCCAAGAGGAAGGAAAACGACAACTGATGTACGTTGTCGCATGAAGATGTCTACTGCAGTTGCCGCATGGAGACTGGCACTATGCGCAAGTTGTATCTACGTATGACATTTTTGGCACCTGGCAGAACTCGACGCATAACAGTCTCGGCACATGGCAGGACTTGGCTCATGGAGACTGGCACTGTGTGAGTTGTATCTGTGCATGGCGCATAGCAGTCTCGGCGCATGGCTAGACTTGGAACATGAAAGCATCCATACGGCTGGCTCTGGCCAAGGTCTATGCGTGACCTGTGTATGCGCATAGGGTTATGCGCACCTCTGCGCATGTCTCATCAAGCATGGAGGACCATGAGAATGATGATTGCAGATCCAATTCCAAACTAGCAAGGTAAAAGCTTAACTTGGTTACTATAATTGTGCAGGTTAAAACATCGGACGTGGTTGTTGACTGGTGGATGGACACTGGTGCATCTAGCCATGTGTGCTCTAGGAAGAGCTGTTCACCAAGGTCGAGCCTATCCTTGAATAAGGCCTCGATGGCAAACAAGGATCAAGCAGAAGATCTGGGAAGATAGGACATTGATTCCGGACTTCGAGAAGTTGCAGTCATAGGAGTGCGTGTAGTAAAGTGCCAATGATTACCAAGGACCAGATCTAAGGAAGTCTGTTGCAGACTTGAGGGTGGACATCCATGATGGCCAGGTGGTGATATCTTGGCAGGAGACATACTTTGATACAAGGCTTTCAGTATCAAATGGATGTTGAAACTTTTGCTTGTAAGTAAAGTCTCATTAAAGAGTTGTGGGATACCAGACTAGGACATGTACTCGGTGCTGCCAAAATGTCTAGTCTAGGGTTATCTTCAAATGTGGGGGTAAGAAGTTGTAGTGTGAGGTCTGTGCGTATACAAAGATCACAAGAAACCGTTCAAAAGGGTAAAACCGAAGTACAGATCTTCTGAAGTTGGTGCACTCAGATATCTGTGACTTCAAACAGTTCTTCACAAAGGCCGGGATGAAGTATTTTATTACATTCATCGAAGACTACTCGAAGTACGCGTTTGTCTATCTGCTCAAGTCAAATGACGAAGCATTCAAGAAGTTCAAGGAGTTCAGGGCTCTAGCTGAACGTCAACCTAGGCAACAACTCAAGAAACTCAGAAGTGATCGAGACGGAGAGTCCAGGTCTATTGAATTCGCATCGTTCTGCAAAGAACATGAAATTGTCAATGAGACGACTGCTCCGTATTCTCCTCAATCAAATAGAGTTCCAAAAAGGAAGAACAAAACGTTGACAGAGACGATGAACTCAATGTTGTTAACTGCGGGACTTCCAAACTGCTTCTGGGGAGAAGCTGCGCGCACGGCTACTTTCATTCTGAGTAGAGTGTCGTATGCAACTTTCGATGTCACTTCTCACGAACTCTGGTTTAAGTTCAGACCCAACTTGAATAACATGCGAGTGTGGGAGAGTCTGGCATATGTGAAGCTTTCGGACTTTAAGATTCAGAAACTGGGAACAAGGACTACGAAGACAATCTTCCTGGGTTATGCTAAGAAGAATGATGCTCGGAGATTTCTTGATATTGAATCAAATCATTTCATCGAATCTCGCGATGCAGAATTCTTTGAAGATCAATTTACAAGGCACAAGAACATTGTTCTCACGGTCATTTCGGAGAATATTGTGGGTGCACTAGAGGCTAAAGCTTCCAATAAAGATGTGGTCCAAGAAGAAGTTGTCGTGACAAAGACAAATTTTGAGCCAGAACTCGCAGAGCTAGTATTTAAGCGGGTGAGAGGACAGAAGGACTAAGGAAATGATTTTATAAGCTGTCATGTGGAAGCAGATCCGCTTACCTATGATGAGGCTATGAAAATCAGAGACTGCCTTCTGGAGTGAGGCTATCAATGATGAGTGTCTCAATAACCTCCAACAACACTTTGGTGTTGGTCGATCTGTCTGAAGGAGCTAAACCAATCGAATGCAAGTGGATCTTCAAAAGAAAATAAAGGCCAATGGAACTATTGACAAGTTCAAGGCAAGTCTGGTAGCCAAGGGGTTTTCTCAGAAGCAGGGGATCGACTACTTCGACATATATGCTCCAGTAGCGTGGATGACAACCATCAGAATGTTAATTGCTCAAAGTGCAATTCACAAGCTAGTTATTCATCAGATGTATGTTAAAATATCATTCCTGAATGGAGAGTTGACCGAAGAGATTTACACGCAACAGCCAAAAGAATTTGTCGTCAAAGGGCTTGAAGACAAAGTTTGCAAGTTGGTGAAATTATTATACGGTCTAAGGCAACATCCAAAGATGCGACATGAGAAGTTTGATAAAGTGATAACATCAAACGGCTACAGGGTCAGTGAGACGGACAAGTGTGTTTACACAAAGTTCGTTGACGGAAGAGGAGTTATCGTTTGTCTGTACGTGGACATGTTGATTCTAGATACTGATCTAGCATGTGCTACTGAGACAAAGAAGTTCCTCTCATCCAAGTTCAGTATGAAGGACTTGGAGAAGCTGATGTTATCCTGGAGATAAAGATCATTCGGACGGACACTGGAGTGGCGCTGTCACAGTCTCATTATATTGAGAAGATGCTAATACGCTATGGATATCAGGATCTTCCATGAATCGATACTCCGTACATGTGTGACAAAAAACTGAAGGCAAATCCAATAAAAAGTGTCAGGCAGTGGAGTATTCAAGCGTCATCGGAAGTTTGATGTATACAACAACTGACACAAGGTCTGACATAACTTTGTTTCGCCGTAGGGATACTGAGTCGGTTCACAAGCAATCCAGGTGTTGAGCACTGAAAAGCTGTAAAGAGAGTGATGAGATATCTCAAGATAACTCAGAGGTATGCACTGCACTAAATCGCTTATCCGACAGTAGTGGAAGGCTTCAGTGATGTAAGCTGGTGCTCAGAAGTAGAGAGCAAAATGTCCACTGGAGGATGTCTTCTCCATGGGTAGAGCTGCTATATCGTAAAAGTCGAAATAACAGACAATGCTCTCTCATTCCTTGATGGAACCTGAGTTCTATGCACTGGCGGCTGCATCGGATAAAGCAGAGTGGCTTAGGTAACTCATATATGATCGTTTAGTGGTTGGTGCGCAGATTTCGACTGTACCGATATATTGCGACAACTAGGCGACTGCAGCGGTGGCATCAAATGATCTCTTCAATGGTAAGAAGAGGACTGTGCGGCTTAGGCACTGAGCACTGAATGAGCGTATCGAGGATGGCATCATTACAGCATTTGATGATCGGAGCCTGGAGGGACTGGCAGATCCGTTCATAAAAGGCCTCGAGCGCCAGTTGATCATAAGAACTATAAAGGAGCGTAGTACTCTATGCTACCGTGGGGTGATACCACCATGAGGTACCTCGACAGGGTAAAGTCTCGGCTTCGGACCATGTCACAGCGACAATAGCACCGCATATAGTCAATGACATAACATATATGGGCTTAGAGGACTTCTAATATTGTGTCTTTGTAATCCTACAATTTAGTTTTATGTTATTAGTTCAAAGAGAAATCAACTAGGCATCTAGCTATTGGTTCAAGGGAGGATCATTGACTGGGAGAATATCAGGAACAATGAATAGTCCTTTGAGACATTGAGGGATTACGAACCCAGAACCATTGTTGTCTACTATTTGTTCTTTGTGTAGAACAAGTCCTATGGGAGGATGACTTAGACGCCTTAATGAGTCCTCAGGCATTTAAATGTCTGACGTGATTTACAGGAAGCACGGGTAGCGCAACACTACAAAGGAGCGTAAGAACTCCATGCTACAATGGTGTGTCACTACAATGAGGTTCCTCGATAGGGTAATGCCTCAGCTTCACGAGCCATGTCACAACGGCGTAGCACCGCACATAGGCATGTAGCCTAATGTTGTAGAATGAAGAATGATAGGCAGCACTACAAGAGGCTGGTGACCTCATGTTACAGTGGTGTGACACCACAGAGGTAAAAGATGTAAAACCTCGGCTATGCGAGCCATGTCACAGCGGCGTAACACCGCAAGGAAGCGCAAGGCTTCATGTTGGATAGTATAGCACTACAAAGAGACTGGGACCTCATGCTACAGTGGATGACACCACAATGAGGTGAAGCCTCGGTTTTAGGCCATGTCATAGCGGCGTAACAAGGAAGCGCAAGGCTTCATGCCATGACTCTTTAAAAGAACTCACCTAGAATGTATAGAAAGAGATATAGGCCGTCTCTTGAGGGTAAGCTTGTAGACGTCCAATATACATACACCGAAATCAGGCATGCACAAGGCATTTAATGTGCAACCGAAAGCACAACTGATGTCATTGTGTAAGTAAAAAAAATTGCAACTATGGTGCATAATTCAAGGTTTAGTCTATTCTTGTATCATACTGTTATTTGACCAATGCAGAAAGATTCAAGTCGAAGCGACATCAATCCTAATGCATGATGGACAGTCACTATGGGGAACGCTCAACCCATATATTGAGATATGTGGGAGATTGTTGTTTTTGCCTTTGGAGTAAGAAGTTTAGTCCCACATTGGCTACACCACCAAGTGGATATCTCAATATAAAGCTTTTATTCTTATTGTCATTCTCTTGAAAAAAATTTCTTAGGAGAAAAAAGGATTTAACTCCTCATAAGAAGCATTTATTCTTATTGTCATTCTCTTAGAAAAATTCCCTTAGGAGCTTTTGCGACTCGGACTCTAACTCGGGCTCAAGGGCACAAAGTGGCATTTTGTTGGTGCACTTAGCACGTCAGCTTCGGCGCATGGCACTTGTGCGCATTAGTTGTGCTCCTGCGCTCGTTTTATACTCGAGTTGCATGCGTTGTTGCTAGTGTGGTTGCATGTGCGGGTGCTGAGCGGGCGCATGCGCAGGCGTTGCGCTGCCATGCTCGGTCATGCGTGGCTATGCGCGTTTACGCATATGCCTGCATGCGCTGCTGGCAGGAGCAACTCGGTTGGGCTGTTATGGAAAGATTTGGGTAATTAATTCATATTCGATTTTTGTGAGAATCAAATTTAATTCGTTCCAATCTTTACGTGACAGATGGACGGCCAGGCTCCCCTATAAATGCTCTCTTCGTAGCTCTTTTGAGAACTTACTTCGAAAATAGAGAGACGAAGAGATGTTCTGCCGCTGTCGCCATGGGGTCCAGGAGTTCATGCGAGTCCATGAAGGAGGTGAAGCAAGTGTTCCAAAAGTTCTTTGAGAACTTGCTGGTTCCTGGGAGCAGATCGTGTGAGACGAATCTTGCTTTGAGTAATGGTGATATTCATCACCCCAGCAAGCATAGATCCATCTTCCTTTTCCTCTTCTCAAGTTGTAATATGTTATGTGCGTGTGCAACTGTGTTTACTAGGAAGAACATTTGTATTCTAATCATTGTATCATTGGCAGCAAGTTGTAATTAGAATCATAATATATATTTATATATCCGTTGGAATCGAGTTCTTCGGAAGGCAAACTTGTTTGCTGGAACTTCTGAATCTCGACTACAACTTCAGGATCAAACTGAGGGTAGACTGAGAAGTTTGCTTGAACCTCTGTTCCTAGTCCGTTTTTCCATCGTTTGATTAAGCCACATGACTAACAGAATTTAGGAGGAAGAAGATGATAGTGGTGGGATAGGATTTTGGGATGAGGAAGGAGGAAGGGATGGCAGTGTTGGAAGGGTTTAGGGATAGGAGGAGAATATAGTGGTGGATTAGGGTTAGGGCTAAGGGTATTATCATTATCATAAATTTGTGAATTCTGATAGGATATAGCAAACTGATAAAAATTAAGAAGTTCAGGTATAAATTGTGAACAAAAAGAAAGTGTAGAATAGCAAAGCGAACATAGGACAAGTTGAAGGTCTTTAAGTGTAAATAAGCCAAATAATTATATGAATCAGTTCTAAAGATAAAAAAAACATGCGTTGATTTTGAGCAAGTCCTTTTAAAGGATGATCATGTGTTTACAACTCTTAATGGAACAAAAAAGAAATTAGAAAAAGAAAACTTAAATGAAATATTCACTTTTGAGCCAAAACAATCATGATTCTCCTTTGTTAATCACATCCTCTAAGAACTACAAGAATACTTTTTATTCCTACACAAGGACCCTTGACTAAAATAACAACCATCTTTCTCCAAGGAGTTTCAAATTTTATTGAGGTACCTTGACATTCAGAATAGAAATTAAAGGTTAATCTTTGTAAGTTAGCTTCTTTCTCTATTCTAACAAGTAGATCATCTCTACTAGTTGGCATAACATAAGTAATCTAATTCATTATGACTATGATTCTTTGGCTTTATCATTGTTCAAGGGTTTTATGCCTTTTCTCCACTATGAACTTTCAACACATAGATAGCTTAATGAATAATCTTTACAAAATACCTCTCAATAGCTCTTTATCTATGTTGCAATAATACTGATACGGAATGGTACAATACAGAATACTTGTATTTTCAAATAGGTAAATAGGTATTACCAAAGTGCATGAGAACGATGGGTGCGGGTACGGACACGATACATACATCATTTTGTCATATCCGTGCAACATAGCTTTTATGCAAAGTGCTACCATGGAATTTCTAGGTATGCACATAAAAGAGAATCAAATTGACAGCGTATACCCCACATAAAAGGAAACCGAAAATATTTTGATCTTCTATGCAGGTCTGGTCAAATTTATCCCTTACTAAAGCTTAACTAAACATATTACGGTCTCAAAACCATGTAGTAGATAAGTTCTTCCTAGATCATAAATGCCTTTCATATATCCTTTTAGGTATGATCACACTCCTCAGAAAGATAATCACTCCCTTCACTGGTGCACACTTCAGAGTCAAAAAACAAACTGTGTGAATAACTTGCAGGAAAGAAACAAAAGGTAGTTAAGCCAGCAAAGGAATGATCTTCGTCGTGGAGATGAGTTAAAAGTTTTTACCACCTGGTGTGGAATTTGGATGGTATGACATAATCACCATATGTGAACAACTTCAAAATTTATTTACTCTTTAAAGCATAAAGAAGAACCATGTTGAACTTTATTGGTCGTAGTTGTTTTCAGGTGAGCCCAATTACAATACTCAAGTACCTCCTAATTGCGTTTCTTTCCTGAAGTTATAGCTACATCACACATGATCATCCATGATTGCTGATTATACATAAACTTGTACATATAAAAGGGGAACTTACTGACAAGTGTAGGAATCCCTGTAAAATATACTTTTACGACTAAGACTCTGCTTGACCCTTCTTCTCTTGACAATCTGCAGCAAATGTGGAACCTGAAGAGAAGAAGGATGTTTAGTGATGTTATATATAATGATTCATATGTTGCAAGTATCAGCTGGCAAAGCTTATGCATACCCTTAAGACTGCCGGAATATAAAATGATCCTTGAGGAGAGGAGACTGTCTGGTCATAGTATTCTAAGACATCAGCCTGACAAATGAAAATAAAATGTCTTGATCTGATGTTAGTTGCTAGAAGGTAAAGCATATATCAAGAAGATAAAAATAAAATCAGAACGAAGAGAGTTTATATCTTGAGATTTGGAATTTGCTAGTGGAAATGAACATGTTAACTGAAATCACCATATAGCTGCTTGGTAGAGAGCTCAAGGTTAGGTTTTATGTAATGTTATCTATATTCAAACTTCAAGCAGAATACAGAATAGACAGCAACTTCAAGATCAGCTACCTAACCTTCTCCATGAACTCCAGACAAATTGCACGCTTCCAGCAAACAACATTTACAGGCCTAACAAAGTATAATTGCAGTTAGTTATATGTTAAAAATGTGAAATTCTACTGCCGTGTCTACATCTTCACAATTTAAAATAAAAACATTTTCAACATGAAGATATTGGATACAGAGAAAATATGCTTTTAGTAATTAATTAAGTGCAGCATTAATATATTAGTTCATGTAATTGGAAGTTGCATATGAATGGCAAAAAAAAAAACAAATGAAAGATATCATATACGAAAGAATGACCTCTCTCTCACTCAAACGCTACTGGTTTTCCTCTTGTTTCTTTCTTTTTCTCATTCTTCAGGAGTTATCTCCATAGAGTTTCTTCTCCCTTTGAGGAGTTTGGAATAAAGTAGGCATGCGATGCAATCGATCATCATGTCGGACATTCTCTTACAATCTATTGATGGATCACATACTCAAGTGATGTGAATATACACAATTTTGTCAAAACATATCTCCGTTCTTCTTTGGTGCTCTTCATCAACTTGGGTAGCAATTTTCTTTTCATCTTTATCTGTTGGGGTTTGAGGCTCATGATCAAGACCTTTTTCCTGGACGTGTGTGTCATCTCTTTTATGCTTTAATTTTTTGGGAGCATCTGATTAACAGTTTTATCTCATGGAAATTGGTTGCCGGTTTGAGGAAAGATCAATCACGTAAAATAAGATTTATGCTTTAATTTTTTGGGAATGTTTGGCATTATATTTCTGAATTTGGATTGCATCTAATGAAATTGCAAGTGAAAAAGTGCAACTGAGATCCCCACGGACCATCAGTTCATCAAGACTGAAGTAGACATATCATAGCAAATATTTCCATACTGCTTTTAACTTCCTATGTCTATAAATTCTCCAAGCCTGATTTGCCTAGGGTTGTTAAGGTAATTGACTTGTACGTTTTGTGCAAAGCTTATTGCTTGTTGAAAATGAAATACAGGCCTTTAGACTTCTTTTCTTCGGTTCCTTCATGAGATCACAGGTCTATCCCAGAGGGCATCATTTAATGTACTATTTAATACGTTAAATGCTTTATCTTATTGCATTTCCTTAAAAAGTTAGCCACTGGTTTCTATTGTTAGTTATGTTCATGACATAGCACATAATCACCTTGAGCGGGTGGTTTAGCAATTTCCGAGAGGACTTGGGATTCATAAAGAAAGGAAAAACTTTTGTTGCAAAATTGAGAGACAGACTCAAGTCGGAGGAGGCAGGGCTGAGTAGAATTTGGGGGATATTGTTTGGATCAAAGAGAAGATAGGGGTTAGGACTGAGAGAACAATATGAGAAAGAAAGAGTTCAGGTTTTACTTGAACTATTGGGTTAACATCTAGGGTTTTAAATATCCCACCCCATAGCATCTAAAACAGAATTGTGTAAAAAGTCGACCGACATTTAATTTGCAACTAAATAGCCTGAACTTTCAGGTTTTTGCGACTAAATACCATGAACTTTTTTAAGTGACCACTAAATACCTTGAACTACTGATAGTTCTACTGGTGTTAAATATGGCTCTAAAAAACCAAAGATACCCCTCTAACAAATTAAAGAAAACAAAATAAGAAACTTGAAAAAATACCATAACCTAGAAACGGATGGCTACCAGACTAGGACTTTTAAATATATTTTTTGACATTTTGATTACTTTAAAAAAAAATTACCACTATTAGGGGCAGAACAGTCTTAAAAAAAGTCAAATTGACGGAAAATATTATTCTCTACTAACGGAAGGTAGCAACCTACAAATAGCCCAATAGTTTAGGGTTTTAGTTACTGATAAAAAAAAGTTCATGGTATTCAGTTGCAAAAACCTGAAAGTTCAAGGTTTTTAGTTGCAAGTTAATAGTATACACGTTTTCGCTTGCTGATTTGTGTCGTTTGGTAGTCAAAGTCAATATCTTGGCCGAAATGTTGGCCTCTGCAATACTGATTACAATCATGTTCAAGTTAGTTGGAGGAAGTGCACTGGCCAAATACCACTCATCCACACAAATCACTCCCTGATTAAGTTGTATTTGGACGAGACCTGTCTATCCTTGCTCCTTATTCTCCTGGTTCATGTAAAAAAAAGGGTACTATACTTGCTCAGGGAAAATCTAACTGTTGTCCAAGTCCTTGCGAAGTAACAAGTTGAGCAGTATCAAAGTACGCATGAATTCTATTGAAATATGCTCTATGCTCTTGATGTCTCTGGAGTTTCCTGACCTAGAACATATCCATTTTGAAGGTGGTCGGAATGTTACAATCCTAGTTCAGTTAGTTACTTATAGGTTTTGTTTAATTATTTATTTTATTGATTTATTTACGGGTGATTATTGCTAAGGAAGAAAGTTCAAAGTGTAGTTTGGTACTTCTCTAATTTTGTTATTGCCGGATTACAAAGATAATACAAAAGTACGTAAAATGTAAAATACAACAACTAAAAAATGAAAGATTACAATAACCCTTAAAAACTTGCAATAGTGTCACTACAACAAGAATGAATAGAAGAAGAAACACGGAGATCAAATCCTCGCTAGGGTGATGAACATCACCATTGCTCAAAACAAGATTCGACAATTTCTGTTGATTTTCTCTCAGGAACCAGCAAGTTTGAAGAGATAAACTTCTGGAACGCTCCTTTGCTACCCTTGCACAGACATAACTCTAGACTGCACAGATAGAACTTCGAGGCTTCAGATTGCTTCTGCTAACTCTCCTCTCGTAGCATTTAATCTCTGAATCTAATCTCCAAAAGAGAGAGACTTGAGATTATATATGGAAGCCAACTCCCTAACAGCCCACTACCCATAGTGGGCAATAAATCTAGAGAGTAAATCTCATTTAGGGCGGTTAAACAGTAACTCTTACTAAGTGGACAGTTACGCCCATGAAGCACACGAACAACCATTTTGCGGGAGCAGCAGTCCCGCGGGCCGAATGAACAACAGTTCCACGGGCAGCGGGAACAATAGTTCCGTAGGAGCAACAGTCATGCGGGAACCTAAGTTCCCAGGAGCTAACTGACTCCCTGCGGGAACCTAAGTTCCGCGGGAGCAACCTCCCCATGGAACTACAGTCCCGCACGACTCTGCTGCGCTCCGCACGACCTGCTGACCCTGATGCGCCCGCGCGACCCCGCAAAACCCACTGCGCCCGTGCGACCCATGCGCCCCCTTCTCCCACGACGACCCACGCAGAAACTCCAAGGTTGTAAAAATCGCTAGTCGGCCGCTAGTCGGTTCGTGGAGACTTGTATTAATCGGAGACTAGTCGGATTAGTCGATTTTGATTTTTTTTAATATATATATATATAGCAGTATATGTTATTAATATGACATTGGAATGCTCAGTCGATTAAGTAGTCTTTTTTTAAATTTATATGCTATTAATATGACATTGGAATGCTAGTATGTTTGTATTGTTGGAATGCTTAGTCTGTTTGTGTTGTTGGAATGTTCAGTGTTTCAAGTTCAACTGCAATTAATATGACATTTTTAAGGCAAATTCTATAGGCACTTCGTAGTTTGCTTAGGACATTCCATTTTTTTTTAGTTTTTTTCACAAGTTTGCCACTAGTTTTTTTTTACTTGAGGGCAGTCCAACTTCTCATATAAAAGCCAATGACTACTATTTTTCAATCCCAATTTTTTTTCAGGACTGTCACAATGTTGACAGTATATATTGGAAGGACTGTCAATTTTGTTTACAGTCCTAAGAAGGAGGCATAGAAGAAGAAGAAGAAGAAGGGGCGGCAGCAGCAGCGGGGGCGGGGGGGGCGGCGGCGGCGAGCGAGAACGGGCCGGGGCGGCGGCCAGGTGCGGGGGCGGCACGAGGCGTAGGCGCACGCGCGCGCGAAAGCGGTGCACGACGGAGGCGCACGCTCGCGACGGAGGCATACGCTCGCAGCGAGCCTCCGCCGCGCGCACGTGCATGGGGTGTTGCGCACAGCGGAGGCAACGGAGGCCCCCTCCTCCTCCTCCTCCTCCTCCGCCTCCCGCCGCCGCCTCCTTCTCCAGCCTCTGCCTCCTACTACTACTCCTCCGGTGGGTTAGGGTTAGGATTAGGGTTTGGGGGTTTGGGAATTTGAAGAGAGTAGAAATTTCGAATGAAGGATTTTGGGTAGGTTTGGAGGGGTTGGACTGTCCTGAGTAAATTTTGGCTGTCCTAAGTAAAAGTTACAAAAATCTGGGTTATCCTGAAGTAATGAACTCTCATAAGCAAACTATGGAGTGCCTATAAAATTTGTCCATTTTTAATCGGATTCAAAAGCTCAGTAAAATATATATTTCTTGGAATGCTCAATCAGTATTAATATGACATTCATAAGACATTTTTAATTGGATTCAAAAGCTCAGTAGTGTATATTTCTTGGAATGCTCTGTCAGTATTTTTAATTGGGTTCAAAAGCTCAGTATATGCTATTGGAATGCTGAATCACTATTTTTAATTGGGTTCAATGCTCCATGTTTCACCAACATTACTTTAGACCGAGGTGGAATTTCTTTTCACTGTCCTCACTTGACTGCAAAGACCGAAGAGACTCGGGAAGGCTCAGACAGAGTCGTTCTGTACAAGAAAAAAAAACTTATGTCGGCTATGTGCGTCGAAGAAAAACAGCAAAATAAGAAAATTACAGCAGCAACAAAGAAGAAATGCAGCAAAAGCAGCAAGGATAAGCAACCAGGGAAAAAAACCAAAAAACCAAATGCAGAAGAAAAACTCAGCAAAAAAAAAGCAAGAAATGAAAAACACAACTACTACTGCAAAAAAAATGCAAAAAAAAACCTGGATCGGCCGTCGCGGCAGTCGGTGTGGTCCGGGGATCGGCCGATCAGGTGCTTTTTTTTCTGAAACTTCTTTCTTCTTCTTCTCCTTCGAATCTGGATCAGCCGACTTTTAGGATTTTGTACTACTGGGTTATTGGGTCGGGTCGGGTCGAATTTTGACCTTCACCTATTTTTTTTCAATAGAACATCAGTCGGCAAACTAGGCCCGCCCAGCCTTCTAGTCGGCCGACTAGGTCCGTCCAGCCGCTTCAACGATTTTTCGGCCAACTAGTCCCCAAATCGAGTTGGGCCAGCCGACTAGCGACTAGTCCCCGACTAGCCGACTTTTACATCATTGAGAAACTCGCATAGGAACAAGTGCAGAACGGCACAATGACGTACAAAAGTGCCATCTCGCGTCCGATGCGTACGTGTAAAGTAAAAAGTGCACATCAAAGTGCTACTTTGCGCCCACGCCCTCGTGCGAGGCCTAGCTCCAAAGAAAAATTCCTAAAAAATGGGTAACAAAAACACAAATGTTTCTTAGAGATCTTGAACCTCGCCCTATAGTAAAACACTCTACTATACCAACAACATGAGCTACCACTCTCCATGATGAGTACAAGTCAATAAAAGAATCTTATATTGAAATATGCACTTGGCGTTGCCAATGGATGTGAGACTATTTCTAGAGACTAATTTCAAAACCCCAACAATCACCCACATATTTCAATATATAGGTTGAGTATTTTCCACAATTATGGTACATCATGCATTAGGATAGATGTCGTTTACGACTTGAATTTTTCTGTATGGGTCAAACAACAGTATGATACAAAATGGACTACGTCCTGAATTCAATATCATAACTGTTATCGTTTTCACTCACACAATGACATCAATCATGCCTCTGATCGCACGTTAAAGGCCATGTGTTGACCTGGTATCTATACGTATCTTGTGTGTCTACAAGTTTACCCTCAAAAGACGACATGTATCTCTGTTCATACACATAGGCGAGTACTTAGGCAGTTTAAGTTTTCCAACATGAGACATTTCGTCTCCTTGCGGTGCTACCCTGCTATGACATGGCCCGAAATCGAGGTCCAACCTCTTGGTGGTATTATACCGTGTAGCATGAAGTCTCAACCTCTTTGTAATATTGAATTGTCACTCTGTCTTTCAGCATGAGGCTACCTGCCCCTATGTTGTGCTACGCCGTTGTCACATGGCCCGAAGCTGAGCTCCCACCTTATGTAGTGTCACGCCACTGTAGCATGGGGTAATAGCCCCTTTGTAGTGTTGAGCTACCCGTTCTTCCTGTTAAGCATGTCGAGCATTCCAAATGCTCAAAAACTTATTAAGGCATAAAGTCATCCTCAAACAAAATTTGCTCTATATAAAGAGCAAACAGTAGACTACAGAAATTCAGGGATACAATCCTAATAATGTCTCCAAGGACTAACCTCTGTATCTGATATTTTTTTTATTCAATGATTCTTCTTTGAATTAAAAACAAGATGCGTAGTAGATTTCTGTTTGAACTAATAGCATAATACTTTATAGTAAAATTACAAAGACATCAAAATTCCTTCAAGCATATTTTCTTTATTGTATTCTCGACCAACCGACGCTTGAGACCTTCGGTGAACGGATCCGGAGGCTCCGAATATCAACCACTACAATGATACTATCCTTGATGTGCACGATCCTCTTCTTACCATTGAAGAGATTGTTGGTATATTAGAATATTCTTGATATATTTGTTGGTATATTAGAATATTCTTGGTATATTTGTTGGGATATTAGAATATTCTACAGGAGTTTTGAATGGGGTATTAATGTAAGGTGAAGGGTTGTAAGGCTATAAATAGCCAAGATATTATTAATAAAAAAACATAATAATTACTCCAAAATATTCTACATGGTATCAGAGCCCAAACCCTAGCCACCACCTCCCAAACCCTAGCCGCCACCGCTGCCACACCGCTCGCCACCACCGCTGCAGCGCCGCCCGCCACCACCGCTGCCGCACCGTTCGTCCGCCACCACCGTCGTCGCTCGCCCGCCACCACTACCGCGAAGCCGCGACTCCCGCGGAGCCTTCTGCCGAATGTTGCAACGTTGATGAAGCTGATGAAACTGTCAGCTGATGAGAGCTCGACAAGAATATTGACGAAGTTTGAGCTTCTATTCATCGATCTGAAGCTTGATGAACCGGCCACCTACCTGAGTTGGTCACGACGGGTGAGGAGAACCCTCGCAGGAAAGAACATGAAGGGTTTCTTGTCAAGAGAGAAGACAGAGCCGGATGAGGGCTCGGCAGTACGCGACGAGTGAAAGTCCACTCATATGGTGGTATACATTTGGCTCTTCAATTCTTTAGTCCAGTCGATCGCCGCCACAGTAGATGGCCTTGAGATGGTGAAATACGTGAGGGAGAAGTTGAGAAAAACCTACGATAGTGTGGGGAATAACTTGAGGGTTTTCCAGATCAAGGGGGAGATCGACGACACCGTACAGGGAGAGAAGACGGTACATGAGTATGCCACGGAGTGGAGCATATGTGGTTGGATTATGATTACTTCTCAAATCGGACGAGCTGCGAGGACCCAAAATGTAAGGAAAGACATCTATGTCTGCAGGAGAGGACGATGAAGTTTCTTAAGGGGCTGGCCGCAGTGTTTGCTCAGAGGACAGCACTATTTCTAGCCCAACCAAAGATTCCTACACTTGATGAGGCTCTCTCGGCCATGATCCAGGAGGAGACTCGTATCAAGCTACAGGCAGGGACAGGTGGTCCTCCTGAAGTGAAGACAGCACTGGCGGTTGCCAATTCAGGCGGCACAGGACCTAAAGGAGACCCCCGGCAGTATTACAACTGCGGGAAGGTGGGCCATATGAGGTATGCTTGCACCAAACCACCCAAGGAGGAAGATTCAGGTGGCGGACATGGACAGTTTGGAGGATGTGGCGGTGGTCGTGGGGGTCGACGGGGTGGTCGAGGAGGTTATCAAACGAACCTGCTGGTAGCAGAAGGCGAGGAGAGAGCTAATGGTGCCTATACTGAGGAGGATCAGGCACTACTGGGCATGTTGGAAGTACTCAAGAGAAAGCAGAGAGCGTCAAGCGATGGAGACATGAGGAGTGGGACTGAGGAGACGTCCACCTCAGTCTTCGCCAGAGGCAACGCTGTCATATATGCCCATCCATCGGAAGGTACTGATGACTCACTCACCCTTGCATCTATGTCTTCCCTTATATCGTCGGACTGGATTGTCGATTCGGGTGCGTCTCGACACGTGACATGGAATGCTAGTGAGTTCTCTTCCTACACTCACCTAGTATCTGCAGACAACATTCAAACAGCCGATGGTACTTTCCAGCCAGTGGTCGGTAAGGGTACTGTCGATTGTACAAGTTCAGTAAGATTATCCAATATTTTACATGCTACTTCTTTTTCAGTCAGTCTTTTGTTCATTAGTTCTATAATCCTCCAACTAAAATGTATTCTCTTTTGATATTCCTAAGGTGGTCTTCCAGGAGAATGAGACGGGACGAAGACTTGGGACTAGCACTTGGCATGATGGACTGTGGTACCTGGATCGAAAAGGACTGGATTCGGCATTGGTGTCTGTGGCAGAAATGGCAGAAATGAGAGGACCAAAGATGAGTGCCGATGATACACTGATACTCCATCAAAGGCGGTTGGGGCACTCCTCTTTTGGTATTTTGAGTAGGTTGTATCCATCTATTTATGAGAAGGCAAATAAGGAGAAACTAGTATGTGATGCATGTGATTTAGGCAAACTTACTAGGAGCTCATATGTTGGTGCGGGCCATAGGAGCTCTTCTGTTTTTGATATTATACATTCTGATGCGTGGGGCCGTGCGCCACAACTATTATGAATGGTTACAAGTATTTCGTCTCTTTTATTGATTGTTTCTCTCGTGTCACCTGGCTGTATTTGATGACGAATAAGAGTGATGTCTTTGCCTGTTTTCGGGACTTTCATAAACATGTCCAGACTCAGTACAGAGCAGTGGTGAAGGTACTGAGGTCTGACAATGGAACAAAGTATACCAACAAAGCACTTGAGGAATATCTGTCAGCCCAAGGGATACCAGCATCAGACCACCTGTGCATACACACCAGCACAGAATATAGTGGCAGAAAGGAAGAACAGACACCTTCTGGAGGTGGCAAGGAGCATGATGATCGTCATGAATGTCCCATAGAGTCTGTGGGGGCATGCAGTGTTGACAGCAGCTCAACTGATCAACATGATGCCCTCGAAAGTACTGGGATGGAAGTCTCCATGTGAGATATTGCAAGAAAATAATAGTGGAATACTCCCGCTGAAGGTATTTGGCTGCGTATGTTTTGTAAAGGACAACAAACCGTCTGTTGGAAAACTTGACCCTAGAGCAATCAAGTGTGTCTTCGTGGGCTATTCGGCGACTCAGAAGTGGTACGTGTGCTGGAGCCCAGTAGAGAAGAGGTTTGTGAGCATGGATGTTCACTTCAGGGAGCTTGAGCCATACTACCGTCGGGAGGGAAACTCATCCATGGACAACTCACCTGACACTGAGAGTATGAGGCGAGAGAGGAAGATTGGTGAGAGTTTGGTGATTGATTTAGGAGTATGGCATGGAGGAACGGTTGAAAAGGAAAGTGAAGAGAAACATGAGGAGATAAGAGGTGTTAGGCCCACGGCTCAGTGGAGTTACTTACCTACAGCAGGAAATGGAAACAAACTGCAGGACCAGTACCTATAATGCTAGTGCCAAGTCTCTTGCCTGTGTCCGTCTCAACTCCTGAGACACCTACACCACCACCACCAGATTCTCCTTCAGGTTATATCATTCTTCCTACTCCTCCCATACCATTATCAGTATTGAGGACCACTCGCAGCAATGCGGGAAATCCTCCTGATAGATATGGTTGGGACCTTGTTCAGTTTGTTTCCTATAATAACATATCTTCTTCTCATGGAGCATTCATTGCATCTTTTGATAGTATTACTGTACCTAGCAATTGGCAAGTTGCCAAGAACGATCCAAAGTGGAAAGCGGCGATGCATGAGGAGTTAGACGCCCTTGAGAAGAACCACACTTGGGAACTGGTAAAAGTGCCAGAGGGAAAGAGGACAGTCGGATGCAAGTGAATTTTTATTGTGAAGCAGAACCCAGATGGAAAAGTAAAGCGCTACAAGACTCGACTGGTGGCAAAAGGATACAGTCAGACGTACGACATTGACTATGATGAGACCTTTGTACCAGTGGCGAAGATGTGCACCGTCAGGATCCTGATTTCTTTGGCAGCGAATGGTGGATGGAAGCTACACCAACTGGATGTGAAAAATGCGTTTCTTCATGGGGATCTAGTGGAGGAAGTTTACATAGAAATACCACCAGGATTCTGCACCGATAAGACAGTGGACAAGGTCTGCAGGTTGAAGTCCCTCTATGGACTGAAGCAATCTCCTCGAGCGTAGTTTGACAGATTCAGGAGGACGATGAAAGGGATGAGATATCAGTAGATCAATGCTGATCATACTGTGTTCTTCCGTCGGAGTGGAGGCAACATCACCATGCTTGCGGTATATGTGGACGATATGATTATCACAGGAGATAAGCAGGAGATTGCCCGACTCAAGGGAAGCTTGACAAGGAATTCGAGATGAAGGACCTTGGCCTTCTTCGGTACTTCCTTGGGATTGAGATTGCTCGAGAAACAGAGGGGATTGTTCTTTCTCAGATGAAGTATGCGCTGGACCTTCTCACAGAGACAGGAATATTGGGATGCAGACCTGCAACGACGCCGATCAACCAGGGGTTTAAGTTGTGTGCTGAGGCTGGAGAACCAGTTGACCGAGACAGATACGAGAGACTGGTGGAAAAGTTGATCTATTTGAGCCACACACGTCCTGATATCTGTTTTGCAGTGAGTGTGGTGAGGCGCTACATACATGACCCAAGGAAGGGGTCATATGGACGCAGTGTACCAGATTCTGACATACTTGAAGGGTGCCCCCGGAAAGGGGTTGATATTCAGGAAGAATGATCACTTGAACATCGAGGGCTACTGTGACTCTGACTGGGCTAGCTGTACTGATGATAGGTCTACCTTGGGCTATTGCATATTTGTAGGAGGCAACTTGCTCTCTTGGAGTAAGAAGCAGTCTGTGGGGGCTAGATCGACAGCTAAAGCGGAGTACACAACTATGGTCTTCGGAGTTGCAGAGCTGCTATGGCTGAAGAGTATGCTGGTGGAGCTGAAGCTGGATCAAGGAGCCAAGATGAAGCTGTAGTGTGACAACCGGTCAGCCATCAGTATCGCCAATAATCTAGTACAGCATGACAGGACCAAACACATTGAGATCGATAGGTTCTTCATCAAGGAGAAGTTGGACCGTGGACTACTGGATCTAGGTCATGGTCCAACCAAGGAGCAGGTAGCAGAGAGTATGACCAAGGGACTTAGCTCTGAAGATATGATTAGAGGATGTGACAAGATGGGCTTAGTGAATATCTTTCGCCCATCTCGAGGAGGAGTGTTGGTATATTAGAATATTCTCGGTATATTTGTTGGTATATTACAATATTCTTGGTATATTTGTTGGGATATTAGAATGTTCTACAGGGATTTTAATGGGTTATTAATGTAAGATGAAGGGTTGTAAGGCTATAAATAGCCAAGAGATTATCAATAAAAGAAATAACAATTACTCCAAAATATTCTATAGAGATCACTGGATGCCACTACTGTTGTCACATGGCTGTTACAGTATAACTGTATAGTCGAAATATGTGCCTCAACTAGAGGAAGATCATATATGAGCTTCCGAAACCATTATGTTTTATCTACTACAGTCACCAGAACATATAACTCAGACACGCCAGATGAGTCAACATGTTCAATCAGAACAACCAAGTTAAGCTCACATTACTCTTTTGATTTTGATTTGGACTTAGGCTTAGATCTGAGTTCTTCTTGTCACAGCTGAAGCAAGCCATGTCATTGTTAGACTTGAAAGAAGCTGACAACACTTTTAGATGATTGGAGTCCTTATTTTTGTTCTTGTATGAAGCCTTTTGCTTCTCCTTGGAATCTCCAGATTGTACTATATTTGCCTTGGCAAACTGCTTGGACATGGTGTCCACTTTAATTTGGCTTCTCGCTTCGTCTTCAATAACGAATGAAGCGTAGAAGGTCTTCTACCAAGATCTCCATCTTCTTGCGGTATATGTCGGTAGCAAACCAATCTCATCAAGTAAGGAGCTCGGAGATAATCGCTCCTACCATGAACTATCTGCTAGAGGCATTTCCTCCTCCTCCTCCAGCTTTTGCTGCAACTTCAGTAACTCTTTAACTTGTGACAACAGTCTTCTCATTTTAAAATTCCAGATCCATGAATTTGTCGACAAGATGTAATTTGGACATCTTCTCGTCATTTTTATACTATTTTTCAAGAGACCTACAAACGTCTCTTGCAAGCACTTTCTTGTTGTACGTCTCTGCCATGGAATCATCCATAAAGTTGAGTATCAACAACTTATATAGGTTGTCTCTCCTCCATTTCTGCTGCGAGGTAATTGCGTCGACAAGGGCTTGAATATCATTAGTTTCTAGAAAAATTGGTTCTGGATCTGTCAACACGTAATCAACGTTGACAAGTTGAGTCTCTCTTTCGGTTGTTGTAATGCTCTCCATCAAACTTCTCAAGTTTGTGAAACTTGTGTCCAGGAGACTTGTACGATTTTTCATCTTTGTTGCATCTTACTTTGAGATTGTTATTGCAAAGTTACAAAGATCATACAAAAGTATGTAAAATACGAAGTACAATAACAAATGATATATTACAAGCTTATGGAAATATCAAGGTTCAAAAACTCGGTATCGGTATCGGACAGTTTGTATGATTTTATGTATCGGCAGTATCGGCGGTATCAGATCGGATTATCAGATTTTTTTTGTATCGGTTGTATCGACAATATTTAAATAATTATTAATAAATTAGTAAAAAAATAGAAAAAATAATTTACATATTTATGCATTATTTAAGTAATTTTTAGGTTTTTTATTATAATTGAATAAAACAATAATCATCCTTACTGAATGGTTTACCTGCGATATATAAGTTTTCTTGCTTTACATGTTTTTAGTTACAATCTTACTATGTCATTATATTCGTACTAATTGAATCTTGTATTGTTCTATAGGTTCCAATTTTGACGAATTAAGATGCATAGAGGGAGGCACAAGAGATTAGAAGCAATGCAAATGGCAGGATGAGATCATGAGACAAGAGTCACAAGACCCATAATTATATTTGTCGATGACTCGAGATATTTTTTTAAATTTCTGTTAAACAATAAAGATTTAATTATATTCAAAAATTTAGTTTTATGCATAGTTATAAATTGTTACAATGTGTTCCATGACAAATTATTTTGTTTCATAATATAACGAAATAAAATTAGCTACAAGATTTACATGTTTAAATTTACAAGTACGACAAAAAATGACTTGGCCAGAAAATTTTATTGGAACTCTGGCCTATCCCTTCATTTAAATTTCATGAATAATAATCTTTTTACAATAGGTACGAACTACATAAAACATACAAATACGAAAATAAATACAAATACAAAAAAATACAAATTTATCACTAAAATGGTTCATAATTATCATAATCGTCCCAATATGATTCTTGGTTATGAGAGGGTAGTAGAGACTGATATCTGTATTATAAAAAAAAATTGTCATGAGGCCATCAAATGTTGAATATTGTTCCGCCTCTGGAGTGTTGTATGGATAATAACTTGTGGATGAACTATCATATGTATTGTTGTAATTGTCTGAAGGAGTAGGTACATCATGATGGCTAGATCCTCCAGCATATGCATCATCCATGCGGTGCTCTCTAGGTTGATAATCACTTGGCCAGTCTTCAGAGTATTCATGAGACTGATATCCAGGACTTTCATATTCATTAGTATTGTCAGCAGCAGCAGCGAGTGTAACTCCATTGCCTCCACTATCTGTAGTGTCGTCTTTATCGCTGTCGACCTGTCGAGATTGTACATCTGGTGTTTTCTTTTTTTTTCCAGGCCTTCGATCATTTTCGGCAGTATCTTGTGGATCGACATCCAAGTTATCATCTAACCACTCATTTTCTCTACCATCTAAGAGTGGTGTTTCCCTTTCTCTAGTCCAAGCTATGAGTGGATCTTCATCATGAAATATCTCATCCAAATCTATAATATTTTGTTCATCTCATGATCTTTGCATATTTCGAACCCTCAATCTCATATTATAATGGACAAAAACCAATTTTTCTAGTCTTGTCATTAAAAGTCTATTGCGGGGACGAGAATGGATGAGAGAAAATGTTGTCCAATTCCTTTCATAGTTGGAAGAAGACATTGTTTGACTTAGGATGCGCATAGCTAATCAAGTCAAATTTGGGGTTCCTCCCTAGCATGTATGGACCACCACTCAGCTACAAAATAATAAAATATATTAGCTTTGTAACTATTTAATTTTAATTAATAAATATTTTAAAGTATTAACTATTACTACCAAGAAAACATCTATTTACAGCACTTTGGATTTGATTTGAACTAAATACACAATTTCTCAATATGAACTTTTCTGCCTACAAAGTGATATTACACAAGTTATGGGTCTTATGACATTAAAATTAAATATTGTAAAGTTATGAAAAAAATCCAATATCAAATAATAATTACCTTTGTTTATATTAAGGCGTGTTGTATTGTCATTCATCATTCTATGAGCGACGCGGTAGAAACCATTCAGTAGTACCTCGTCGTCATTTATAACATCATTAAAATATTGATATTTGGGATTCAAGAAATAACCTGCAATATTGAATAAATAACTAGTTTTAAAATCCCTACAAACATTATAAAATAACATTTGAAGGATATTCAATTTATAGATTACTTACCAGCTGCATGTATATCTCGATGTAGTTGAGAATTTCATCCGGTATGAATCATTTTCCACCACTTCCTATATCATTGACCAACATTCTTTTTTATCATTTCTTTAGCCCTGTCCATAGCCTCGTAAAGATGACCCATCTCCGCTTTATCATCGCTATCCACCATCCTTAAAACTTTTACTATAGGTCAAAATATTGCAGTGGCCCCTGCAATATCCCTCCAGTAAGTTTGACTCTCGATTAAACTGACAACCACATCTGCCTTTTCTCTATCTTTACGATTGAGTTCATGTAGTTATCTGTCCAACCCCTTGTATTTATCATCCTTTTTAAATCAGCCTGATGTTTAAGGATGAAATCAAAAGCAATAAAATTAGTAGCAAACCTAGTGATGGCTAGTCTAACCAATTCTCCATTCCGAGTCTCGGTCCTCATGATGCTTAGAGCCCAACCATGATTATATATGAAACAAGTCATATCTTGATACTTCCGTATTAGTGGCTTAATATGTAGATCATTGGCTATATCATTCAACATAAGATCTATACAATGTGCTTCACATGGAGTCCAATATAATTTTTTTCCCACCTGCATACAAACATACATATATATTTAGAATGAAGCTATATTTACAATAATAAATAACATATAAACAAACCTATTTATAATAATAAAAATTCAATATAAGTGCATTCTCACCTCTATTAACCTCATTTCCGCCTTCTTGTAGTTGGAGCCATTGTCAGTAATTATTTGGACGACCCTATTTTCTCCAATCTGTTCCACAACTTCATTCATCAGTCCAAATATGTATTTACTTTGTATTTGTCAGAGGAATCTACAGATTTAAGAAATATCGTTCCTTGTGGAGAATACACAAGAAAGTTAATGATGCATTTTCTGTTCTGTGTACTCCATCTATCGCACATAATGGTACATTCATACTCATCCCAATACCTATGAAAAGATTTTAGGTACTCCTCCATGTCACTTATTTCCATATCTAAATAAGTATTTGAAATCTCATAAGGAGTTTGACCTTTTACTCCATTCCCGGAAGCTGTTATGGCATCTATCATTGGTTGATAGTGTGGACTTTTAGCAGCATTGAACGATATATTATTGTATATAAAGAATTTTGATATAAATCTTCCTATATGATTTTTCGCATTCTTTATCCTCTTAATTGCACCATTTATTTTGGGTTGCACTGTCCCTTGTTTTCTTAGAACATAAGGGTCCATACCCCTTACTTCTATCTCTGGAATATTTCTCACCTCCTCCCCACGATATGCAACCGACTTTGATCGGCCACCTAACGTTGGACCCCTACTTGACCCTATTTCTCTGTCCCCGACACTCCAACGTCTACCCCATTCCTCAGCTGCATGTTCTTTCCTACTTTCTCTCATGTCCCTTCTAAGTTCCGTGAAGTCTTCAATATCTTCTTCTGAGGAGGAATCTATTCGAGCTATCATTGTCAACTCCTCATCTACCCGTTGTTTTCTTTGATTCGCTGTTATTTTATCCTTTTTTTTACCCTCAACAAGCAACAACATTTCTTTTTTATAGCAAATGGTACATCAGGACACGATACTACGTTTCCTGTAATACCCGCTAAGTGTTGTTTCAGCCGAGTAACCCCTCTGTCCATTATTTTGCTGCAATAATTGCATTACACCCTCCTCTTATTATTAGGATTGACACATTTGACATGTTTCCAACCAACATCAATTTCCTCCGACGTACGACTTTTTGGTGCAATTAAATAATCCTGAAAATTATATAACGTTACATATAAAATAAAAAATGTTACATGCAATAGTTACACTTACAAAGATTGTGCATGCAATGATAAAAAATGTTATATATTGCACAATAATAAATATTGTTAGATAGCATATATATATAAACGTTGCAATAGTTAAAATATTGTTATATATATATATATATATATATATATATATATATATATATAGTTAAAAATATTGCAATAATATATACATAACAATAGTTAAAATATTGTTATGTATATATGTACAATAACAAATATTGTTAGATACAATAGTATATAAGTTAGTGTATATATATTAAAAAAATATAAGTCAGTCAATAAATACATAAAGTTACAAACATGCCAATTCCAAACATAGGATTTAAGTTGACTATATGGCTAGAAGGAGAAAACTAAGTCCTCTTTGAAATCTGTGGGCGGTTGGTCATGGGTTCAAGCTTTTTTTTTGTTTGTTCTTTCTAAAACCTAAAGGTCCTGAACATCACCAACCCTATATATATATATATATATATATATATATATTTTTTTTTTTTTTTTTTTTTTTTGAGATGAGAGAGAGCACTTGCAGCCGTTGTTCTTTCTTTTTTTTCTCTGTTGTTATTTTTTTTCTTCTGACCAAAACCTAAAGACCCTCCCCTCTCCGCCCCTGAGGAAGAGGACCCTCCCCTGCAGTCTCTCTCGAGAAGGAGGTGGCGAGTTCGGTTGCAGCAGACGATCCAATGGAAGCAGCGGTAAAGGCCGACCGATGGAAGCAGCGGCAATGCGAAGAAGAAAGGGGTTCTTGGGAGATTACCTTCTGGAAAACGAGGTAAGTTGAGTTCTTGAGAATTTTTTTGAGTAATTTATGTTTTGTGTGTATGTCTGTAGAAGAATTTGCCTCTATTTAGAGTTTTTTTTGTCTACTATTTTGGTTCTTCATTATTGTTCTCTGTTGGATTTGATATGTCTGAAATCAGTTTCTACTTTTTTTCTTTTTGTAGAACATCTACTTTGTTAAAGTTCCTGTGATGATCTGATTTGATCTGATTTGTTCCCGTATCGGTTCGTATCGGCCCGTATCGATCCCGTATCGGCCGATACAGACCGATACGAACTTTTTCGTACCAGTTTTGGCCGATACCGGTCTTTTCTGTTGGTATCGGATCGGCAGGGGACAAAACAATCCGATACGTATCGGTATCGGCCGATACTTTAAACCTTGGGAAATATAAGCCTTAAAAACCTACAACAGTGTTGGTACAACAAGAATGAATAATAAAAGAAACAGAGAGATGAAACTCTCGTTGGGGTATTGAAGATCACCGTTGCTCAAAGCAAGATTCTACCATTTTCGTCGATCTGCTCCCAAGAACCAGCAAGTTCGAGGAGATAAAACTTATGAACGCTCCTTCGCCACCCTTGCACAGACAAACCTCTGGACCGCACGAACAAGACTTAAGAGGCTTCAGATTGTTGCGGCTAACTCTTCGCTCGTAGCATATGATCTCTGAGACTAATCTCCAAAAGAGAAAGACTTAAGATTATATAGGGGAGCCACCCCCTAGCAGCCTACTGCTCATAATGGACAATAAATCCGAAGAATAAATCTCCATTAAGTGAACAGTTACAACAATAACCCCCACTAATTGGACAGTTATGCCAACAAAACACACGAACAACCATTCCGTTGGAGCGACGGTCCCGTTGGCCACGGGAACCTAAGTTCCGCAGGAGCAGCCTTCCAGGGGAACCATAGTCCATGCGTACGTGCGAAGTGAAAAGTACGCCATCAAAGCACGACTTTGCATCTACGCCTTCGTCCTAGTCCGAGTCGCTAGATCCCTTCAGGGTCTAGCTCCAAAGAAAATATCCAAGAAATTGGTGACAAAAACACAAATATTTATTGAAGGCCTTGAACATTACCCTCTAGTAAAACACCTCATCATACCAACCATATGGGCTACCATTCTCCATGTGTATAAGTCAATTAAAGAAGAACCTTATATTGAAATACACACTTGGGGCTGTCACAAGATTGATCTAGAGACAGTTCCCAACAATTTTTGTATTAGGGCTTGGGGCCTAAAAATTGTAGATGTACTATGGCTTTGATGAGTTCATCCCTTCTTCCTTTCCTTCTCTGTTCTGTTTTCTAATTTATCTTCATTTTCTATTTCTGTCTTCAAAAGAACAATTACATATGACGATGAAATAAATAATAAATAACTGAACAAATGAAGGGAAGGATGTTTGGCTGACCTATATGAGATATCCAACACCAATCCTCTATAGCAGGACAACTCATCCCTCTCAAACTCACCCCACTCCTCCTCAAACTCATCATCACTCTCCATGAACTCCTCAATCTTCAGCCCACCACCAGACTTCCTATGGGACCAAACCCTCCCAAACCCATCAACCCTCACCCCTCTCCTTCCTCCTGATGGGTTCCCAACCAAGAACCTCTTCTTGCCATCATTACTGCCACTACCCAGCTTTACGGTTGATGGGTCCTTGGGATCATGGGCAAAGGGGGGCTTCTCTGCATTGAGCAGCAGCCTGAGACCCCCATGAGCTGTGATCCTTGCCATTGTCTTTTGGGGGGGGGGGGGGGGGGGGGGGAGGGGAGGGGGGTCTCCTGACATTGGGTACTTGCTTGTAAGGGACTTTTGAATGAGAGGAGGTGTTTTTTGGAGTGTGGGAACTGTGCAAGTTTTCACAGCCACATGTTGTTCTGCTGCCCTGCCCACGAGGAATCTCTCTCATGAGTCTGTTTGATTATGATCCCAATTCCTTGAGAATTTTCTTCTCTTCTTTTCCTTATGTTATGTTGCAACTGATAATTCTTCTTATATGCTTTTTAAATACTTTTATTTGTCGGATTAATTACATTAATCTTTTCTATATTTTTACGTTTATTACATCTTATTTTGAAATAATTGATACGAAATATCTTTACTATGAAAAAAATAGGATAATTCTATAGGCACTTACAAAATTGCTTAGGACAACTCATTATTTCAAATCATTTCAGATTTTTGTATTTTTTTATTCAGAACAGTCCCAAATTTACTCAGGACATTACAACTTCCCTCTCTTCCACCCCAAACCCAAATCCTAACCCTAACCCCAATCCCAACCACCAGAGGAGGAGGAGAAGACAACGGCGGGAGGAGAAGGTAGGAGGCTGAGGAGGAGGAGGAGGAGGAGGAGGCGGAGGAGTCTGGAGGAGGCAGTGGCGGGAGGAGGAGGAGGAGAGGAGGCGGAGGAGATTTAACCAATTTTTTTAAAAAAAATAACTTACGGAGATAAATAAAAATTTAAACCAATTTTTCTTTTATCCATTCAAGCCGTAAGTAAATACTCAACAAATTTAATTTATTTTAAAAACTTACGCAAGATTAAAAATTCTAAAAACATTAATTAAAAAAAAAAATTTTAACTTAGGAGAGAGAAATAAAAGCTTAAACAAACTTTCCTCTTATTCGTTCAAGTCGTAAGTAAATACTCAATTAATTTAATTAAAAAAAAATTATGACAGATTAAAAAAAATAAAATTATAAATAAATACTCAACAAATTTATTTATTTTAAAAACTTATAACTACAAAATAAAAAAAAGTTTATGATAAATTTTTTTTGACAATGCACGTTATTCATTATTAGTAAAAGAGTAAAGAGTTTTGAAAACGGTTCAAATTTTCTATGACCGGGTGATTTCGATTCAACGAAGCAGTGATAACAAATTCTAATTTAATTTTTTTAACAATTTTTTGTAGATAAAGATTTTCATATTGTTCTTCTGCTAGACTACCAGCTTAGAGTCAGTGTTGATGAGCAACAATTGCACCATGGCGTGTACGAGACGAAAGGCGTTGATCAACGATTCATGCCATGCATGCTTTGTTTTTGCTCGCCCGGAAGTTGAACCGAAGGGTATATTGGACTCAAAAATATGCTAATCGAAGGAGGACGGAAGGAGGAGGAGTTCATTTTTGTTCATTTATCAAAATTATGGTACATGTTCATTCTCCAATCAAGTATTGTCAGGTGATATTTTTATGTAACCTAAAATCATTTTAGAAATAGTTTTGTGAACATTCAAAGTGATTTTGACTTATATTTTGACACGTGACAACATTTGATTGGAGAGTGAACATACATCCTAGTTTTGGTAGATGAACAAAAATGGCCATTTTCGTTACTTTAGTGAGGATTGTTGAGGAAGGAGATTTGCTTCAAGGTGAGTACGCTTAGCGTTGAAATCTGTCATAGCCAAGGGAGGAGTTAGGATTTTAGTTTAACCTCAACTTAAAACGTTTTGAATTTTTTTTTTAACAAAATAAATGTTTGTCAGTATCTTCATGTTCATATTTTATCGTGTACATGCCGTACCATGTCTGGCCAATGTAAAATCGTACCCAACATAATTAAAAAAATGAAAACCTAACAAAAAATATTTCGTTTATCATGACTCTTTTAGACATAAATTCGAACACAGTGAGCATTTGGTTCGGTCCATCTCCTAATTCTCCAATTTGATATGATTATCACAATCTTCCAATTCTCCAGTTTGATACTTACGATCATCACAATCTACATTTTATATTTTTCTGATAACACTAGGTGGAGTCCACTCCACTCATCTCCAATAAAATTGGATGGGCCCATCCCAGCCCACTAATGGCTCTGCCATTGGCTGTCGAGCTGTTGTTTCTTGTGTCAGTCAGAATGTGGATAACCAAAGCTTAGTGTGATATGAATGTCCACATAGAAAGAAAAAATTATTGTATACCGTTCATCTCTTTCATCGAATCAAGATATTTATTTCTGGGCTAACTTTTTATTCAAGCGATCTTGAAATCAAGTTCAGAAAAGATAACCTTCGAAATCAGTCCCAAGGAGAACGATTATCCTGCGGGAGCGCCGGCGTGGTGATTTCACGTACGGCGGGGATGATCGAACTCAGGGGAACATGTTCGATGATTATTCCAAACGAACTCGATGAATGGAATGTATCAAAGATGGAATAGACATGAGTTTGAATATTTGAAACTAGTTGCTTGAGGAATGCTAGAAGTAAGACTATGGAATTACCGAATGGTAACATTAAAGTTGGATGATTTTGCTAGACTAATTATAATCACTGCATGAACGAACTTGACTCGATATATATATATATATATATATATATATATATATATATATATATATATATATATATATATATATAAATTGGATGGAGCATGGTGAAATTTTAAGGTGTCTCGATCGTTTCGATCAAAACCATAACGTTCAAACGTTCTTGTCTTGTGCGAGCGTAACTTTATGTCCGTACATGCGTCACGTCCGGATTATGACGATTATCCAGCTGGAGCGTTGGCATGGTGATCTCACGTCCAACGAGGGTGATGGAACTTGCAGGAGACCGGAGCGTGACAACTAATGGATCGTCTTGACTTTTGGTTCGACATGATAAGACAAATTTAAAAATACAAGTGATCGAAAATGTTTCGAGGATAAGTTAGCCTAGAACTGAAAATAAATCGCGCTTGATGGTTTCGTAAACGAATACATGAATCAGGTTGAACGACTTGAAGTTATAAATAAAGGTTTAGAATTGAATCTTGATTTGGTGGTCTAGACTTGGAATGGATAGGGATTCTATCAAAAACATGTTTGGAGAGATTGTCATGTCCCACTCCCAAAATATGTAGGACTAGAAATACGTAAGCATGCCAGCTGTATGTATATGGCAACTCCAATATATGGATACCATAATACACACGTACGCTGTAATATGAATGTTAACTCACATGTGGTATATATATTATCACAAGTCACATGGCATAACTAGATCTCATCCACAAAATCAAATAACCAATCAACTATATAACTGAATCAAGTATAAAATGCTTGATAAGAACAAGTAGTTGGGTGGAGACAAATCCGCTACCAACTAGAGTAGAAGAGAAACCACATAAGTACATCTAATGAACAATGAGACTCGAAGAGAAACCTCCTCGAAAGATAGATAAGTAGCAAGTCCTGATCCGTGCTCCTGTGAATAGTCAAGATCGTCTACACCTGGAAAGGGACCAGGTCCTCAGAGGGACGTAACAAGATACATAGAAGCATGCCAATTAAATACAGTAAACATGCATAATAGATAGAAAAATATATAAGTACGCTGTACAAGACAATCTATATGAAATGCATAATGAGGACAACTTTTCGACGTATGGGCATGGGTAGGCTACTCTATCTAATCTCACAACTCACACACGTCAGGAACATCAGAAATCGACATACCGCGAGGGTAGCGACCAGCGCGATACCAGAAATCGACATACCACGAGGGTAGCGACCAGCGCGACACAACTACCGTAGTGCGTGCTAGTTACAACGATTTACCAGAGTGGTCATAGCCCATACGCCTACTGATTGTCCTCTCCTCCCATGATACTATGTGTCAAGTGTGTGTCAACATATATATAGTATATAATTATGACTGAAAGAAAACACATATATAATGAATGTATAAAATATGATAAGCATGCAAAAGTACTATAAGCAATTTGGCAAGGTATCTTGCCTGGCAAGAAAGCTGCAAAGTGTAAGCGTTCAGACGTCAGGCACAATGGATCAGAAACTATGGCATCAGAATGAACATCCCCGGATGCTGAAATAAACATCACCAACGTTCCCAGAATAAGCGAGATAGCGAGAAAACACTAACCTTTCGTCCAATTTGGACACAAGGGCAAAATTATAATTTTGTGTCAAAGCGGGTCCACATGTGGGCCACTTTGCATCGAAAAGCGTGCCAGAGGTAAATGTCTCTAAATGGGACAAATTATAGGTCAAACAATTTCTAAACTTCAATACGAACCCAACGGTATGTCCAATTTTGGATTCCGGTGAGCCGAACACAAATTCGCTCTTAAAGTCAACCGTGGGGCCCGCAAATAGGTGGCTTGGTCAACTGTCTCAGAATCACGTGAAACTTGGGTCACAGGAGCGTGATACCACGAATCCAATGGCGCAAGTTTCGACGCATTCCGACTAGCGTCCACAAAATGGGGTGGTGTTTTGCAGAAGTCGCGATACGGGGCCCTTTTTACAGATACGGGTTGATTCCGATGCGCACACATGTCCTGAATTAACTTTCACAAAATTTCACATGTCCAGATATACCATACGCGTCTTTTGGTGCAATTGGTATGCGACGAGGCGGTCCCGTTTGGCGGGACGCGCTCCGTATCATAATTTTCCAATATTTTAAAGACAAATTTTTGGTCGATTTGGAGGTTGAATAATTTTATACATAGAACAAATTAACAAAAACTAAAAGTACAAAAATTTCTCGGTTATATGGAGAAGAAAAACCCTTTAATTAGTTTTCAAAAATATTAAACGGTTTGATGGCAAATTGGGTGTGAACATGGAGTTTTGGATTCGAAATTCTTAACTGTTTTGGTCAGTTTTTCGGTCATTTTCCGGTCCATTTTTCGACCGTTCCGGGACACGAAAACTTGTCCCACTTGAATGAAAATTTTAGAGGGTTAGGTTGTAAACGTACGCGAATAAACAGCTCGAGAAAAGGATCAAAGATGAGAGAGATACATCACCTTGAAGATGGGGTCGAAGTGGTGTTGTTGTGTACTTGCGGGCGCGCGCGCGGGCTGCCATGGCGGTCGCCGGTGGCGGCGGCGAGCTGCGGCGCCGGGGGAGGGGGGAGGGAGGTCGGCCGGCAGCTGAGGTAGGGTTTAGGGTTTGGTTGGGTTTTAGATGGTTTAGTTTTGTATATGTATATATATGTATATATATAGATAGGAATGAGAGAGAGTTGGAGAGTTGGGTTTGCTCGGGGGGATGTCCGCTAGGTTGCTGTGGATAGGTCTGCTAGTGGTTTTAGGAATAGGAAGTAGTTGTTAGTTTGTTTAGGTTTTATTTTAGGTTTTATTTTAGGTTTTTTTATTATTATTTTTTCTTTTCTTTTCTTTTCTTTTCTTTTTCTTTTTCTTTTTCTTTTTCTTTTTCTTTTTCTTTTTCTTTTTCTTTTTCTTTTGTTTTCTATTATTATTATTATTATTATTATTATTATTAACCATATATTTATTTATATATATTTACATATATAAATGAGATTAAGAAAATCTAAAATAATATTTGCACACACAAAATAAATTCTAGAAAATTATTTTGTAAGGCTTTAATAAAATTCTACACTCAAATACTTTATGAAATATTTTATAATTAATAATTAGATATTTATCTAGTTATAATAAATTAAATAATTATATTATCTAATTAACTAAGTAAATAATTAAATGATTATCCACAAAATAAGTAATAGTAAATAATGTGCACATTTTATAAAAAAAGAAAAATGCATAACTTGGCACGGAGAATTATGGGATGCTAATTGTAGAAGAGTTAGAATTGAAAAATAACCACAATTAAATTATGTATATAATTCATCTAAATATTTAACAATTAATCTATGGTAGTTACACTAATGTCATACTAACACCAAGAGATCGAATTCATGTGCCCCGAAAAGATCCTACAGGTAGTGTCTCCTGTGTAGGCTACTTCCTATGAAGGAATATACAGATTTTGGGGCCATCCTATATTATTAATGCCCAAACCACGGTGGAGTATCCTAATTAAATTATTAGATTTTAATTGTTTCAAAAAATAATCTAAAACAATTACAAGAAATACAAAATACACACAAAATACTTATTTTGGGTGAGGGGGTTTACAATCTACCAAACTTACAAAAATTTCGTCCTCGAAATTAAAAATAAGGATTGATTTATTAAATCTTTTACATTTGTATCTAAGGCAAGTCAACCGCAATCTTCTTAAAAATTTAAATTACAAAATCTATTCAAATCCATCATAATCTCTTCAAAATTAAAATAACCACTGTTTAAATCAAAATTTAACCTATTATAATCTATTCTCGATTTTTAAATCATCAACATCCAAATTTAAGTTAAATCCATATGACATCTTCAAGATTTAAATAACCCACATAAAATTTTACATCACGATCTCCAACTATCATAATCTCCTTTAGACTTTGAATAATAAACGATTCTAATCAAATCTTATTCCTATTCTCAACTTAAGAATTTCGTACTCTTCAAATTTTAAATTCAATTTTATCCTCAATATTTCAAATAGGTGATCTAACAATCAAATTTAACTTTTAATTTAAATCATCAAACTATAAAAATTTGAATCTAATTCACCAATTGTTCAAGTCTAGAATTCTATATTTATCCTCAAACTTTAAATTGATGATTCAACCTTCAATATTCAAAATTTAAATCATGTGCTCAAATTATAAATATTTGGTTCGCAATATCGAGATATCGAAATTCATTAAATCCTCATCGTCTTAATCATTCTTCTAAAAATTCTTAACATTTAAAATGACTTAAATCTCTCAATCAAATCTTACTTGATCATAATCTAAAAGAAATTTATCTCAAGTTGACAATGCAACTTCTACCCAACTTAGAATTTACCCATCTATCACATAAGGCTATACATTTAAGAAAGGCTTCTTCAAATTATTTAATCGTGTTATTCAATCCTCAAAAATTTTTAACACACAAAATATATCACATGCGATGAGCCCTTAATTACAAAAGATAGTCACCAAGTAATGCGATTGGCCTATGGGGTATATCTAGTACTCTCTGTATATCAAACTTATACAAAGCACGAGCGTTCATCTTTCCGAAATAGGAAAAGACGGAAAACAACAATAAAGAATTCAAGGAGGAGGTAATAGAATACAAGTACGGGGTTCAAGGCAATTAAAGAATTCAAAAAGAGAGTTGTCAGGCAGTTGGGGATTGAAATCTTATTTTGGTAAATTCTTATTTGTATGCTCATTTTAGTACAGTTATATAACCGATACGATATGCTCGGACATGTCTAAAGGGCAAGTATATTCGTCTAACAAGCTGAGTCAACTATATCCTAATCCACGTAAAGTAGTTATGCGAAGAGCGAACCAAGTGCATTAAAGTTGATCAGACCGTAATACACTGATTCTGATTTAGACAATGTATTATTAGGCGTCCCCAATAACACATATGTCATGAACAAGCTCGATAAAAGAATAAGCTTGCAAAACTAGGCTATAAAATTGCAGCATAAGCGAAGGTAGTCCAAAAAATATAAGTACGCTAGATTATGATGAAGGAAGGTACAAAATAATTTAAGTTCACCAAGAAGACCGGTGTTGTGCCTCTACTGTTATTATACTAACTTCTTGCCTAAGTCTAAAGTCAACCAAATGGGGGTATGGGCCTCTATGTTCTACAGTCTGGATAAACACTATCTCTTATACAAGCCTATAGTTGGTGTCATTCAATTATACTTCATTAATGTGTAAAAAGGATTATGTGATACTAGGTTATGAGGCATACTATCAAACTTACAAGAATTTAACTAATTGTGTTATTGAACAATATAGTGTATATACCTAGTACAAGTTATCTTCCTAACCCCTATCAGGCACGAAGGAAAAGATAAGATTAACGTTGTAAAATGATCAAGTAAGATGCAATGCAAGCTATCAAATAAGAGTGCGAAATGAAATCAAGGGAGGTGATTAAATAAGTGGATGAGATCCTATACTCTAATCCTATGCGCAGGCTTGCTCGGTATAGTAACGTAACTGAGACAATATGCTCTTGACCTGCATGGGCCACCACAAAAATATGTCACGCCCCAGTCCCAAAATACGTAGGACTAGGAATACGTAAGCATGCCAGCCGTATGTATATGGCAACTCCAATATATGGATACCATAATACACACGTACGTTGTAATATGAATGTTAACTCACATGTGGTATATATATTATCACAAGTCACAGGTCATAACTAGATCTCATCCACAAAATCAAATAACCAATCAACTATATAACTGAATCAAGTATAAAATGCTTGATAAGAACAAGTAGTTGGGTGGAGACAAATCCACTACCAACTATAGTAGAAGAGAAACCACATAAGTATATCTAATGAACAATGAGACTCGAAGAGAAACCTCCTCGAAAGAGAGATAAGTAGCAAGTCGTGATCCGTGCTCCTGTGAATAGTCAAGATCGTCTACACCTGGAAAGGGACCAGGTCCTCAGAGGGACGTAACAAGATACATAGAAGCATGCCAATTGAATACAGTAAACATGCATAATAGATAGAAAATATATAAGTACGCTATACAAGACAATCTATATGAAATGTATAATGAGGACAACTTTTTAACGTATAGACATTGATATGCTACTCTATCTAATCTCACAACTCACACATGTCAGGAACATCAGAAATCGACATACCGCGAGGGTAGCGACCAGCGCGACACCAGAAATCGATATACCGCGATGGTAGCGACCAGCGCGACACAACTACCGTAGTGCGTGCAAGTTACTACTATTTACCAGAGTGGTCATAGCCCATACGCCTACTGATTGTCCTCTCCTCCCATGATACTATGTGTCAAGTGTGTGTCAACATATATATAGTATATAAGTATGACTGAAAGAAAATACATATATAATGAATGTATAAAATATGATAAGCATGCAAAAGTACTATAAGTAATTTGGCAAGGTATCTTGCCTGGCAAGAAAGCTGCAAAGTGTAAGAGTCCAAACGTCAGGCACAATGGATCAGAAACTATGGCATCAGAATGAACGTCCTCAGATGCTGAAATAAATATCACCAATATTACTAGAATAAGCGAGATAGCTAGAAAATACTACCCTTTCATCCAATTTGGACACATGGGCAAAACGATAATTTTGGGTCAAAGCGGGTCCACATGTGGGCCACTTTGCACCGAAAAATATGTCAGAGGTAAAGATCTCTAAATGGGACAAATTATAGGTCAAACAGTTTCTAAACGTCAATACGAACCCAACGGTATGTCCAATTTTTGATTCCGGTAAGCAGAACACAATTTTGCTCTTAAAGTCAACCGTGGGACCCACAAATAGGTGGCTTGGTCAACTGTCTCAGAATCGCGTGAAACTTGGGTCACAGGACCAGCGTGATACCATGAATCCAATGGCGCAAGTTTTGTCGCATTCTGACAAGCGTACACAAAATGGGGTGGTATTTGCAGAAGTCGCGATATGGGGCCCTTTTTATGGATACGGGTTAATTCCGATGCGCACACACGTCCTGAATCAACTTTCGCGAAAGCCCACACGTCCAGATATATCATATGCGCCTTTCGGTGCAATTGGTACGTGATGAGGCGGTCCCGTTTGGCGGGGCGTGCTCCGTATCATAATTTTTCAATATTTTAAAGATAAGTTTTTGGTCGATTTGGAGGTTGAATAATTTTACACATAGAACAAATTAACAAAAAATAAAAGAACAAAAAAATTCTTGGTTATATGGAGAAGAAAAACTCTTTGATTAGTGTTCGAAAATATTAAACGGTTTGATGGCAAATTGGGTGTGAACATGGGGTTTTGGATTTGAAATTCTGAACTATTTTGGTCAATTTTCCGGTCATTTTTTGGTCGATTTTTCGACCGATCGGGAAATGAAAACTTGTCCCGCTTGAATAAAAATCTTAGAGGATTAGGTTGTGAATGTACACAAACAAACTGTTCGAGAAAAGGATCAAAGATGAGAGAGATACATCACCTTGAAGATGGGGTCAGAGTGGTGTTGTTGTGCACTTGCGGGCGCTCGCGCGGGCTGCCGTGGCGGTCGCCGGCGGCGGCGAGCTGCGGCGTCGGGGGGGGGGGGGAGGGGTCGAAGGTCGGCCGGCGGCTGAGGTAGGGTTTAGGGTTTGGTTGGGTTTTAGATGGTTTGGCTTTGTATATGTATATATATGTATATATATAGATAGGAAGGAGAGAGAGTTGGAGAGTTGGGTTTGCTCGGGGGGATGTCCGCTGGGTTGCTGGGGATGGGTCTGCTAGTGGTTTTAGGAATAGGAAGTAGTTGTTAGTTTGTTTAGGTTTTATTTTAGGTTTTATAATAGGTTTTGTTTATTATTTTTATTTCTTTTCTTTTCTTTTCCTTTTTCTTTTGTTTTTGTTTTTCTTTTGTTTTCTATTATTATTATTATTACTAGTATTAATATTAATATTAATATTAATATTATTAATATTATTATTATTATTAACCATATATTTATTTATATATATTTACATATATAAATGAGGTTAAGAAAATCTAAAATAATATTTGCACACACAAAATAAATTCTAGAAAATTATTTTGTAAGGCTTTAATAAAATTCTACACTCAAATACTTTATAAAATATTTTATAATTAATAATTAGATATTTATCTAGTTATAATAAACCAAATAATTATATTATCTAATTAACTAAGTAAATAATTAAATGGTTATCCACAAAATAGGTAATAGTAAATAATGTGCACATTTTATAAAAAGAGAAAAATGCATAACTTGGCATGGAGAATTATGTGATGCTAATTGTAGAAGAGTTGGAATTGAAAAATAACCATAATTAAATTATGTATATAATTTATCTAAATATTTAACAATTAATCTATGGTCGTTACACTAATGTCATACTAACACCAAGAGATCGAATTCATGTGCCACGAAAAGATTCTACAGGTAGTGTCTCCTGTGTAGTCTTCTTCCTATGAAGGGAGATACAGATTTTGGGGCCATCATATATTATTAATGTCCAAACCATGGTGGAGTGTCCTAATTAAATTATTAGATTTTAATTGTTTCAAAAAATAATCTAAAATAATTACAAGAAATACAAAATACACATAAAATACATATTTTGGGTGAGGGAGTTTACAGAGATAGACTATGCAAATCACTAGGCTTGTCCTGCAACTTATATATATGGTGGATTTTACTGAACGGCCTCATCCCCTGTACAAACGAATGTGTTATAAAGAGTAGAAAAATATGTGCTTGATGTTTAGAAATCTGAGTGAAACGAGATTGGGTAGAATACCCCGTACAAATGACAGATTGGTGTGCACCCTTTCTTTTTCCATCCGTTAGATTGTATAGAAATATGTGCATGTATACATTTCTATTGTAATCTAACGGTTGACATGCGAAGGGTGTCTTGTGTTAGTGTTTTTGCCTTTGGACTAGTAAAGATAGTCGCACATTGGCTACACCACCATGTGGGTATGTCAATATAATACTTTGTATGAGTTGAGGTGTGCACATGGGATATGGTGGGGCACATGGGTGCCATGTGGGTGTATTTTCCTAGGAGAAAAAAGGATTAACTCCTCATGAAAGCATTTATGCTTTTTGTCAACTCTTGAAATTATTTTCATAGGAGCTACGACTCAGACTCGGACTTGGACTCGGACTTGGACTGGGACAAGGGCGCAAAGTGGTGCTTTGTTGGCGCACTTTGCACTTAGCACGTCAGCATTATCGCAAGGCGCTTGTGAATTATTGTCGTGCTCGGCGCTGAGCGGGTGCTGAACGGACGCTGAGAGGACTATACATTGGGATACGATTGTGGGATATCAATTTTATATATTGGCTTTTTAGTCCCACATCGGAAAGAAGAGGAGGATGAGCTTACATCCTTCCCTATATAAAGAGCCCTCTAGTCTCCTTTTGAGATAGACCAAAAAGTTAAGAAAGATGAGTCCAAAGGAGTTCGTTCGAGTCACACAAAGAGGTGACTACGAGCGTTCCAGAAGTTCTCTTGTGAACTTGCTAGCTCCTGGAAGCAGATCGTCAATAGAGGACGAATCTTGCTTTGAGCAACGGTGGTCTTCACCGTCCAGTAAGAATAAATTTTTATTCTGTCTTCTTCTCCTTTTTTTCTTCTTGGTTCGTTCTGTCTGATTGCAACTGCATTTTGCAAGAAAGAACGAAGGTAGTTTTCATTTTTTTGTAACTCTGTTCTATCCGTTTGCAACTGCGATTGCAAGAAAGAACGAAAAGTTTGGTTAATTCTGATTCTTTTATAATCTTGAGAGCAAGTTGTAATCAGAATCCTTATATAGTTCTTTGTAGAAATCGAGAATAGTCAGAGTAGAAACTTTTGTGTGAACCTCCGATCTCGACCACGCGTTCTTCCATCTCTGCTTAAGCCTCGGGACTAACAATCTCAAAGCAAGATCCAAATAAAGATGGGGAACATCCGTTCAAGTCTTATGGACACAAGTTTTCACAAACTTGAGAAGATTGACGGAATTCACTTCGAACATTTGGATGAGAAAATGAGTCCTTTGTCAAATATTGAAAGTGAGTTATTGGTACCTACCATTTCCGAGGACGGAGGAGATAGAGACTGAAGGACACACATTCCAGTTGAAAGAAAGATTACAAGATGACCAAGGATTGCAGAGATGCGCACAAGGAGCAGACCTTTGTGCATGACAGGACTTGGCGCTTTGTAAGACTTGGCGCATGACAGCGCATTGGAAGTCTTAGCGTCTTGGTGCATGGCAGAGCTGGACGCATAATGTCTCAATGCGCATGATGGTCTATGCGCATACAGGACGCGCATGGAGGCTTATGCGCATGGATTGGCGCATGGTGACTTATGCGCATAGGTTGACGCATGGTGGCTTATGCGCATGGATTAGCGCATTATGGCTTATTCGTATGGATTAGCGCATGGTGGCCTATGCACATGAAGGTCACTGCACTATACAGGACTTGACATATGGCTGAAATTAAAACTTGTTAGTAGAACCAATCCGAACTAATATAGAAATGTATAACTAAATTTGGTTCCTTTGATTACTTAACTTGCTTTCCATGATTGCACAGGTTAAGTCCTATGGCGTGGTTGCTGAACAGTGGATGAAAACTGGTACATCTAGCCACATATGCTTTAGGAAGAAATGTTGATCAATGTCGAACCTTTCGGTGGTGAAGGACTTGATGGCAAGCAAAGAACAAGCAGAGGATCTGGGGATTGGGACAATGGTTCTGAACTTCGAAAAGTTACAGTCAAATGAGTGTGTGTAGCAACGTACCAGTGATTACCAAGGACCTGATCTCAGGAAGTATGTTGCAAACTTGAGGATGAATATCAATGTTTGCCAGATGGTGATATCTTGGCAGGAGACATACTTTGAAATAAGGCGTTCAGTTTCAAATGGATGTTCGAGCTTCTGCTTGTGACTGAAGTCTCATTGTAAGAGTTGTGGGATCCCAGACTAGGACATATACTTCGTATTGCCAGATATCTAGTCAAAGTTCATAAAAAACCGTTCAAACGGGTAAACCGAAGTACTGATCTTCTGGAGTTGGTTTACTCAGATATCTGTGACTTCAAGCAGTTCTCCACAAAGGCCAAAATGAAGTACTTCATTACTTTCATCGACGACAAAGTACGCATTCGTCTATCTACTCTGGTTAAAAGATGAAGCATTCAAGAAGTTCAAGAAATTCAGGGTTGAGGCTGAACTTCAAATGGGGCACAACTCAAGAGACTCAGAAGTGATCTAGGCGGAGATTATAGGTCTATTGAGTTCACATTATTCTGCAAAAAAATAGAATTGTCAATGAGACTACTGCTCCGTATTCTTCTCAATCAAATGTAGTATCTAAAAGGAAGAACATGACGTTGACATAGATGATAAACTCAATACTGTTGACTATGGGTCTTTCAAACTACTTCTGGGAAAAAGATGTGCTGACGGCTACATTCATTCTGAACAGAGTGTCATATGCGACTTCCGATATCACTCCTCAGGGACTCTGGTTCAGAGTTGGACCCAACTTGAACGTCATTCGAGTGTGGGGGTGTCTGGCATCTGTGAAGCTTCCAGAATTAAAGATTCAGAAGCTTGAATCGAGGACTACAAAGACAATCTTTCAGGGTGAGGCTGAGAAGAGTAATGCTTGGAGATTTCTTGATATCGAATTAAATCATATCATCGAATCTCGCGACGCAGAACTCCTCGAAGACAAATTTGCAAGGCACAAGAACATTGTTATCGCGGATATTTCAGAAAATAGTATGGGTGCACAGGAGGCTAAAGGTTCAAACAAAGATGTAGTCTAAGAAGAAGTTGTCATCCCAATAAAAACAATTGAACCAGAACTCGCAGAGCAGTGTCTAAGCGAGTGAGGAGAGTGAAGGACTTCGAAGAAGATTTTGTCACCTATATAGAAGCATGAAAAATACGCTGGAGAATCATACGCGTAAAACGCTCAATATACAGGAAGCCCGCGTAAAACAGAGTTCCAGCACTGGGTGGCATGAAACATAACCTCAGAGCCATCGGCGTACAATAGAGCTTCAAATGCTAGTTCAGCGTAAAACATAGCTCCGGAACAACCCACGTAATGCAGTATTTCCAGACTGCTTCGGCGTAAAAAGGTTGCTACATCGCCATTTTAGCGTATAACCCATCTGCTTTTAATGCAGCAGGAATTTGTACGAGGATCTCTTCATATTCCCCGAATGAACCTGTCAGTTGAAGCAGTGAACCTAATGCCTGACAAAGAGTACTGCATGACGATCGAGAGGACGGCTGTTATAATAATTCTGCACAGAGCCCCAGAATATCGTTTAGTGACATAATCCTTGATATAAGACATCATTTATGCATACAAGGGATACGCTGCCTGTTTTACATAGGCAGAGATGAGCTTTTACGCTCAGGAAGAGACGAAACCAACTGCCACGTCAAAAGTTGTTCTTCGTATAGAACTCGAGGCACGTCTCTGCAGTTAATGCGCGAGATGGGGGGGGATCTCTGCATTTAATGTACGAGATTTGGTTCTACTTTCAAAGACTGGATGAGCTATAATTAGGGCTAATACGTCCACATCACCATCCCCGCACATTACGCCAACCAGGCTATTTTCAGCTATAGGAGCACGCCGTACGCTATCTCCTTGAAATATGCCGACTCGGGCTACATTTGTAAACCATCACTCTTTATGCAGAACTTGGCTTCCACGCCAATATGACAACCACTTGGCTTCTACGCCAACTTGACAACTATTTGGCTTCTACGCCTATTTGGCTTCTACGCCAACCTGACAACTATTCGGCTTCTACGCCTATTTTGGCTTCTACGCCAACATGACAGATATTTGGCTTCTATGCCAATATGACAGCTACTTAGTTTTTACGCCATCAGAACAGCTATTTGGCTTTTACGCCAACGAGACAGTTATTTGGCTTTTATGCCAACCATCTCTACGAGAGGAGCAGTTATCTACGTGGCTTGCATGCCGTGATCTTCGATGAGCGATTATACGCATTATCTCATAATGGGACACGCGTCACACGCCAATTCAAGAGATCATTCATACGTGGGTAGCAGTTATTATAACCGTCGCGTAAAAGGTACATCTCTCTCCGCTGTTCGGTTTCTACGCCGACTGTAGCTGAACTCTATAAATAGAGACCTCTGGCCACGGAGGTCCAAGGTCGAGAAAAACCAGGGTCGAAGATTTTTCAAGAAAATAGAGTATATCCAGAGAGTGTTAATTGACTACTTTGGCAACGAGAGTTTAAGCCCTTCTGCAGTCTTTGAAGCTTCTTTTTCGTCTTCTACAGCACTTCTTCGTCATCGTGTGGTCCAAGAGACAAAGTGATCGACCGCAGATCAGACTCCTATAGCAATATTTCTCCAGAATCAAATTTTTGTACTTAACATCCTCGTATAGGATTAATTGTACTTCTTTTTCTTGTTTGTAAACCAAAGAAATGGTTTTGTATAAACCTAGTTTTAATTTCTTTCGTTTATTATCAAACACAAGATGGCGACTCTGCTGGGGACCTCTTTCTCATCTGACGAGAAAGCCATTGCTCAACACGATGCTGTGTCCGTAGGATCAACAAAGAAGACCTTGGTCGTCCAATTTGACCAATCAGCCTACGAAGACATGCTTCGAGCAGGGGGTAGCTCTCATTCCCTCTCTGTCCAAGACAACAGGAAATTGCGTAAAGTATGGATGCCCCGGACATCCTCTACCATTCATGCGGACTCTCTCTCTCCGACCAACAAGGTTGTAGAATCTCAACCTCCGTACCCCACGCGTAAAACTTTGTCTCTCGTCTATGACGTGGCAGACAAAGCTTCTAGCAATGCCTCAGTGCTAATTCAGAAGTCTACTCCATGCCCTGCGCGTAAAACTCTGTCTCCCGTCTGTGACGTGGTAGACAAAGCTTCTGGCAATGCCTCAGTGCCAATCCAGAAGTCTACTCCGCGCCCTGCGCGTAAAATATAGTCTCCCGTCTGTGACATGGCAGACAAAGTTTCTGATAAGGCCTCAGCGCCAATTCAGAAATTCCAAAAGCGCCCCGCGCGTAAAAATACATCTTCCCTCTACAAGGAGGCAGATGGTCCTTGCAATCGCCGCAAGGGAAAACAAGTGGCGGACTTCCCAACCTCTCGGCCTTTACGCCATCAAGAGAAGAATCTGCCCGCTCTCCAGATTACGCGAGATGCTGATGGCCGATTTAGGACTTCCTCAGTTTTATGCTAGCCTGAGCAAAGTTCCAGATTATGCCAGGTCAAGCCCCTCAGCGTAAAGAAGGCCCAGTTTGTGGATAGATACGCTCCTCGTGGATCATGTGCTACTCATATGGCTGAACTGCTGTATACGTATGGCAGGGAGAGAGTTATGGTTCCCAATATCCGTATTCCAGCTGATGTAGAAAGGCGGAACAAACCTTCTTCTTCTTCTTCTTCTTCTTCTGTTAATCCTCCTGACTTGCGTAATTTATTAATTCAGAAGCGCAAAGATAGGGGATCTTCTAACATGTCTATTACACCCCCTAGGGAGCATTGTTGTAATAGTCATAAAGTTGTAGTTAATTATTGCTGTTCTAAGGCAAAACGGTCGGTTTTTGACCGGTTGAACTACTCTTTGTCTTTACAGGAAGAAGTGCCTACATTCGCATCAGTAAATATGGCTTCACACATTCCTAGAGGAAGGTCAAATTCAAGACGTCATCCCTCTAGGACTCCAAGCCAAAGGAGATTTAACAGACTCCTTGAGAATATTGAAGCTGGTGTGTTTCGGAACACTTGTTCAAGGTCACGACAACTGACTTCATATTCTTCTGATTCCGACACTAGGTGTCGCCAATTTCCCGAATCAGATGCTGAAAGTATAGATTCAATCTCTACGGAGATCTATACTGATCCTTCCATAGCATCCAGAGAAATGAGAGTTTATGTCATTGGAGATGAACGCGAAGAGGCTTCCCCATCATGAAGTACTGAGCGACGCATCGCTGTACTGGAGACATCACTGAAAGAGATGCAGTCCATGATGGAAAATATGCACCAGATGATGTTGACTCAACATACAACTGCTATAGCTCAAGCATCGGTCCCTCCGACTCAAATACGTGTGGGGGTGGACTTACCACCATCCAACGCAAACCAGGAGCCGGTTCTAGATCAAGAGTCAGCGGCTCCTCAACTCCTTAACTCGGAGAATGTATTGCCTCCTGCTGGAGTTACAATATAACCGATCTCTTACCACTCTGCGGTCCCTTTACCAGCTGAAGATCCGATGCAGGCAGTACGGGAATTGAAAGCCCAATTTGATGCCTTGAAGCATAATGATCAGCTCAAGAAATTAGGAATCAACCAACCATATCCAGCTATTTGGGATGAGATCCCTTTCCCACCTAAATATAAACCACAGGCTATAGTTTTGTTTGAGGGAAAGACCTCACCGAGCCAGTACATGAACTACTTCAGCATGATGACAGTATTGTTACAAGGGAATGACGCCCTTCTCACTCGAGTGTTTAAAGGCTGTCTGTCTGGAGTGGCTTATTAGTGGTACCGTAGTCTTGCGGACAACTGTATTACTTCCTTTGAAGATTTCAAGACTTTGTTCTTCGCGCGATTCTACGAAGGAGGGATGGACATGTCTATGTCCTCTCTCATCGAAGTAAAGCAGAAGGAGAAAGAGAACGTTCGCACTTTCATCAAACATTTTTGTCAGGCCACTTTGCAAATGTCTCCCGGAGTTCTAGATTCGGCATTGGTAGACATTTGCAGGAAGAACCTTCTTCCACTAATCTCGGTGTTCATAGGACCATATCAGTTTCATGATTGGCCCTCGTTTATCATCTCAGCGGTAGCCGCTGAAGACAACAGTCGAAAGGCGCGTGATAATGGAATCATGATCTCTACCTCTGATAGAGGGAAGAGGTCATCCTCCAACAGCGACCATCCCCGTGGTTCCAAAGGAAAAGAAGCTCTGGCGATCAATACGTCCAGGCAAAATACTTCGGCAACCACACAGACGAAACCTGGGACTTCTAGGCCCATTGAAGCATATTCTTTTAACGACGACGATATTCCGAGCATATTCAATTGTCTAGTCAAAAGCGACAAGCTTACCCTCCCCGAGGTAAAGCGGCCTAATAAAGTCGACAGTACCAATAACCCTAAGTACTGCATTTTTCATAGGTACATACATCACCCCACAAAGGCGTGTTATGTACTAAAGAGGAAAATCCAGGAGTTGATCGACGCTAAGGCCATTACTCTGCGCAATAGCGAGAAGACGGTCACCGCCAACATGATTTCTCTCCAATTCGGCAATCTGCCTCCTCAAGAAGTTTCGGATGGGGTTGTACCTATTTTTCGGACGATAATAAATATTGTTAATCTCCCTCCGGCCAGGGGTCAAAATCATGACCTGGTACCCCTAACTACCCAGCGTGGTGAGATTATGTGGGTTCATCCTGATCTGGTGTCAGAGATCGAGGAAGAGACTCAAGCTGCTAAGGCTAGGTCTAAAAAGAACTCGAGGCATAAACCATGCCATATGGTTGCAATATCCTCAACATTAGAAGAAGAGGCTTTGGCTACCGGAACCCGAGGAAATCAGGAAGAGGCAACGATAGACACTTCAGCTGCCAGACTTCCAGAGCCTGAACCTGTCACACCAGAGGCGGGTCCTTCTAGACCAACTTTGGCGGACAAGGGCAAGCAAAAAGAAGTGTGTTTTGATAAAACTTTGAAGAATATTCAAAATAAAGGTTTGGAGAAACTATATAACTTCGACATCCTTGCCCAATTGGCTAATACACCGGCCAGACTATCCATTTTTGAACTACTCAGGCTGTCCAAAGACACTCGTCAAGCCTTGAGTGAAGTATTAATGCAGGCGGATGTATGCTTGACTTAGCTCAAGTCCCCCGATAAAGAACCTGTGGCATGTCCTCAATGCCATAGTGTGATAAAAGTGGTCCCTAACATCACTTTCACTCAAGATGACATGTTATTGAAACATAACAAGCATGACAGGCCCCTCTATTACACCGGATACGTCGGTTCCATGGAGGTAGACCGGATTCACATAGATCCGGGATCATCGATCAGTATCATCCCTCATAGTCTGCTCAGACCGCTGAGGATTCCTACCAGCGAACTGGCTTATACCACCACAACAATCGTAGGCTTCAACGCCAGGAAAAGTAAGACGCTTGGGAAGATTCATCTTAGGATCCAGATCGGGAACCTTAGATCAGTGGCTACATGCTATGTCATTGATTCAGAGGTGTCCTACAACATTCTGCTAGGCAGACCATGGATCCACGAACACAATATTGTTCCTTTGACCCTACATCAATGCTTTAAATATATAGACGCCCAAGGAACAATAAAAATAGAGTTTGTTGACCTTAACCCATTCAAATGAGTAGAATCCTACTATTTCTTTACCATGTTGTACACCCAAGACTACATGAAGGAGGTATCAGGCAAGACAGAGGAGGAATCTCACCGGGAGCCAGAAGAACCCTCTGCCGAGCAACCCCTGTCAATCAAGGTGAAAGGGCGGACTACTCGTCCGAAAGTCATGGAACCCATGGCTATCCACTTGAATAAAACCAAATCAGGAAGAGGAGGTGATCCTCTAGTGATCACTTTGAACCAGAAGCCTCCACCTTTGGTCATCAACCTCCAGCGCAACAAGCAGCCAACTGATGTAAATATAACCGGAAATGTGGTTTCTGACGATAATAACGATTCTCCTTTCCAGTATATTGACGCTCAAATTCCAAATCAGGAATCCTCTCCCCATAACGATATAGAACCTATAGCACAAAAATTCTTGAAAGTTATAGACTCCTATCATCCGTATGTGTGGGAAGTGGCGTCAACATCCAATGTCATTGCGACATACGGGCCACATGAAGATTCTATCTTTATTATCCCACATAGTCGCAACAATCAGCATCCAATAGTCTTCGGTCGCATGCGCAGCAAACCAACTGTACAAGAAGACTCTCACGAATCCGATATTGGGAAAATACAAGTTCACAGATATAACCCACAAGCTTTGAAGATTATGCAAAGTATGGATTATGATCTGAAGTCAGAACCAGGCCTCAACTACGGAAAAGGCAGGCGAATGCCGTTGCATGATAATCCCTACTGTCAACGAACTCGTTTTGGGTTAGGGTATACCATTTCCCTCGCAACTTCTAAGTCAGGTGAGGATATCTTTTCCTCTTCTCAAGATGGCTCGTCGTCCTCTGGCTCATATGATGATCTCGAACGAGCATTATCAGTAAATACGGTATTGACAGATTCTCTCGAAGTAGACGAACAAGAATCTGAACCGTTTGAGAATGACTCTTGGGCTCAGCAAATGGATACACAATGGGAACTCCGGTTAGAGCAGAGAGAATCGCCCACTGAAGATAAAGTTATCCAAATTGATGTTGGGGATAAACTTTCACCAAAGCCGATATTTATCAGTAACAATCATTCCGAAGAAGAAAGGGAAGAAATAATTCAGCTGATAAAAGAATATATCGACATCTTTTGTGGAATTATGAGGATATGCCAGGACTTGATCCTAAAGTGGCTATCCATAAGCTCAACATATTGTCCAATTCGAAGCCTGTGAAGCAACATCAACGCCGGTTTCGTTCGGATATGATGGATGCCATCGAAGCTGAAATCAGGAAGCTGATAGCCTGTGGGTTCATCCGGAAAGAACAACATCCTGACTGGGTCGCCAATGTTGTCCCAGTCATGAAAAAAGTGGGAAAGTGCGTGTTTACATCAATTTCTGAGATCTGAATGCAGCCTGCCCTAAAGATGAGTTCCCTCTTCCCATTACAGACGTTATGATCGATAATACGCGCGGTTTTGAGCGCATGTCTTTCATAGACGAATTTTCAGGATACAACCAAATCAAGATGCATCCTGAAGACGAGAAGTATACTGCCTTCCGGACACCATTGGAGGTATATTGCCATACGGTCATGCCCTTCGGACTGAAGAATGCCGGGGCTACGTACCAACGAGCTATGAGTAACATATTCCATGAGCATTTAAGCAAAATAGTGGAATATTATGCAGACGATATTGCTGTCAAAAGTTACCTCAAGGATAATCAGATCCAAGACTTGAAGACAGTATTCGAGTTGATGCGCCAACACTAACTCAAAATGAATCCTATAAAGTCCTTTCTTGGTGTATCCAGTGGCAAATTCCTGGGATTTATCATTATCGCTAAAGGCATTCAAGTGGACCCTGATAAAGTAAAGGCCATCTTAGAAATGCGACCACCCCGTAATCTGAGGGAACTCAGGGGATTTCAAGGTCGTCTGGCTTATATCAGGAGATTCATATCCAACCTCTCTGGGAGATATCAGCCTTTTCCCGCCTGATGAAGAAAGGTGTGTCCTTCATATTGGACGAAGCCTGTCAGCAAGCATTTAATGATATCAAACGCTACCTCACCAATCCTCCAGTTCTGGTGCCTCCCGTCATAAGAAGACCATTTTTGCTGTATGTTCGAGCAATGGATCATTCTCTAGGGGCTCTCCTCGCACAGAAGAACAATGAGGGTCATGAACAGGCTATCTACTATTTAAGCAGGATGATGGTCGAAGCTGAACATCGGTACAATCCAGTAGAAAAAGAATGTTTGGCCCTAATGTTCGCCATTCAAAAAATGCGACATTATGTTACGGGCCAGACTATTCATATCATCTCCAGAATCAATCCTCTTCGGGTATTGATGAACAAGCCAAGCGTTCTTAATTCCTGACTCGCGACTTGGGCGATGTTATTAACATCGTATGACATGGTGTATGTCCCTCAGAAGTCCATCAAAGGCAAGCATTGGCTGATTTCTTAGCTGCTCATCCGATTCCGGAAACCTCCAAACTATACGAGGACATTTCCGACGAAGTTGCAGAATATAATTTTGCAATGGAAGGTGATACATGGCAGCTATTCTTCGATGGTGCCTCCAGAACTGGCCCCAGGGAAATTGTGGTTTCAGGAGTAGGAATTGTCCTGGTCACTCCTGATAAACTCGTTATCTATTGAGCATATTCTTTTAGCGAACCCTGTTCTAATAATGTGGGAGAGTATAATGCTCTACTAATCGGGCTCAAGTCGCTAAAGAATTGGATGTCGAATACCTGAAAGCTTTCGGTGATTCTCTGCTGATCGTCAATCAGATCAGAGGAATATATGAAGTCCGCAATCCAGACCTCATTCCTTATCATCAAGCAACGATTGAGATAGCCATGTCTTTCAAAGGGTTCTTCCTAGAGCATGTGCCTTGATCTCAGAATTTGAAAGCTGATGCCTTAGCCAGTCTAGCTGCAGATCTAGCTATTCCTATAAGGAGACAGAATTTGGTGATTCTTCTCAACAGAGATCTGTTCTGTATGAAAAATAACTTTCACATAGAACGCAGCTACGCTGTAAACGCGGATCCTCCTAAGAGAGATCGGAGAAGTCCCTTTATAGACTTTGTGTCATACGGAATCTTACCAGAGGATCCTAAAGAAGCAGTATCCATCAAAATACGATCATTACGCTTCTATTTTGATACGTCTTCACAATGTCTATATCGTCGAACATACGATGGACTGCTATTACGATGTCTCTCCGATGATGATGCAAAACGGGTTATCCGAGAAGCTCACAACTGTGTATGTGGAGCACATCAACCCGGTCCTAAGTTACAGGATCGTATCAGGAGGATGGGCTACTACTGGCCTATGATGATCGCAGATGCAGTAAAATATGCAAGACAATGTAAGGCCTGTCAAGTTCATGCAGATTTTATACATCAGCCTTCTGAACATTTACATCCTACGATTGCATCATGGCCTTTTGAAGCATGGGGTATGGATATCATTGGTCCTATTCACCCGTCTTCTTCTAGAGGACATCGGTTCATATTGGCCATCACGGATTATTTCTCTAAATGGGCAGAGGCGATCCTTCTTGCTGAGGTGAAGACATCCAACGCGATCAGCTTCATCAAGCATCATGTCATTTATCGCTTTGGGATACCCCGATGGATAATTCATGACAATGGGCCTTAATTTATCAGCCAGGCGTTTCACCGATTTTGCGATAAAAATCGAATACAAAATATGGCCTCTTCGGCATACAATCCTGCTGCTAATGGTTTGGCAGAAGCTTTCAACAAAACCATTATCAAACTCTTAAAAAAGTTTGTCTCTTCGAATAAAAGAGATTGGAATGAGAAGCTGGGAGAGTGCCTCTGGGCATACCGCACAACGGTACGAACACCGACGGGTTATACCCCATTCTCATTAGTCTACGGGTGTGAAGCAGTTCTCCCCATTAAAATCCAAATTCCATCACTCAGAATAGAAGTAGCTAATGAATTGACTCAGGAAAATAATGATCGACTACGGCTTCAAGAGCTAGAAGGATTAGACGAAAAATGCCTTCAAGCTCAACAGCGCATTACATTCTACCAAGCGCGCATCTCCAGAGCTTTTAATCGAAAAGTGAAGGAGAGAGTGTTCAAAGTTGGCAAGCTAGTTCTAGCTGTGAAAAGGCCAATGATTATTACACACAAGAGTAAGGGTAAATTCCAGCCCAAATGGAAGGGCCCTTATGTGATTGAAATGACGTCTTCTAATGGCGCCTACAGATTAGCCAAGCCTAACGGAGATCTGATAATGGCTCCTATCAACGGCAAATTCCTGAAGAGGTACTATGCTTAATCTTCTTTGCTCAACGGAGTATGGTGAAGATCTCATTCTGACAATGCCACATACAAAAAACTGGTTGGATCATATTCTATCATGTTCTCGTGACCTCTGAATAGATATGTTTAACTAATTTGGAAATTCAAAACCTATTACGTCCATATTATCTCTGATAGTATTTTGTATACAAATTTAGTTGGATCATATTCTATCATGTCCATATAACCTATGAATAGATATATCCAGCTGAAGCTTACCGAAAGTATATCACGTCCATATTACCTCTGATATCACTTTCACCCTAGCCTATCATTTATATTCAAAAATGATGGGTCTACTAAGTCAGATAAAGTTTCTTTATTATCTCTGGGAAGAGCAAATTACATAAATAAGCAAAGAATTACATCATTGGGGAGGAGTAGTTAAATCACAAATCTGTCGCGCCAAAGCAGCCATCCTCTCATTCCTGGAGTTTAAGATGTTAGCTCGAGCTCGCTCCAGTCGTACCTCATCATTGCTCAGGAGGGACAGTTCAGACCGAGCCTGAACAAAACCGGGGCAGGTGACTCCTGCACGTGCCAAGTTCTGCTGAGCTGTATCCAGTCGGCCATTTACCACATCTAGAGCTGCCGATGACTGGAAAGCCCACTCATTTGCCTGAGCGAGTTTGGCTTCCAGTTTGCGGACCCTCGCTGCATTTCCCTCATGTTCGGCCTTGCACTTTGTTTGAAGAGGAATAACCTCCTCCAAGATGGCCTTCCCTTCATCTATCTCCTGTTGCTGTGTCTGGATGGATTTATTTAAGCGTTCCATCTGTTTAGCAAACTGCGCAGTCAGGGATTCATATTCAGCTTGAATCAGGTCATCAATGCCGCATCGAGATAGTTGCAAATACTCGTTAATGGGTTGTTCTAAACCATTAACTATTTGCTTAGTGCATTAGCCCTTTCAGCGTCACCGAAATTTCGAATCTGTGCTACAATAAGATTGGAGGACATCTTCAGAGCCTCGAAGCCTAGATTCTTCTCTAGCACCATCGATATCAGTGTTTTCAAAGTGATATAGAAAACGCTAGTAAACTGCTCAACTAGCATGGCGAGATTCGAATGGACGCTGGGAGTGGCTATAATATCGATGAATCCCCTTCCAGGAACGACTGCAGAGGGTGTCGTCACAGTAGTCGATTCAACAGATGGCGCGACAAAAGTAGAGGCACCAACAACGGTCGAAGTTGTTGGCATGCTCGACAAAGGAGGCACAGTCGAGACAACCGGCTCATCCTCCTCTGATATTATTTGGACTGGTACTGGCGGAACAACATCCGAGAATATTGCAGATAAAAGATCGGCAGCTTCAAATCTTGCTCCCTCAACGTCGGACGCCGCCACTTCATATGATGGGTCCGTAACAAAATCAAAGGTTGCATCTATTCCGCCCACCCCGTAGATGTCTGCACCTGCAAAGAAGACAATAGAAAGTTAATATCAAACTGATGTTAATTTTCCTAAAAGAGGCGTAAAGACAATATTTACCCATGGCCGATGGTATATATGTCGCGTCCACAGCCAGTACAGCTAAATCATTTCTTAATGATGCTAAGCGAGCTGTCATACCTGGAGAAGAGGGTGCACCGACTGACACTGGCGGATAATCGTCCCAGTCTTCACCAAGATCCACTCGAGGCTCATCGGGTGGAATCTCGCTGGATATACCTACAGACGCGGCAGGGGTTACTCCCGTTATTGGTCTGGATAAAGATATCTGGAATCTTATTATGCTCGGCCTCGAAGGCGATCTTGTAGCACTACCAGAAGCAGTAGTAGCAGCGATCTCGAGCAAAGAATCTCCGGCACTAACAGCCGAAACTATGGAGGTTCCCTCTCTAATAGGCGAAGGACCTCTAATCAAAAAATCATCCCCAACATAGGAGACGACAGGCTCGCTCCCAGGAGCCCCCTGGTGGAAGCCCTTTTCGGACCTCTGGCAGTCTTCTTCTTGCGAGGGGAAGGCTCTTTCAGAGTTGAAGCCTTCCGTTTCTGGGGGATAATGAGAGGCTCTGCCGGCGGAGCTATTATGCCCCTCGGTATTGTCATCAAGAACTCGTTTGCCCCGACGGTGTCCTCATTTTCGTCCGAGCAAACAGACGGAACCTCCTCCCTTGCAGTGGACCTATAGAAGGGTATCCTAAAACTTCCATGCACATCAAAATTGTGATGGAAGGTATTTATGGATGCATAGAACTGCGCATACGAGTAAAGGATGCGCAACTCCATAGAAAGAGAGGTCGCGGGCACAGCGAAAGTTGCACCAGTACAGCCCGTGATGAAGTACCGCCATCCCCTGGCTCCATTAATAAGTCTACCTTTGGACTTGAAGCTGGTAATGACATTTCCCACATGCAGCTGATCATACCCAAACTGCCTGGCAAACCGACTGGGCAAATAAGGCTCCAGATAGCAGTGGTCATCACTTCTGTATAGCAAATGGGAAGGTCTAATACAGACCAACCAATAGAAGGCTTAAGGAGAAAGAATGGTCCACCCATGGCCCTCATCCTTAAGTTTCTTTCCCTGTTGATTGATATGTACGCGGGGGGGGGGGGGGGACGATACAGAAGATCTTCCAGCTGTGGGCAACGTTTAACGCCCGTCGACAATTTGTGACGGTCGCCACATTCCAAGAGGAATTCTTGTAATTCAACAAGAAGTTATTTCCTGAACCGCTGGCAGGACCGGGAGACATCACCCTAGGGTTGTGAAGAATCAACCATCCCATCAGGTACAGGAAAGGTAATTCCACCCTGGAAAAGCTTTCACGTTGCGTCTCATCAGCGAGCAGCCCATCAGTAAGGGCCCTCAGGCCTGCTTGTATTCTACATACCATAGCAGGAAGCAGGCCCAGTCTTGCTCCGAATACTAAATGCACTGCAGGCCATAGGGTATTGCGATGGATGCGATCTGCAGACGCTATGCCGGGCACTACCCAGCGACGAAGCTAGACGGAGAGAAAGCCAGCTAATTGAGCTTTCTTTGACAAAGGCTTGCGATAATGCCTCATATAACTGAAGGCTTTTGTGCCTGCAGCATAACCCCCCACCTCCTCGTCAAAAATATGATCTGAAGCCCCTGCGTCTTTAATAAGGTCGTCGATCGTGTTAGCATTCAGCATGCTCAGGGGGTTTAAGGGCCTATCTCGGCTATCTACCACCTTGTCTGGCTTAACATTTCTAGCCTGGTGGAAGAAAAGATAGGTGGCCCACTTGTTGATGTGAGCCAAATCAGAAGGCTCCTTATAGAAAGTGGTACAGGCAAGATAGTGGCACATCAGCTCCTGATATACTGCCACAGCCCGAGGGTTTGTATCCCTCAACTCCCGATTTGTAGGGACGTACTCCTCATTGTAGAAGTATGAAAAATACACTGGGGAATAATATGCGTAAAACCCTCAACATGCAGGAAGCCCGCGTAAAATAGAGCTCCAGCACTGGGTTGCGTGAAAATATGATTCCAGAGCCATCGACGTACAGCAGAGCTTCAACGCTAGTTCAGCATAAAATATAGCTCCAGAACAACCCGCATAATTATAACACCCCGTTCCGCTCAAGCGGACTGCCGTCTAAAATGGCAGTAGTGCAGCTGTCCCGACCCACTTTGCCTCAAACAAAAAACAAAGGATATCCAGACTTGCCCCTACAGGAATTCGGCTTAGGCTTTAAGAGGCTCGCTCAGGCGTATCGCTCTACCGAGGCGAATTATCGCTAAGGTGGGTGGCTACGGTGAACTTGTCTTTGCTTAGCCAGCACACATAAAATCTGGAAATGTTTTATGCTAGTCGCTAGGTGATTCACCCCCTGCATGCTAATAAATCCAACGCACCTAGCTAAGGGAATAATCCTAACTTGTATTGCTATGCTAGAACATGGAAAATAAAATACTTCTTGTATTCAGACCCTCGCATGCTAAGTCCCTAAGGGTTTCATCTCTCGGCTTACCTTCGGGCCCGAGCAAACGTGCCTGCTTATGTTCCTTAGAAACGCATGCTTGTCTGCTTGAATGTTGCCTTGTTTTCATCCAAACCCCGAGAGACTACTAAGTAGTCGTTCCGTGCATGATTGAACCTACAAGTATCCGGGACCGTTAGGTCACCAGGCAGCCCCGAACCAGGAGAATGCATCAAGGTAAGATATTCACTGTACAAAATCATGATTCAAGTATCCCGTGTACTCGTGTACTCGTGTTCCCGTGCACTCTTGTTCTCGTGTTCTCGTGTTCTAGTGCACGCATGTTCTCGTGTTCTCGTGTATCTCATGATAATTGGAAGACCCCAATTATGCATGTCGCGGACTAGTTCTACGGACGGTCACCGGGGCACTGGGGCCGATCCGACCCCAATTATGCATGTCGTGGACTAGTTCCACGGACGGTCACCGGGGCACTGGGGCCGATCCGGTCCGGATGGAGCTCGTGTGTAGTCGTCGTGTTCGGGACTGGGTAGCTTGCAGTGCCTCGTGTACTCTCGTAGCATGCTATCCTTGTCCTCGACTACGTCCAGTAATGGCTTTGCCAGCGACTCGTGTTCATATAGATAAGTCATCCTCGCTTAGCGGCTACCCGCGTGCGAGTCACTGCATCGCATTAATAAACAACTGAACACCTGAACGATCATGTTAAAACGACCCTCGTGTTTGCATATGCTATGCCTCCTGAATGTTTATACTTGCCCGTGCTTGAATTAGTAATGTTGCCTCAATGTTTGCCTTGGACAGGGAAGGAGATGGTAAGTTGGTAAGTCTCATCGTGTTTCCTCTCATGTTGCACGGCGCACTGTCCGACACGTTAGGCTATTAAATATTTGCATAAAACTGATCCTAAGGCAACTAGAAAGACAACTTAATAGTTGGTGCACGGAACCTATATTACGTGTTTGGATTTGTCGAGCGGGCGAGTAGCTTCCCCACCAGTGCATTCAATGTACTGATAATCCACCAGTTTGTATGCAGGGTGCGGGAGAACCTCGTTCGGTACGGATGCCTCCTTCGTACGTGCTAAGGCCAGGAGTTCCCTCTGAAGCCTTGCAATGGTGCGTCCGGAACAGAAGCACATATACAAGACATAATATTGGAACATAGCCCGAACTCGCCTGAACATCGCCTGTACAATCATTCCACTATTGTAGCCACTTGGCACGCTTTTACTGTTTCAGAGAGAGAGGCTTGAGCGACTTGTAATCTCGGCTATACGCCGCCTGTAACACTTGTTCATATCAATACAAGAGCTTGCTTTACTTCAACTTGTGTTTCAATGCTTCCGCTATATTGTCGACTCAGTGAACCTGTTACCAAATCGCTATGCGTTTATGACTCCGCTGCACTCGGGCAATCTGTGTGACTCTGTGGCTTAGAACTCTTGCCACCAGCCAATGAACCATGGTCTTGCATGGGCGTAGATCACGCTCGTGCGGCATCACGCCCGGATGGGTCAAGCGATCGTTCTGCGGGAGCGCTGGCGAGGGTGATTCCCGCCTAGCGGGAATGGCCAATTTGCCTGTGGGAGATCGGGGCGTGACAATAATACAGTATTTCCAGACTACTTTGGTGTAAAAAGGTTATTACATCGCCACTTTGGCGTAAAACCTGCTTGCTTTTAATGCAGTGGAAAGTTGTACGAGGAACTCTTCGTATTTCTCGAACGAACCTGTCAGATAATGCAGTGAACCTGACTCCTGACAAAGAGTACTGCACAGCGATCGAGAGGATGGTTGTAATGATAATTCGGCATAGAATCCCAGACTGTCGTTTAGTGACACCAACCTTGATGTAAGATGTCATTTACGCATCTAAAAGATATGCTGCCTGTTTTACATAGGCAAATGGGAGCTTTTACGCTCAGGAAGAGACAAAACGAACTGCCACGTCAAAAGCTGCTCTTCGTACAGAGCTCGAGGCACGTCTCTGCAGTTAATGCGCGTGATGGGGGCAGATCTCTGCATTTAATGCACGATATTTGGTTCTACTTTCAAAGACTAGGTGAGCTATAATTAGGGCTAATACGTCCACATCACCATCCCCGCACATTACGTCGACCTGGCTATTTTCAGCTATAGGAGCACACTGTACGCTATCTCCTCGAAATACGTCAAATCAGGCTATATTTGCAAAGCATCAGGCTTCTACGCCTACTGGGCTTCTATGCCAACCTGACAATTATTCGGCTTCTACGCCTATTTCGGCTTCTATGCCAACATGACAGCTACTTGGCTTTTACGCCAACAGAACAGCTATTTGGCTTTTACGCCAACGAGACAGTTATTTGGCCTTTATGCCAACCATCTCTACGCGAGGAGCAGTTATCTACATGGCTTGCATGCCGTGATCTTCGATGAGCAGTTATACGCATTACCTCATAATGGGACACGCGTCACACGCCGATTCAGAAGATCATTCATACGTGGGTAGCAGTTATTGTAACCGCCGCGTAAAAGATGCAGTTCTCTTGTTCGGCTTCTACGCCGACGGTAGCTGAACTCTATAAATAGAGACCTCCAACCACAGAGGTCGAAAGGGTCGAAAAGATCGAAGAAAAGGGTCAAAAATTGATTTTTGAGAGAGAAGAGTCCAGAGCACAGACAGAGAGTAGTGATTGACGATTTTGGCATCGAGCATCCACTTCCTCTTGCGATCTTTGAAGCTTCTCCTTCTTCTACAGCACTTCTTCGTCATCGTGTGGTCCAAGGGACAAAGTGACCGACCGCAGATCAGACTCCTATAGCAATATTTCCCCAGAATTAAAATTTTGTACTTAGTATCCTCGTATAGGATCAATTGTACTTTCTTTTTCTTGTTTGTAAACCAAAGAAAGGGTTTCGTATAAACTTAGTTTCATTTCTTTCGTTTATTATCAAACACAAGATGGCGACTCTGCTGGGGACTATTTTCTCATCTGACGAGAAAGCCATTGCTCAACACGATGCTGTATCCGTAGGATCAACGAAGAAGACCTTGGTCATCCAATTCGACCAATCGGCTTACGAAGACATGCTTCAAGCTGGGAGTAGCTCTCATTCCCTCTCTGTCCAAGACAGCAGAAAATTGCGTAAAGTATGGATGCCCCGGACATCCTCTACCATTCTTGCGGACCCTCTCATTCCGACCGACAAGGTTGTAGCATCGCAACCTCCACGCCCTGCACGTAAAACTCAGTCTCCCGTCTGTGACATGCAGACAAAACTTCTGGCAATACCTCAGTGCCAATCCAGAAGTCTACTCCAGGCCCTGCGCGTAAAACTCAGTCTCCCGTCTGTGACGTGGCAGACAAAGCTTCTGGCAATGCCTCAGTGCCAATCCAGAAGTCTACTCCGCGCCCTGCGCGTAAAATGCAGTCTCCCGTCTGTGACGTGGTAGACAAAGTTTCTGATAAGGCCTCAGTGCCAATTCAGAAATTCCAAAAGCGCCCACGCGTAAAAATGCATCTTCCCTCTGTGAAGAGGCAGATGGTCCCTGCAATCATCGCAAGGGAAAACAAGTGGCAAATTTTTCGATCTCTCATCTTTTACACCATCAAGAGAAGAATCAGCCCGGTCTCCAAATTATACGAGATGCTGATGGCCGAGTGAGGACTTCCTCAGTTTTTCGTTAGTCTGAGCAAAGTTCCAAATTACGCCAGGTCAAGCCCCTCAGCGTAAAGAAGGCCTGGTTTGTGGATAGATACGCTCCTCATGGATCATGTGCTACTCTTATGGCTGAACTACTGTATAGGGGTGGCGGGAAGAGAGTTATGGTTCCCAATATTCGCATTCCAACTGATGTAAAAAGGCAGAATAAGCCTTCTTCTTCTTCTTCTGTTAATCCTCTTGACTTGCGTAATTTCTTGATCCAGAAGCGCAAAGATAGGGAATCTTCCAATATGTCTATTATACCCCCTAGGGAGCATTGTTGTAATAGTCACAAAGTTGTAGTTAATTATTGCTGTTCTAAAGCAAAACGGTCAGTTTTCGACCGGTTGAACTACTCTTTGTCTTTACAGGAAGAGGAGCCTACATTCGCATCAGTGAACATGGCTTCACACGTTCCTAGAGAAAGGTCAAATTCAAGACGTCATCCCTCTAGAACTCCAAGCCAAAGGAGATTCGATAGACTCCTTGAGAACATTGAAGCTGGGGTGTTTCGAAACACCCGTTCAAGGTCACGACAACCGGCTTCATATTCTTTTGATTCCGACACTGGGGGTCGCCAGTTTCCCGAATCGGATAATGAAAGTATAGAGTCAATCCCTACAGAGACCTATACTAACCCTTCAATGATATCCAGAGAGATGGGAGTCTATACCATTGGAGATAAACGCGAAGAGGCTTTCCCATCAGGAAGTACTGAGCAACGCATCGCTGTATTGGAGACATCGCTGAAAGAGATGCATTCCATGATGGAGAATATGCACCAGATGATGCTGACTCAACACACAGCTGCTATAGCTCAAGCATTGGTCCCTCTGACTTAAATACGTGTGGGGGTGGACTTACCACCATCCAATGCGAACCAGGAGCCTGCTCTAAATCAAGAGTCAGCACTTCCTCCACTTCCTAACTCGAAGAATGTATTGTCTCTTGTTGGAGTTACGATACAACCGATCTCTCACCACTCTGCAGTCCCTTTACTAGCCGAAGATCCGATGCAGGCAGTGCGGGAATTGAAAGCCCAATTTGATGCCTTGAAGCATAAGGATCAGCTCAAGAAATTAGGAATCAACCAGCCTTACCCAGCTATCTGGGATGAGATTCTCTTTCCCTCCTAAATACAAATCACAGGCTATGGCTTTGTTCGAGGGAAAGACGTCACTGAGCCAGTACATAAACTACTTCAGCATGATGACAGTGTTATTGCAAGGGAATGACGCCCTTCTCACTTGAGTGTTCAAAGGCTGTCTCTCGGGAGTGGCTTATCAGTGGTACCGTAGTCTTGCGGACAACTGTATTACTTCTTTTGAAGATTTCAAGACTCTGTTCTTCGCACGATTCTACGAAGGGGAGATGGACATGCCTATGTCCTCTCTCATCGAAGTAAAGAAGAAGTAGAAAGAGAACGTTCGCACCTTTATCGAACGTTTTCGTCATGCCACTTTGCAAATGCCTCCCGGAGTTCCAGATTCGGCATTGGTGGACATTTGCAGGAAGAACCTTCTTCCACTAATCTCGGTGTTCATAGGACCATATCAGTTCCATGATTGGCCCTCATTTATCATCTCAGCGGTAGCCGCTGAAGACAACAGTCGGAAGGCGCGTGATTATAGAATCATGATCTCTACCTCTGATAGAGGGAAGAGGTCATCCTCCAACAGTGACCATCCCTGTGGTTCCAAAGGGAAACAAGCTCTGACGATCAATACGTCCAGGCAAAATACTTTGGCAACCACTAGGCCCATCGAAACATACTCTTTTGACGATGACGATATTTCGAGCATATTCGATTGTCTAGTCAAAAGTGGCAAGCTCACCCTCCCCGAGGTAAAGCGGCCTAATGAAGTCGGCAGTACCAATAACCCGAAGTAATGCATTTTTCATAGGTACATATATCACCCCACAAAGGCATGTTATGTACTAAAGAGGAAAATCTATGAGTTGATCGACGCTAAGGCTATTACTCTGCACAATAGCGAAAAGACGGTCACCGCCAACATGACCTCTCTCTAATTCGGCAATCTGCCTCCTCAAGAAGTTACGGATGGGGTTGTACCTATTTCCTGGACAATGATGAACATTGTTAATCTCCCTCTGGCCAGGGGTCAAAATCATGACCTGGTACCCTTAACTACCCAGCATGGCGAGATTATGTGGGTTCATCCTGATCTGGTGTCTGAGATCGAGGAAGAGACTCAAGCTGCTAAGGCTAGGTCTAAAAAGAACTCGAGGCATAAACCATGCTATATGGTTGCAATATCCTCGACATCAGAAGAAGAGGCTTTGGCTACTGGAACCCGGTCAGGAAAAGCCTACCTCAAGGACTATGGAGGAAATCAAGAAGAAGCAACGACAGACACTTCAGCTGCCAAACATTCAGAACCGGAACCTGTCATACCAGAGGCAGGTCCTTCTAGACCAACTTCGGCGGACAAGGACAAGCAAAAGGAAGTGCTCTTTGATAAACCTTTGAATAATATTCAAAATAATGGTTTGTAGAAGCCATATAACTTCGATATCCTGGCCCAGTTGGCTAATATACCGGCCAGACTGTCCATTTTTGAACTACTCAGGCTTTCTAAAGATACTCGTCAGGCCTTGAGTGAAGCGTTAATGCAGGCGGATGCATACTTGAATCAGCTCAAATCCCCCGATAAAGAACTTGTGGCATGTCCTCAATGCCATAGTGTGATGGAAGTGGTCCCCAATATCACTTTCACTCAAGATGATATGTTGTTAAAACATAACAGGCATGACAGACCCCTCTATTACACCGAATATGTCGGTTCCATGGAGGTAGACCGGATTCACATAGATCCGGGATCATCGATCAGCATCATCCCTCATAGTTTGCTCAGACCACTGAGAATTCCTACCAGCGAACTGGCTTACACCACCACTACAATCGTGGGCTTCAACGCCAGAAAAAGTAAGCCGTTGGGGAAGATTCGTCTGAGGATCCAGATTGGGGACCTTAGATCAGTGGCTACATGCTATGTCATTGATTCAGAAGTGTCCTATAATATTCTGCTGGACAGACCATGGATCCATGATCATAACATTGTTCCTTCAATCCTACATCAATGCTTCAAATATGTAGATGCCCAAGGAACAGTAAAGACGGAGTTTGCTGACCTTAACCCGTTCAAAGGAGTTGAGTCATACTATTCTGATGCCATATTGTACACCCAAGACTACATGAAGGAGGTGTCAGGCAAGACAGAGGAGGAATCCCATCGGGAGCCAGAAGAACCTTCTGTCGAGCAACCCCTGTTAATCAAGGTGAAAGGGCGGACTACTCGCCCGAAAGTCATGGAACCCTTGGTTATCCACTTGAACAAAACCAAATCAGGAAGAAGAGGTGATCCTCTAGTGATCACTTTGAACCAGAAGCCTCCACCTTTGGTCATCAAGCTCCGGCGCAACAAGCAGCCAATTGATGTAAATATAACCAGGAATGTAGTTTCTGATGATAATAAAGATCCTCTTTTCCAGTATATTGACGCTCAAATTCCAAATTAGGAATCATCCCTCCATAATGATATAGAGCCTATAGCACAAAAATTCTTGGAAGCTATAGACTCCTATCATCCGTATGTGTGGGAGGTAGCGTCAACATCTAATGTCATCATGACATACGAGCCGCATGAAGATTCTATCTTTATTATCCCACCTACCCTCAGCAACTGTCACTACCACTTTTCCATATAAGGGCATTTGTGTAATTTAAATATTTTTAAAATAATTATGAATTTAATTAATTGCTGAGTTTTGTAACTAATTATTATTATTAGTAATGTTTAGTTTTAGGTCTAACCCTAGAACTCATTAGGACAGACCCGAGTGAGTCAACCCTAATTGTAAACCAGTTCTAGTGAAACCCTAGAATTCTAATTTTAGGCTTGGACCTCAAACCCTAGAAGGCCTAAACCTGAGTTAATTAGGTTCTACATGAGAGGGCCAGGGGGTTTAACCTAAAAAGACTAGGCATGGAAACCCTAAACTTGCTTTAATATAAAAGGAAGCCTCTTTCTAAGCTATTCTTCATGTAGAGAAAAGGAAATCCTAGCCTCCACAAGAGAAACTATCTCCCCACCCAGATTTCGAAATCCTAACCCTAGGGTTTCCACCTTCCTCCTCCAAGCAAGGAAAGCAAGGAACGTGGGTCAGGAAGCCTTGAGGAAGAAGAACCCCAGTGAAGAAACCATCCCTGCAGGTAAAAACCCTATTTCTATTCCTTTAATTCTGTTTTCAGATGTTAATGCCCATTAGGAACCCACCCTAAGGTTTAGAATTCGAATTTTAGGGATTCTACATGAACACCTAGGAGATCTAGGGTTTTGGTAAATTTTTGTTTGGTTTTCCCCAATTAACAGGAACCCTAACCCTAGGTAATTGTAGGGAGACTGATTTCATCTTACATGTGTAGGTTGAACTCGATTTTTAGGGTTTTGAATTGAGGATTCATGGGTTCTTGAGTAAATCTGATTTTCTGCACTCTTCGTGTTTGTTGAAATGTTTATTAGGGGTTTTGCCTATCTTTGTGTTTTAAATTCTGCATAATTTGATACATAAATCTACATACCTAAATATGTTTGTGTTATTGTAGTGTGTATCTTGTGTCCCCGTGTCTTGGGAATGTCAGACACGGTGGAAAAATCTGTGTGTGTAGTCGGGTTTGTGCACTGTGGGTTGTGGGTACCTGTGTGCAGGGTGAGTTGAGAGAATCAGCATGTGTGCCCTAGGTTTAGTTCAGATTTTAGGGTATTAGAATCCTGTATGTGTGTGCAGTGTATTATGGTGGTTCTTGTGTGTACTTCTTTGTATCCAGAACTTGGGTAGTTACGTATCAGTATATGTGTATTAGATTAGGTGAGGATGTGCGTGTGTGTGTGAGATGACTGGAACCTAGTGTCTAGTTGTACCTGTGTGTCTCAGTTAGTGTATCAATGAACCTGTGTCCATGTGTAATCAGGTTTGTGTGTGTGTGCTGTGCCAGTCTCCACAAAACTGTAGGTATACTAGTTAGGTTCTGTGTATATGTATGTGTGTATTAGAGTGTCAGTGTATTTATAATCTGTGTAGTATACCAGTATCTAAGTGCCCAGACATTGTGTGATCAGTGTTAGATATGTGACTGTGTATTTTCCTAGTGTGAGGGTATCTTGTGTTGAGTTGTGTTGTATTCCAGCAGCCACCTATGTATATCAGTGTGACCCTGTTTAAGAGTGTCTCTAGGATACTGAAATTGGGTAGCAGTGTAGGGATATATATATGTGAGTGTATCTAGTGTATCAAAACTGAATGTATCAGTGAGCATGAGATGGGAAACCATGTGTATCCAGACCTGTGTAAACTGTGTGGGTAGTAGTAGTTGACAGTGGGTGAACATCTGCATTGGGCAGTGAATAGGGGGTATGAGTGGTTAGTTGTTGTAGTGTATCAGTTAGGAGAACCATAGCAGTGTGTGTAGCAGTGTCCTTGTGTGACTGTGTAGATGTGTTAGGGGTATCAGTAACTGTGTATTACCTGTGTGAGTGCAGTGAGGTCCCTATGTGTTGTGTAGCTGTGTGTGTCAGTTAGACAGTAGGTGTGTATCTAGACTGTGGGTATGAGGGTATTGAATTGGGTGAGTATTTGTGCCTATGTGAGAAGGAAGGGAGAGAGAGCAGTTGTGTACTGTGTGTGTGTGTTCAGTGAGTAGATATCTGGGTGCCAGTGTAGGAGTTTAGTATAGATGAGGGTGTATCATTCACTGATACATAACAGAGTGCCTGTGAGTGATTGTGAGGACTGTGTGCATGTGTGAGTATCCCAAAAACCAGTGAGCAGTGAGAGAACTGTGTGAACATCAGTGGGTACTGTGTCAGTTCAGAACTTGTGTGTGTGAGTTTCATAGAACCTAGTTTCCTGTGTGTGTGTAGGAATTAATTTCAGTATGCTAGATAGCTGAGGTGTATCAGTTATTTGGGTCAAGTTGGGGTTGAATATGGGTAAATGTTAAGATATAAGATATGTTAAGGTATAAATTGGTGAGTGTCAGTAATATTTATAGGTAATATAGTTATGGTATTTATATTCTAGTGTTATAGAAGTTCATATAGTGTATCAAGATGCCTAGTGTAGGTAGCTGGTGGGTGCTACCCAGGTATTAGTATAATGTAATAGGGTAGGTATTAAGTCCTAGGTGAGATATTAGTTATAGCTTAATACAAGTATATTTATAAGTCATATATATAGTATTACGAGTCACTATATAGTCTCTATAGCTATATGATACCTATTAACTAGATACTCATGAGATGGACCTAGAAACTTAGTCACAACCTAGTATCAACTAGTATAGCCTGGAAATCAACCTAGAAACCCAGGTGTAGACTGATACTACCAAGAATTTACTATTCAGACCTAGTTTAGCTAGTATTGACCTAGAAACCTCGTATTTAAATTGTTAAGCATGTTTATTCTTTTGTTTCAATATTTTGACATTAATATTCCATAAATAGGTCATTGTGACCCCCCTTTGGACATCGATCCTCACACTTTGCTCAGGACCACAGGCGAGTACATTCTCTGACAGTTTTCATTGTTGATTACTTCTATAAATTGTAGTGTATTACATACTTGATTCCGACACTGTGGATACACGAGTTAGCACCCTAGATCCCCATCACGAGGAGTCATGATTGGAATCCACCGTGCTAGCTGGGGATGGGGAACTATTAGTAGATTATGTGATCATATCCAAATCCTTACCATGCATCATAGCTCACCCCACTTCTCACGTCGGGTGCGGCCTGACCATCATCATGCTTCATAGCTGTTATATATGATTAGCCTGACCATTATCATGCATCATAGCTAACCATATGGTTAGCCTGACCTCCAAGAATCATAGCTAATCATATATAACCAGCCTGATCTAGTCCCAAGCCGATCACATGATAAACTAATATTTCAAACACTTAGCTAGATGTTTTATCTTTATTCAGATTTACTTGTTCTAGCATTCACTGTTTATTGTTCATTGCTAGATGCTCTATTGTCTATTTCATTTCTCCTGTACTTCTCATTTTCAGCATTTATTTCCATCTTGTATCTCTTACACTGTTTATAGATTTTGTCAATTTAATGAAACTGCTGTTAGTGCTTGTGCTTCGCTCCAATCCTGACTGGATAATATTTTTCAGAGGACCTGGAGGATCTTTGCCCCACTCATTACGGCCCAGGATTAGAGGGTGATTTCACTCCAGAAACCCCAGAGGAGTTGCCTAGCCTAGAGGAGAACGTACCTGGCTGCTCTTAGACTACTTTTTCTGCATTATTGTTTTAGACCAAGACTGAGATGTATTTATTATTTTGTGACTTTGTGAGGTCATTTAGACTCAGGATTTGAGTTGGATTATTGTGGTTGGTTTTATTAGAACTCTTTTCTATTCTCATCGTGCTATGATTTCTATTAGCTTGTGATTGAGTATATCATAGAACTGTGGATTATTATCATTGTCCTCCGTACGGAGTTGATATTATTGACATGATATATTATGTTTAGACCTAGACAGCGTTCTACCGCCGATACTGCGGCGTAGGCTGGACGTACCCACGACTCATGCCCAAATTCCGGGGGCGGGTCGTGATACGTTTTAGTGGTGGCCCATGCAGGTTTAGCTTCGTAAGTTGTGCGGTGTCGTGGTAGTGCGACAACTTAGTTGTACTACTGCGAGCCTGTTTTAGGAAATAGGATTTAGGCCGAGGATATGCTCAATCACAATTAGGAAATTCTGATTCTTATGACATTACTCTTAATGATTTTCCTTTAGAATTTACTGTCCTTCCTTGATGATATCGTGTTTATTACTTTAATTGATTCTTTCGATCTGTCTTCAGGATGCCGAGGACCAGGTCCCAGAGACTCGGAGCAGCAGCTTCAGAGAGGTCTGCCACCTCTCGCCCGGCCGGACAGACATTCGCAGCACCTCCTACATCTCCAGTACATGTGGGAGTGTCTGCAGCATTCGGGGGTCCTCCACCACCAGTTCAGAGGGTCCCCACAGCTACGACGGGGCCTCTACCACCACCACCAGTTCAGCATCCAGGAGGTGTGCCCGTCGATGGGGCACAGATGTTCGCCTTGATTCAGGGCATGGTCGATGCCCAGAGGACGTCGGCAGAGGCCCAGAGAGTGCAGGCTGAGGCACATCAGGCCCAGACAGAGATGATGAGGGTGAACATGAAGAATGCTCACCAAGTGGCTCTCCAGGCTGTGGAGAGAGTCACTCAGCAGCAGCAGCGTCCTGATCAGCACCACCAGAGGCCGGGCACCATTGTGGACTTCAAGAGGATGATGCCTCGGGAGTTCAAGGGGACAGAAGGGATACTCTACGCCGATGATTGGCTAGAGGACATCGAGAGGAACTTGCGTTTGGCGCAGATTCCAGAGGCGCTCCAGATCGAGGCCGCGGGCAGCCAGATGTTCGACATTGCCTTGACATGGTTTCGCACGGAGCCGAGACTCTTGCGCAGGGGACTCACTTGGGAGGATTTCAAGAAACTCTTCAAAGAAAAGTTCTTTCCTGATGTCGCCCTGGGAGCTTTGGAGAGTCAGTTCCATGACTTATCCCAGGGGAGCTCGTCCGTCGACGAGTATGCCGCGGAGTTTTCCCGCCTGAGCCGCTTCGCGCCATCGATGATTAGAGATCCGGGGGACAGGGCCCGGAAATTCAGAAAGGGGCTGACAAGGGAGATCAAGTCTCGCACGTCGGGACGTCGAACAGCTACCTACGAGGGCATATTGATGGATGCCCAAGTAGCCGAGGATGACTTGGGCCTCAGGCCCAAGAGGGGACGCGATGGTTCCGGAGGAGCAAACAGTAGTACGGGACCGGGCAAGCGTCCACACTTTCAGCAGCAACAGTAGAGACCCTTTTAGCAGCAGCATCAGGCACCAGCCCGAGGGCAGGCCCAGCAGCAGCAACAGTGACAGAACCAGCCCGCCATCCAGTGTGCTTACTGCGGGAAGATGGGACATACTAGAGATATCTGCAGGAAGAGATTGGGCTCATGTCTATCCTATGGATCGACGACACACCAGCTGAAGGATTGTCCTACCTTTCGTCCAGGTCAGGGTGGAGCAGCCGCCTAGAGAGGATCAGACAGGGTACCTACCGTACCAGGAGGCCAACAACAGAGAGGACCACTTCCACCGCAACATCAGAAGTTCGCCCAGCATCAGCAGCAGAGAGGTGCACCCCAGGGGCGAGCATACGCCATGGCAGTCGAGGAGATCGAGCCAGCAGGAGACTTGATCACAGGTTCGGTTCTTCTCGATTGTATTCCCGCATTTACCTTATTCGACTCTGGTGCTTCCCATAGTTTTGTGTCTGTATCATATGCACTTCGACATCATTTAGACACAGAACCATTAGCTAGGACTTGCAAGATCATGACTGGTGGAGGTATTATACTAGTCCGTGATTACTGCAAGGACCGGAGAGTGTCAGTAGGAGGCCGAGACTTGAGCGTGAGCTTACTTGTCATGCTACTTCCGGGGTACGATATTGTACTCGGAATGGACTGGTTGAGTAGGCATCATGCTACTATAGATTGTTATGGAGGCAGAGTATTGTTTAGACCACCAGGAGAGCCGGAGTTTGAGGTCGTCAGAGGAGCAGCGGAACAGAGCAGGAGCATATTTTGCGGAGCCAGGGAAGAAGAGGAGGAGTTGCCACATCCTCTGATAGCGGAGTTCCTGGATGTATTTCCAGAAGAGTTACCAGGCTTGCCGCCAGACAGAGATATTGAATTCTCTATAGACTTGGTTCCAGGAGCGGAGCCCATTTCACAACATGTCTATAGAGTCAACAACAGCGAGCTGGCAGAACTGAAGAAGCAAGTTGAGGAGTTGCAGGACAAAGGCTTCATCAAATCCAGTTCATCACCATGGGGAGCTCCGGTATTGTTCGTACCGAAGAAGGACGGCACGGTGCGTATGTACATTGATTATAGAGCTTTGAACAATATCACTATCAAGAACAAGTACCCGCTGCCGAGGATAGATGATCTTTTCGATCAGTTGAGCGGGGCGAGGGTGTTTTCAAAGATAGATTTGAGGTCAGGCTATCACCAGGTGAAGGTGAAGAAAGAAGACACGCCGAAGACAGCTTTTCGGACCAGATACGGCCAGTTTGAGTTCATGGTGATGCCATTTGGTTTAACCAATGCACCGGCAGTATTCATGAACTTGATGAACAAGGTGTTCCACCAGTACCTTGACAAGTTCGTGGTGGTGTTCATCGACGATATTCTTGTGTATTCCAAGACCCCGGAGGAGCACGAAGAGCACCTGAGATTGGTCTTAGAGACTCTCAGGAGGGAGAAGCTGTACGGAAAACTCTCTAAGTGTGAATTCTTCCTTGACAAGGTCGAATTTCTTGGGCATGTGGTATCGGGTGACGGAATCTCGGTAAACCCAAAGAAGATCGAGGCAGTGGAGTCGTGGGCTACCCCCAGTTCGGTAGCTGAGATCAGGAGTTTTCTCGGGCTAGCAGGATACTACAGGAGGTTTGTACAAGACTTCTCCAAGATTGCAGCGCCGATGACCAGGCTGACTAGGAAGGTTGTGGATTTTGTATGGACGGAGGAGTGCCAGGCCGCATTTGATGAGCTGAAGAAGAGGTTGACGACAGCTCCAATTTTGACGTTGCCAGCAGGGACAGGTGGTTTCACCATCTACAGTGATGCTTCAGGGAAGGGTCTAGGATGTGTTCTCCAGCAGCACGGGAAGGTAATTGCCTATGCTTCCAGGCAGTTACGCCCTCACGAAAAGAACTACCCCACCCATGATTTGGAATTGGCAGCAGTTATCTTCGCTCTAAAGCTGTGGAAACATTACCTGTACGGAGAGCGTATGGAGATCTTCACAGACCACAAGAGCTTGAAGTACGTGTTCACACAGAAGGAGCTGAACATGAGGCAGAGGAGGTGGTTGGAGTTGATGAAGGACTTCGACATCTTATTGCAGTACCATCCAGGGAAGGCTAACGTAGTCGCCGATGCCTTGAGCAGGTATCCGATGGCTATGTACTTGACGACAGATAGGCACTTGTTGGCTGATTTGGAGAGCTTGGAGATTGAAGTATTAGTTCCCGGTACTGAGATTCAGATGTGGGGATTGCAGATACAGTCCGAACTGATGGACAGGATCAGAGCTGCGCAGTACGATGATGAGGCTCTGAGGAGTATCAGGGCACAGGTTCGGATGGGATTGTCGGACGACTTTACTATCGCAGATGATGGTTCTTTACGGCACGGCACGAGGATGTGTGTGCCGAGCGGGGAGCTGCGCGAGGAGGTTTTACATGAGGCACACCGCTCTCAGTACTCGATGCATCCCGGTGCCAACAAGATGTATCGAGACTTGAGGGAGCACGTATGGTGGTATGGAATGAAGCGCGAGGTAGCACGCTTCGTATCCCGGTGTCTAGTGTGCCAGCAGGTAAAGGCAGACCGGCAGAGGCCAGGAGGTTTGCTTCAACCTTTACCGATCCCAGAGTGGAAATGGGAGCACGTGACCATGGATTTCATTTCAGGGCTTCCACGTTCTCCAGGAGGGAAGGACGCGATTTGGGTCATCGTGGACAGGTTGACCAAATCAGCCCATTTCTTACCTTTCAAGGTGGGCACGTCGACAGAGAAGCTAGCAGAGATGTACGTGCGACAGATTGTTAGGATTCATGGAGTTCCTGTAAGCATTGTCTCGGATCGGGATAGTCGTTTCACTTCCCACTTCTGGAGGAGTCTGCAGGCTAGCTTAGGCACTCAGCTCAAGTTCAGTACCGCATATCACCCCCAGACAGACGGGCAGTCTGAAAGGACTATTCAGACTCTCGAGGATATGTTACGCACTTGCGTTCTAGATCTCGGAGGTTCTTGGGAGGATCATCTGCACCTGGTGGAGTTTGCTTACAACAACAGCTACCAGGCCAGCATCGAGAGTCACCATTCGAGGCTCTTTATGGACGGAGGTATCGTACACCGCTATCGTGGGACGACGTTGGGGAGAGAGCCTTGCTAGGACCAGAAATGGTCGTGGATGCAGCGGAAAAGGTGAAACTCATCAGAGACAGACTGCGAGTGGCGCAGGACAGACAGCGGCATTGGGCCGACAGCCACCGTAGACCCCTTGAGTTTCAGGTATAGATTGTTATTTTCTGGCTTGTGTTTGTTTGTTTAGACTGCGTGTTGAGACTGTTTTGTTTTAGGTTGGCGATCTAGTATTCCTACGAATTTCTCTGACGCGTGGCACAATTCATTTTTGGAGAGGCGGGAAGCTTAGCCCACGCTACATCGGACCCTTCGGTATTCTTGCAAGGGTAGGTGCAGTGGCGTATAGATTAGACTTGCCGCCTGCATTAGAAGGAGTGCATGATGTGTTCTACGTGTCGCAGCTGAGACGGTACGTGGCCGACCCTAGTCACGTACTTGACCACTCGGAGATTAAGGTTGGTCCGACGCTCAGCTACCCCGAGCAGCCCGTAGAGATCTTGGACCGCAGAGAGAAGGTATTGCGGAACCAAACTATTCCTTTGGTTCGTGTAGCATGGAGACATCACTCTCCAGGGGAGTCGACCTGGGAGAGAGAGGACGAGATGCGCGAGCAATACCCGTATCTCTTCCAGACTTGAGGTATAATTCTTTTTCTGATTTATTCTTGTTCTAGTTCAGTCCAATTTCGAGGACGAAATTTCTTTTAGGAGGGTAGACTTGTCACTACCACTTTTCCATATAAGGGCATTTGTGTAATTTAAATATTTTTAAAATAATTATGAATTTAATTAATTGCTGAGTTTTGTAACTAATTATTATTATTAGTAATGTTTAGTTTTAGGTCTAACCCTAGAACTCATTAGGGCAGACCCTAGTGAGTCAACCCTAATTGTAAACCAGTTCTAGTGAAACCCTAGAATTCTAATTTTAGGCTTGGACCTCAAACCCTAGAAGGCCTAAACCTGAGTTAATTAGGTTCTACATGAGAGGGCCAGGGGGTTTAACATAAAAAGACTAGGCATGGAAACCCTAAACTTGCTTTAATATAAAAGGAAGCCTCTTTCTAAGCTATTCTTCATGTAGAGAAAAGGAAACCCTAGCCTCCACAAGAGAAACCATCTCCCCATCCAGATTTCAAAATCCTAACCCTAGGGTTTCCACCTTCCTCCTTCAAGCAAGGAAAGCAAGGAACGTGGGTCAGGAAGCCTTGAAGAAGAAGAACCTCAGTGAAGAAACCATCCCTGCAGGTAAAAACCCTATTTCTATTCCTTTAATTCTGTTTTCAGATGTTAATGCCCATTAGGAACCCACCCTAAGGTTTAGAATTCGAATTTTAGGGATTCTACATGAACACCTAGGAGATCTAGGGTTTTGGTGAATTTTCTTTTGGTTTTCCCCAATTAACAGGAACCCTAACCCTAGGTAATTGTAGGGAGACTGATTTTATCTTACATGTGTAGGTTGAACTCGATTTTTAGGGTTTTGAATTGAGGATTCATGGGTTCTTGAGTAAATCTGATTTTCTGCACTCTTCGTGTTTGTTGAAATGTTTATTAGGGGTTTTGCCTATCTTTGTGTTTTAAATTCTGTATAATTTGATACATAAATCTACATACCTAAATATGTTTGTGTTATTGTAGTGTGTATCTTGTGTCCCTGTGTCTTGGGAATGTCAGACACGGTGGAAAAATCTGTGTGTGTAGTCGGGTTTGTGCACTGTGGGTTGTGGGTACCTGTGTGCAGGGTGAGTTGAGAGAATCAGCATGTGTGCCCTAGGTTTAGTTCAGATTTTAGGGCATTAGAATCCTGTATGTGTGTGCAGTGTATTATGGTGGTTCTTGTGTGTACTTCTTTGTATCCAGAACTTGGGTAGTTACGTATCAGTATATGTGTATTAGATTAGGTGAGGATGTGCGTGTGTGTGTGAGATGACTGGAACCTAGTGTCTAGTTGTACCTGTGTGTCTCAGTTAGTGTATCAATGAACCTGTGTCCATGTGTAATCAGGTTTGTGTGTGTGTGCTGTGCCAATCTCCACAAAACTGTAGGTGTACTAGTTAGGTTCTGTGTATATGTATGTGTGTATTAGAGTGTCAGTGTATTTATAATCTGTGTAGTATACCAGTATCTAAGTGCCCAGACATTGTGTGATCAGTGTTAGATATGTGACTGTGTATTTTCCTAGTGTGAGGGTATCTTGTGTTGAGTTGTGTTGTATTCCAGCAGCCACCTATGTATATCAGTGTGACCCTGTTTAAGAGTGTCTCTAGGATACTGAAATTGGGTAGCAGTGTAGGGATATATATATGTGAGTGTATCTAGTGTATCAAAACTGAATGTATCAGTGAGCATGAGATGGGAAACCATGTGTATCCAGACCTGTGTAAACTGTGTGGGTAGTAGTAGTTGACAGTGGGTGAACATCTGCATTGGGCAGTGAATAGGGGGTATGAGTGGTTAGTTGTTGTAGTGTATCAGTTAGGAGAACCATAGCAGTGTGTGTAGCAGTGTCCTTGTGTGACTGTGTAGATGTGTTAGGGGTATCAGTAACTGTGTATTACCTGTGTGAGTGCAGTGAGGTCCCTATGTGTTGTGTAGCTGTGTGTGTCAGTTAGACAGTAGGTGTGTATCTAGACTGTGGGTATGAGGGTATTGAATTGGGTGAGTATTTGTGCCTATGTAAGAAGGAAGGGAGAGAGAGCAGTTGTGTACTGTGTGTGTGTGTTCAGTGAGTAGATATCTGGGTGCCAGTGTAGGAGTTTAGTATAGATGAGGGTGTATCATTCACTGATACATAACAGAGTGCCTGTGAGTGATTGTGAGGACTGTGTGCATGTGTGAGTATCCCAAAAACCAGTGAGCAGTGAGAGAACTGTGTGAACATCAGTGGGTACTGTGTCAGTTCAGAACTTGTGTGTGTGAGTTTCATAGAACCTAGTTTCCTGTGTGTGTGTAGGAATTAATTTCAGTATGCTAGATAGCTGAGGTGTATCAGTTATTTGGGTCAAGTTGGGGTTGAATATGGGTAAATGTTAAGATATAAGATATGTTAAGGTATAAATTGGTGAGTGTCAGTAATATTTATAGGTAATATAGTTATGGTATTTATATACTAGTGTTATAGAAGTTCATATAGTGTATCAAGATGCCTAGTGTAGGTAGCTGGTGGGTGCTACCCAGGTATTAGTATAATGTAATAGGGTAGGTATTAAGTCCTAGGTGAGATATTAGTTATAGCTTAATACAAGTATATTTATAAGTCATATATATAGTATTACGAGTCACTATATAGTCTCTATAGCTATATGATACCTATTAACTAGATACTCATGAGATGGACCTAGAAACTTAGTCACAACCTAGTATCAACTAGTATAGCCTGGAAATCAACCTAGAAACCCAGGTGTAGACTGATACTACCAAGAATTTACTATTCAGACCTAGTTTAGCTAGTATTGACCTAGAAACCTCGTATTTAAATTGTTAAGCATGTTTATTCTTTTGTTTCAATATTTTGACATTAATATTCCATAAATAGGTCATTGTGACCCCCCTTTGGACATCGATCCTCACACTTTGCTCAGGACCACAGGCGAGTACATTCTCTGACAGTTTTCATTGTTGATTACTTCTATAAATTGTAGTGTATTACATACTTGATTCCGACACTGTGGATACACGAGTTAGCACCCTAGATCCCCATCACGAGGAGTCGTGATTGGAATCCACCGTGCTAGCTGGGGATGGGGAACTATTAGTAGATTATGTGATCATATCCAAATCCTTACCATGCATCATAGCTCACCCCACTTCTCACGTCGGGTGCGGCCTGACCATCATCATGCTTCATAGCTGTTATATATGATTAGCCTGACCATTATCATGCATCATAGCTAACCATATGGTTAGCCTGACCTCCAAGAATCATAGCTAATCATATATAACCAGCCTGATCTAGTCCCAAGCCGATCACATGATAAACTAATATTTCAAACACTTAGCTAGATGTTTTATCTTTATTCAGATTTACTTGTTCTAGCATTCACTGTTTATTGTTCATTGCTAGATGCTCTATTGTCTATTTCATTTCTCCTGTACTTCTCATTTTCAGCATTTATTTCCATCTTGTATCTCTTACACTGTTTATAGATTTTGTCAATTTAATGAAACTGCTGTTAGTGCTTGTGCTTCGCTCCAATCCTGACTGGATAATATTTTTCAGAGGACCTGGAGGATCTTTGCCCCACTCATTACGGCCCAGGATTAGAGGGTGATTTCACTCCAGAAACCCCAGAGGAGTTGCCTAGCCTAGAGGAGAACGTACCTGGCTGCTCTTAGACTACTTTTTCTGCATTATTGTTTTAGACTGAGACTGAGATATATTTATTATTTTGTGACTTTGTGAGGTCATTTAGACTCAGGATTTGAGTTGGATTATTGTGGTTGGTTTTATTAGAACTCTTTTCTATTCTCATCGTGCTATGATTTCTATTAGCTTGTGATTGAGTATATCATAGAACTGTGGATTATTATCATTGTCCTCCGTACGGAGTTGAGATTATTGACAGGATATATTATGTTTAGACTTAGACAGCGTTCTACCGCCGATGCTGCGGCATAGGCTGGACGTACCCACGACTCATGCCCAAATTCCGGGGGCGGGTCATGACAGCAACCAGTATCCAATAGTCTTCGGTCGCATGCACAGCAGACCGATTATACAAGAAGACTCCCATGAGTCCGATGCTGGCAAAATACAAGTTCATAGATATAGTCCGCAAGCTTTGAAGATTATGCAAAGTATGGGTTATGATCTGAAGTCAGAACCAGGCCTTAACTACGGGAAAGGTAGGCGAATGCCGTTGCACGGTGATCCCTACTCGTTTTGGGTTAGGGTATACCACTTCCTTTGCAACTTCTGAGTCAAGTGAGGATATCTTTTCCTCTTCTCAAGATGGCTCGTTGTCCTCTGGCTCATATGATGATCTCGAACGAGCATTATCAGTAAATACGGTATTGACAGATTCCCTCGAAGCAGACGAACAAGAATCTGAACCGTTTGAGAATGACTATTGGGCTCAGCAAATGGATACACAGTGGGAACTCCGGTTCGAGCAGAGAGAACTGCCCACTGAAGATAAAGTTATCCAAATTGACGTTGGGGATAAACTTTCGCCAAAGCCAATATTTATCAATAACAATCTTTCCGAAGAAGAAAGGGAAGAAATAATCCAGCTGATAAAAGAATATATCGACGTCTTTGCGTGGAATTATGAGGATATGCCAGGTCTTGATCCAAAAGTGGCTACTCATAAGCTCAACATATTGCCCAATTCGAAGCCTGTGAAGCAACATCAATGTCGGTTTCGTCCGGATATGATGGATGCCATCGAAGCTGAAATCAGGAAGCTGATAGCCTGTGGCTTCATCCTGGAAGAACAACATCCTGACTGGGTCGCCAATGTTGTCCCAGTCATAAAGAAAAAGTGGGAAAATATGTGTTTGTATCGATTACCGAGATATGAATGCATCCTGCCCCAAAGATGAGTTTCCTATTCCCATTACAGATGTCATGATCGACAATACCTGCGGTTTTGAACGCATGTCTTTCATGGACGGATTCTCAGGATACAACCAGATCAAAATGCATCCTGAAGACGAGAAGCATACTGCCTTCCGCATACCACTGGGGGTATATTGCAACACAGTCATGCCTTTTGGATTAAAGAATACCGGGGCTACATATCAGCGAGCCATGAGTAACATATTCCATGAGCATCTACGCAAAACAGTAGAATGTTACGTAGACGACATCACTGTTAAAAGCCGCCTCAAAGGTACTCATATCCAAGACTTGAAGACGGTGTTCGAATTGATGCGCCAACATTAACTCAAAATGAACCCCACAAAGTCCTTTCTCAGTGTATCCAGCGGCAAATTCCTGGGATTTGTCATTACCGCCAAAGGCATTCAAGTCGATCCTGATAAAGTAAAGGCTATCCTAGAGATGCGTCCTCCCCGTAATCTGAGAGAACTCAGGGGATTTCAAGGTCGTCTAGCCTATATCAGAAGATTCATATCCAACCTCTCTGGAAGATGTCAGCCTTTTTCTCGCCTAATGTAGAAAGGTGTGTCTTTCGTATGGGACGAAGCTTGTCAGCAAGCGTTTGACGATATCAAACGCTACCTTACTAATCCTCCAGTTCTGGTGCCTTCCGTCATAGGAAGACAATTTTTGTTGTATGTTCGAGCAATGGATCATTCTTTGGGAGCTCTCCTCGCACAGAAGAACGATAAAGGACAGGAACAGGCTATCTACTATTTAAGCAGGATGATGATCGGAGCTGAACACCGGTACAATCCAGTAGAAAAAGAATGCTTGGCCCTAATGTTCGCCATTCAAAAAATACGATATTACGTCACAGGACAGACTATTCATATCATCTCCAGGATCAATCCTCTTCGGGTATTGATGAACAAGCCGAGTGTTCTCAATTCCTGAATCGCGACTTGGGCGATGTTATTAACACCATATGATATGGTGTACGTCCCTCAGAAGTCCATCAAAGGCCAAGCCTTAGCTGATTTCCTAGCTGCTCATCCGATTCTGGAAACCTCCAGATTATACGAGGACATTTTCGACGAAGTTGCAGAATATAATTCTGCGATGGAAGATGATATATGGCAGCTATTCTTTGACGGGGCCTCTCGGACTGGTCCCAAGGGAAACGTGGTTTCAGGAGTAGGAATTGTCCTGGTCACTCCTAATAAACTCGTCATCTATCGAGCATATTATCTTAGCGAACCTTGCTCTAATAAATGTGGCAGAGTATAATGCCCTACTCATCGGACTCCAAGTCGCTAAAGAATTGGACGTCAAATATCTGGAAGCTTTCGGTGATTCTCTGCTGATCGTCAATCAAGTCAGAGGAATATATGAAGTCCGTAATCCAGACCTTATTCCTTATCACCAAGCAACGATCGAGATAGCCATATCTTTTAAAGGGTTCTTTCTAGAGCATGTACCTCGATCTCAGAATTTGGAAGCTGATGTCCTAGCCAGTCTAGCTGCATATCTATCTATTCCCATAAGGATACAGAATTCAGTCATTCTTCTCAACAAAGATTTGTTTTGTGTGAAAAATAATTTTCACATGGAACGCAGCTATACTGTGAACACGGATCCTCCCAAGAGAGACTGGAGAAGTCCCTTTATAGATTTCGTGGCATACGGAGTCTTACCAGAGGATCCTAAAGAAGCAGTATCCATCAAAAGATGATCATTACGCTTCTATTTTGATGCATCTTCACAATGTCTATATCGCCGAACATATGATGGACTACTGTTACGATGCCTCTCTGATGATAATACAAAACGGGTTATCCATGAAGCTCACGACGGCGTATGTGGAGCACATCAACCCGGTCCTAAGTTACAGGATCGTATCAGGAGAATGGGCTACTACTGGCCTACTATGATCGCGGATGCAGTAAAATATGCAAGACAATACAAGGCCTGTCAAGTCCATACAAATTTTATACATCATCCTTCTGAGCATTTATATCCTACAGTTGCATCATGGCCTTTCGAAGCATGGGGTATGGATATCATTGGTCCTATTCACCCGTCTTCTTCTAGAGGACATCGGTTCATATTGGCCATCATGGATTATTTCTCCAAATGGGCAGAGACGATTCCTTTTGCCGAGGTGAAGACATCCAATGTGATCAGCTTCATCAAGCATCATGTCATTTATCGCTTTAGGATACCCCGAAGGATAATTCATGACAACGGGCCTCAATTCATCAGCCAAGCGTTTTACCGATTTTGCGATAAAAATCGGATACAAAATATGGCCTCTACGGCATACAATCCTGCTGCTAATGGTTTGGCGGAAGCTTTCAACAAAACCATTATCAAACTCTTAAAAAAGTTTGTTTCTTCGAACAAAAGAGATTGGAATAAGAAGCTGGGAGAGTGCCTCTGGGCATACCGCACAACGGTACGAGCACCGACGGGTTGTACCCCATTCTTATTAGTCTACGGGTGTGAGGCAGTTCTCCCTATTGAAGTTCAAATTCCCTCACTCAGAATAGCAGTGGCTAATGAGTTGACTCAGGAAAAGAATGACCTATTAAGGCTTCAAGAGCTAGAAGGATTAGACGAGAAATGCCTCAAAGCTCAATAGCGCATTGCATTCTACCAGGCGCGCATCTCCAGATCTTTTAATCGAAAAGTGAAGGAGAGAGTGTTCAAAGTTGGCGAGCTAGTTCTAGCTGTAAAAAGGTCAATGATCATTACGCACAAGAGTAAGGGTAAATTCTAGCCCAAATGGGAGGGCCCTTATGTGATTGAAACGATATTTTCAAATGGCGCCTACAGATTAGCCAAGCCTAACGGAGATCTGATAATGGCTCCTATCAACGGCAAATTTCTGAAGAGGTACTACGCTTAATCTCCTTTGCTCAAAGGAATATGATAAATATCTCATTCTGACAACACTACGTACAAAGAACTAGTTGGAGCATATTCTATCATGTTCTCATGACCTCTGAATAGATATGTTTAACTAATTTGAAACGTCAAAACCTGTCACGTCCATATTACCTTTGATAGTGTTTTGTACACAAATTTAGTTGGATCATATTCTATCATGTCCATATAACCTCTGAATAGATATATCCGGCTGAAGCTTACCGAAAGTATATCACGTCCATATTACCTCTGATATCACTTTTACCCTAGCCTATCATTAATATTCCAAAATGATGGGTCCAAAAAGTCAGATGAAGTTTCTTTATTATCTCCGGGAAGAGCAAAATTACATAAAGAAGTACATCATTGGGGAGGAGCAGTTAAATCGCGAATCTTTCGCGCCAAAGCAGCCATCCTCTCATTTCTGGAGTTTAAGACATTAGCACGAGCTCGCTCCAGTCGTACCTCGTCATTGCTCAGGAGGGACAGTTCGGACCGAGCCTGGATAAAATCGGTGCAGGTGACTCCTGCACGTGCCAAGTTCTGTTGAGCTGTATCCAGTCGGCCATTCACCATATCTAGAGCTTCCGATGACTGAAAAGCCCGTTCCTTTGCCTGAGAGAGTTCGGCTTCCAGTTTGTGGACCCTCGCTGCGTCCCCCTCATATTCGGCCTTGCACTTTATTTGAAGAGGAATAACCTCCTCCAAGATAGCCTTTCCTTTATCCATCTTCTGCTGCTGTGTCTGGATGGATTTATTTAAGCGTTCCATCTGTTCAGCAAACTGTGCAGTCAGGGATTCATATTCAGCTTGAATCAGGTCATCAATGCTGCCTCGAGATAGTTGCAAATACTCGTTAATGGGTTATTCTAAACCATTAACTATTTGCTCCACCGTATTAGCTCTCCCAGCGTCGTTGAAATTTTTGATCGGCGCTATCGCAAGCTGGGAGGACATCTTCAGAGCCTCGAAGCCTAGATTCTTCTCCAGCACCATCGATATCAGCGTTTTCAAAGTGATGTAGAAAATGCTAGTATACTACTCAACTAGTATGGCGAAATTCGAATGGACGCTAGAAGTGACTGCGATATCGGTGAATCCCCTTCCAAGAACGACTGCAGAGGGTGTCATCACAGTCGTCGCTTCAGCAGATGATGCCACAAAAGTAGAGGCACCAACAACGGTCGCAGTGGCTGGCATACTCAACAAATGAGGCATAGTCGTGACGAAAGGCCCATCCTCCTTTGAAGATATCGGGACTGTATTGGGCGAGCCAGCACCCGAAAATATGGCCTCTTCAAGGTCGAGCACTGCCGTTTCATCGGCGGGAGCTGCAACAAAGCCAAAGGTTGCGTCGACGCTGCCCTCCCCGTAGATGTCTTCCCCTGAAAAGAAGACAAGAGAAAGTTAATATCAACCTGATGTTAATTTTTCTAAAAGAGACGTAAAGATAACATTTACCCATGGCTGATGGTATATATGTCACGTCCGCAGCCAGTACAGCTAAATCATTTCTTAATGATGCTAAACGAGCTGTCATACCTGGAGAAGAGGGTGCACCAAATAACGTCTGAGGGTAGTCTTCCCAGTCTTCACGAAGATCCAATCGAGGTTCATCAGGGGGAATCTCGCTGAAAATACTTACAGATGAAGAAGGGGCTGAACCCATTATTGGTCTGGATAAAGATATCCTTAATATGTTCGGCCTCGAAGGTGACTTCACTGCACTACCAGTAGCGGTAGTAACAACAATAGTCTCGAGCAAAGAATCTCCGGCACTGTCAGCCGGAACTGTGGAGGTTCTCTCTCTAAAAGGCGAGGGACCTCTGATCAAAGAATCATCCCCGACCGGGGAAACAACAAGCTCACTCCTAGGAGCCTCATGGCTGGAAGTCCTGGTAGGACAACTGACAGTCTTCTTTTACTGTGAGGGAAAGGCTCTTTCAGAGTAGGAGCCCTTCGCTTACTGGGGATAACAAGAGGCTCTGCAGGCGGAGCTATTAGGCCTCTCGGTATCGTCAACAAAAATTCGTCTGGACCGACAGGGTCTTTGCCCTCGTCAGAGGAGACTGATGGAACCTCCTCTCTTCCAGTGGACTTATGAGAGGGCATCCTAAAACTTCTACGCACATCAAAATCACGATGGAAGGTATTAATGGATGCATAAAATTGGGCGTACGAATGGAGCATGCGCAAGTCCATGGAGAGAGAAGTCACGGGCACGATAAAAGTTGCTCCAGTACAACCCATCATGAAGTACCGCCATCCTCTCGCTCCGTCGATAAGTCCCCTTCTGAACGTTAAGCTGGTGATAGCATTCCCCACATGCAACTAGTCGTACCCAAATTTCCCGGCGAATCGGCTAGGCAGATACGGCTCTAGATAGCAGTGGTCCTCACTCCTGTACAACAAATAAGAAGGTCTAATGCAGACCAACCAGTAGAAGGCTTCGGGAGAAAGAATAGTCCTCTCGTGACCTAAATCGTGAAGTTTCGTCCCCTGTTGATTGATATGTACAGTGGGGACGATACAGAAGAGCTTCCAGCTATGAGCAAAATTTAATGCTCGTCGACAGTCTACGATGGTGGTCACGTTCCAAGAGAAATTCTTGTAATTCAACAAGAAATTATTTCCCGAACTACTGGCAGAGCCGGGAGACATTACCCTAGGGTTATGAAGGATTAACCATCTCATCAGATATAGGAATGGTAACTCCACTCTGGGAAATCCTTCACGCCATGTTTCATCCGCGAGCAGCCCATCAGTAAGGGCCCTTAGGCCTGCTTGTATCCGGCATACCATGGCAGGGAGCAGGCCTAGTCTTGCCCCAAATACCAAACGCACTGCAGGCCATAAGGTGTTGCGATGAATGCGATCTGCAGATGCGATGCCAGGTACTACCAATCGGCATAACCATACAGAGAGGAAGCTAGCCAGTTGAGCTTCCCTTGACAGAGGCTTGCGACAATGCCTCATATAACTGTAGGCTTTAGTGCCTGCAGGGTAACCCCCTATCTCCTCATCGAGAACATGATCTGAAGCCCCAGAGTCTTCAATAAGATCATCGACCGTTTGAGCATTAAGCACGCTCAGAAGATTCAAGGGTTTATCTCTGCTATCCACAACTTTGTCTGGCTTAGCATCTCTGGCCTGATAAAAGAAGAGATAGGGTGTCCACTTATTGGTGTGAGCCAAATCAGACGGCTCCTGATAAAAAGTGGTGCAAGCAAGGTAGTGGTACATCAGCTCCTGATACACTGCCACTGCCCAAGGGTTTGTATCCCTCAATTCCCTATTTGTGGGAACATACTCTTCATAAGGAGTATCCCCCATTGGCAGCCTTGAAATCTCTATCATCTCATGAAGAGCCAATCCCAACTCCCCTAGCGGAGTGGCGAAAGTCCCAGTGAGCGAGATATACTACTCCATCAAAGCCAAAAATAGGTTGGGGTTGAGAGGTAACCCAACACTGGTAGCACTCACAGCCGCGATCAGACCAATGCTCTCCAGCTCCGTCTGAAAGTGCTTCAGGGCCCAGGCAGTTAAACGGGTCCATCGAAGATTCCCAGGACTAAGCCACCCGCTGGTCCGAAGATTAACCTTGGGGTATACTCCTCCATGCCCCATGAAGTCATTACAAAAAGTCGATATTTGGACTGGCTGGAGCAGTGAAGTGTCTTCACTCAGGACGCTGCCCGGCAGTAATCCCCTAAAAGACATGACAGGGCCTGAAGGACGGCTCACAAATAATCCTTGGCCTGATCTTTTCTGATAAATATCTTCCCCGGCTGGCCATGAAGATCAGGGGTCAGGGTCCATGACATCTTCCTGGAATGTGTGGCATGGAAGAATGCCGAGATAGGGTAATCTTTGGGCATCCTTGGCAGGAACATGACCATGCCCTCAGCAGTAAACATCCAATTTTCCTTCTTGGACTTCGTCTGGGATTGTTTATCAATCATATCCCCGAAGAGGAAAGCTGGCTTCCTATATTTGGCCCCATCTATATACGTCAGGGGCTCCCCACTGAGCATACTCAACAGCATGCGCTCTCCTTGGAACGATATCAGAATTCCCCTCTCTTCAGGGTAGTTGGCTCCAGAAATAGAGAATATCACATGCGATAAATCCTCCAGATAATTCGAGTTCAGTATCCCAGCAGCAGAATCCATCACGTCAGCCAAATGAGGGATCTGCAAGTCCACTGCAAAATGCAAGAAAAATATGTCAGTTTTACACTAGACGCTACACTCTTGCAGCATATACCAAAAAGTGTGTTTTTATGCCACACTGCAAAAACTTAAGTCTTACGCTGGAATTTACATCCAGTGCATAAGAACACAAGGGTTGTGGTTTCTATGCCAAAACCTGAGAGTCAGCACTTTTACGCCAGACTGTTAAAAATATAATTTTACGCTGGAATTTACATCCAATGCGTAAAAATGCAAGGTTTTGTCGTATACCCCAAATTTCGACAGTCCGCACTTTTACGCCAGACTGTGAGATTATGGAGTTTTTACGGTGACACATTAGGAATGTGGGCGTAATGATAAAATATCTCTGTGCATCATCTTCCTCGAAGAGGCTCTCAGCACAGAAGATGACCTTGCGCGTTCACGTACAACGTGTGCGAAAGGTTTTGTTTTTCTCTTCCCAAAAACTTTACCTATGACGCCTGGTGTACAGCTTGACGGTGGGATACTTCATTCAGAGCGAGGTTCGCTCAGCCTAATGGGAGTCGCTCGTGCTTGAGCAGAGGAGCGAGAAGAGGAGGCAGCTTTCTTTCCCTTGGCGGTGGAAGGTTGTTTCGGTGCCATGGCTAAAACTCAGAGTGCTCAGAGAAGAAGCGAAGAAGATTTCTCAAACAGACGAAGGTTTTTTGCAAAAGACAGATGAAGGGTTTCTTCTCTGAAGGCCTTGGGGTATTTATAGAGTTCGAATAACTCTTCGAATTCCTAACCAAATCCGATATTTAATATTCGGTTATGATTTGGGACCACGTCATCCTATCATTTGAAAGAAGAAGACGGACACTCAGTGGATCCAGAATTTACGCATAGAGCAGATTTATGATTTTACGCTAAGGAGCTTTTACGCTCGAGAAGCTACAAATCTACGATTTTACTCTCAGAGGCTATAAGTCTATGGTTTTACGCCCGGATACTTTTACGCTCAGTAGCTTTTACGCTCGAGAGGCTACAAACCTATGACTTCACGATCAGAAGCTACAAATCTATGATTTCACGCTCAGAGGCTACAAATCTACAATTCTGCGCTCGAAAGCTTGAGACGGCCAACTACAAGGGTTTACGCAGAAAATGCTCTGTCTTGGCCACAAAACATTCCAAGTTACCCAAAATATACAGAGTTCAGCATTAAAGATGACTCTTCTTCTCGGATCAATTGGAAGTTCATCCAAAGTCCAGTCAGAATCCTTTCTCAAAAGTTCAAGTATGGCCTATTTTGACAGCCATTTCTCGCCCTATTTCAAGGGATTTCGGGAAATCATTCTTGAAGATGATGGTCTGAACAATAATTCTTCTTATCAGAGAAGTGACAGTTCAGAATTCTACGCTACTCCTTGTCCAAAACAGCATGACCGTTTGGATCTTCAACTTAAATGCTAAGCAGCTTTCTACGCGTCTTCTGCTACGCGTAAAAGACAGGACGAGTTCAGATACTCTTTTATCAGAATTGGCGTAAAAATATTCAGACGTGTCGAAGTTGCACACTATTCAGACTTTATCACAGCAAATATGGTAAATTATCATATGCGTAAAAGAAGACAATTTTATTAATCATGATTACATATGATGGAAATCCAGTCTACAAAGGGTTTTTTCATCTTCATGATTACATATAATGGAAATCCTTTTTCTACAAAGGGTTTCTCATTTAAAGATCACGCCAAGAATCTGTTTTGTCAGGTTCTCATATTGGTGGAAACTTTTGTCTTCTACAGCAGTTCATCGACTTCCACAATCGATGAACAAGAAAATGATAAATGGTGGGAGGATACACAACTGGGCTTGTGTAAATTATTCAAGAGCCCATCCTCCACATGCCATGGCAGGCATGCCCTAGAATCGAGTTGGGGGTTCAGACCCAGCTCAATACTGGAAGATAGGGCCAGACTGCCTACCATCGTCCATCTCTATGATGGGAGAAAATACAGATTGCAAGCTGTGTGGTCCAATACGACCCTTCCTCTCTCCTGGACGAATCGCCATATGAAATTGCTGATTATCCCGAGCAAAGGAAGCTATGATATCCTTCCATGATCCATCGTTGCAGAGGATATTTGCTCGAAGATGCCTCTTTTTATGGATCCTTACATGTTGGAAGAGCATGATCTTCTTCTTCCTCAAGTCAACCCGACGAAGCTCGGCAACCATCTCTCTCTTTGAGGTGAAGGAAGTGTGGAAAAACAGGTTAACCTACTTCGCCTTTTTATAGGCAGAGGAGAACACGCCGAATCCCAACAAAACTCCTAAAAATCCGCCAAGAAATCAGCCTCGTGGAACGAGTCAAACTTGACCGTTTCATGCTTCATTCAAAGTGTTTCAAATTATGAGAAATTTGAAAACTTTGAAGGGGTCATGTAGAAGCATGAAAAATACGCTGGGGAATAATACGCGTAAAACCCTCAACATGTAGGAAGCCCGCGTAAAACAGAGCTCCAACACTGGGTGGCGTAAAAATATGATTCCAGAGCCATCGGCGTACAGCAGAGCTTCAACGCTAGTTCAGCGTAAAATATAGCTCCAGAACAACCCGCGTAATGCAGTATTTCCAGACTACTTCGGCGTAAAAAGGTTGTTATATCGCCACTTTGGCGTAAAACCTGCTTGCTTCTAATGCAGTAGAAAGTTGTACGAGGAACTCTTCATATTCCTCGAACGAACCTGTCAGATCATGCAGTGAACCTGACTCCTGACAAAGAGTACTGCACAGCGATCGAGAGAACGGCTGTAATAATGATTCGGCACAGAATCCCAGACTGTCGTTTAGTGACACCAACCTTGATGTAAGATGTCATTTACGCATCTAAAAGATACATTGCCTGTTTTACATAGGCAAATGGGAGCTTTTACGCTCAGGAAGAGATAAAACGAACCGCCACGTCAAAAGCTGCTCTTCGTACAGAGCTCGAGGCACGTCTCTGCAGTTAATGCGCGTGATGGGGGCAGATCTCTGCATTTAATGCATGATATTTGGTTCTACTTTCAAAGACTGGGTGAGCTATAATTAGGGCTAATACGTCCACATCACCATCCCCGCACATTACGCCGACCTGGCTATTTTCAGCTATAGGAGCACGTTGTACACTATCTCCTCGAAATATGCCAAATCAGGCTATATTTGCAAACCATCAGGCTTCTACGCCTACTGGGCTTCTATGCCAAACTGACAATTATTCGGCTTCTACGCCTATTTCGGCTTCTATGTCAACATGACAGCTACTTGGCTTTTACGCCAACAGAACAGCTATTTGGCTTTTACGCCAACGAGACAGTTATTTGGCCTTTATGCCAACCATCTCTACGCGAGGAGCAGTTATCTACGTGGCTTGCATGCCGTGATCTTCGACGAGCAGTTATACGCATTACCTCATAATGGGACACGCATCACACGCCGATTCAGAAGATCATTCATACGTGGGTAGCAGTTATTGTAACCGCCGCGTAAAAGGTGCAGTTCTCTTGTTCGGCTTATATGCCGACGGTAGCTGAACTCTATAAATAGAGACCTCCGGCCACGGAGGTCGAAAGGGTCGAAAAGATCGAAGAAAAGGGTCAGAAATTGATTTTTCAGAGAGAAGAGTCCAGAGCACAGACAGAGAGTAGTGATTGACGATTTTGGCATCGAGCATCCACTCCCTCTTGCGATCTTTGAAGCTTCTCCTTCTTCTGAAACACTTCTTCGTCATCGTGTGGTCCAAGGGACAAAGTGATCGACCGCAGATCAGACTCCTATAGCAATATTTCCCCAGAATTAAATTTTTGTACTTAGTATCCTCGTATAGGATCAATTGTACTTTCTTTTTCTTTTTTGTAAACCAAAGAAAGGGTTTCGTATAAACCTAGTTTTATTTCTTTCGTTTATTATCAAATATTCATAAGGAGTGTCCCCCATTGGCAGCCTTGAAATTTTTGCCATCTCATGAAGGGCCAGGCCCAACTCCCCTAGCGGAGTGGCAAAAGTCCCGGTGAGCGAGTTGTATTGCTCCATCAAGGCTAGGAACAGGTTGGGGTTGACAGGCAACCCAACACTTGTAGCGCTCACAGCCGCGAATAAGCCAATATGTTCCAGCTCCATCTGGAAGTGCTTTAGGGCCCAGACAGTTAAACTGGCCAATTGGAGATTCCTCGGGCTAAGCCATCCACTGGACCGAGGGTTGACCCTGGGGTACATTCCTCCCTGCCCCATAAAGTCATTGCAGAAGGTCGACATCTGAACCGACTGGATCAGCGACGTATCCTCGCTCGGGACACTACCCGACAGTAATCCCCTGAAGGGCATAACTGGACCTGAAGGTCTGCTCATAAAGGATCCTTGGTTCAATCCTTTGTTATATGAGATCTTCCCCGGACGGCCGTGAAGATCGGGAGTCAGAACCCATGACATCTTTCTAGGATGGGTGGCATAGAAGAACGCAGAGATGGGGTAATCCCTAGGCATATTGGGCAGATACATCATCGTGCCCTCAGCAGTAAACACCCAATCCTCCTTCTTGGGCTTGGTCTGGGATTGTTTGTCGATCACATCCCCGAATAAGAAACCAGGTTTCTAATACTCCGTCCCGTCTATGTATGTCAGGGGCTACCCACTGATCATACTCAGCAGCATATGTTCTCCCTGGGACGAGATCAGGGTTCCCCTTTCTTCAGGATAATTGGCTCCAAAAATAGGAAATGTCACATGGGACAAGTCCTCCAAGTAGTTTGAGCTCAACATCCCGGCAACAGAGCCCATAACTTCAGCCAATGGAGAAATATGCAAGTCCACTACAAAATACAAGAGAACAAGTCAGTTTCTACACTAGACGCTACACTCTTGCTTTTTACGCCAAAGATCATCAGTCTGAGCTTTTACGCCAAGACTGCAAGAATTTGAGTCTTACGCAGGAAACTATTTTCCATTGCGTAAAATTCAAGGTTGGCATCAGTTAATAATCTGAGCTTTTACGCTAGATTGACAAAATTTGAATTTTTACGCCGGTATTCATATCCAGCGCATAAAATTCAAAGTTTATAGTAAACACCAAATCTCGACAGTCTGGGTTTTTACGCCAGACTGCAAAAATTTGGAGTTTTTACGCCGACACATTAGGAATGTGCGCGTAATGATAAAACCCCTCCGTACATCATCTTCCTCAAAGAGGCTCTCAGTACGAAAGAGGACCTTGCACGTGCATGTACAACGTGTGCGAAGGATTTTGTTTTCTTCCGAAGTCTCTACCTGTAATGTCCGGAGCACAGCTCGACGGCGGAGCGCTGCGTTCCGGTCGAGGCTCGTTTAGCCTAATGGGAGTTGCTCGCTCTCGAGCAGCAGAGCGGGAAGAGAAAATGACCTTCTTTCCCTTAGCAGTGGAAGTATGTTTAGGTGACATGGCGATTCTGAGTTCTCAAGAAAGAGATGAAGAAGAAGGGTTCTTGGAAAGCAAGGGTTTTGTGAAGGCAGATAAAAGTTTTCTCTCTCCAGCCCTTGGACTATTTATAGAGTTTGGATAACTCTTCGAATCCCTAACCAAATCTGATATTTAATATTCGGTTATGATTTGGAACCACGTCAGCCTATCATTTAGGGAAGATGGACAGTCAGTGGATCCAGATTTACGCGCAGAGCAGATCTATGATTTTACGCTAAGGAGCTTTTACGCTCGAGAGGCTACAAATCTACGGTTTTACGCTCAGAGGCTATAAGTCTACGGTTTTATGTCCGGATGCTTTTATGCTCAATAGCTTTTATGCTCGAGAGGCTACAAACCTACGACTTTACGCTCAGAGGCTATAAATCTATGATTTCACGCTCAAAGGCTTTTTACGCTAAGAGGCTACAAATCTACGATTCTACGCTCGAAAGCTACAGACGGCCAATTACAAGGGTTTACGCAGATGATGCTCCTTTTTGGCTGCAAAACATTCCAAGTACCTGAAATATACAGAGTTTAGCATTGAAGACGACTCTTCTTCTTGGGTCATTTGGAAGTTCACTCAAAAGTCCGGTCAGAATACTTTACAAAAATTCAAGTATGGCTTGGTCGACAGAAATTTCTCGCCTTTTTCAAGGGATTTTTGGGAAAACCATTCGCGAAGATGATGATCTGAACAAGAATTCTTTACATCAAAGAAGTGATAGTTCAGAAATTCTACGCTATTCCTCGTCTAAGACAGCATGACAGTTTGGATCTTCAACTTAAATGCTAAAGGAGTTTTCTACGCGTCTTCTGTTATGCGTAAAAAACGAGACGAGATCAGATATTATTTTATCAGAGTCGGCGTAAAATTATCCAGACATATCGAAGCTGCACACTATTCAGACTTCCTCACAGCAAATATGGCAAATCATCAGATGCGTAAAAGAAGACAATTTTATTAATCATGATTACATATGATGGAAATCCAGTCTACAAAGGGTTTTTTCATCTTCATGATTACATATGATGGAAATCCTTTTTCTATAAAGGGTTTCCCATTTTCATTTAAGATCACACCAAGAATCTGCTGTGCCAGGTTCTCATATTGGTGTAAATCTTTGTCCAGTCTTCTACAGCAGTTAATCGGCTTCCGCGGTCAATTAACAAGAAAATAATTAATGGCGAAAGGATACAGAACTGGGCCTGTATAAATTATTCAGAGCCCATCCTCCGTAAACTATGGCAGGCATGCCCTAGATTTTGTGTTGGGTGTTCAGATCCAACTCAATACTGGAAGACAGGGTCAAACTGCCTACTATCATCCAGCGCCATGACGGAAGAAAATACAGCTTGCAAGCTGTGTGGCCAAATGAGACCATTCCTCTCTCCTGGACGAATCGCCATATGAAATTGCTGATTATTCCGAGCAAAGGAGGCTATGATATCCTTCCATGATCCATCATTGCAGAGGACATTTGCTCGAAGATGCCTCTTTTTATGGCTCCTTACATGTTGGAAGAACATAATCTTCTTCTTCCGCAAGTCAACCCGACGAAGCTCAGCAACCATCTCTCTCTTTGAGGTGAAGGAAGTGTGAGAAAAACTGGTTAACCCATCCGCCTTTATATAGGCAGAGGAGAACGTACCGAATCCCAACAAACTCTTAAAAATCTGCTGAGAAATCAGCCTCGAGGAACGAGTCAAACTTGACCGTTTCATGCTTCATTCAAAGTATTTCAAATTACGAGGAATTTGAAAACTTTGAAGGGGGTCTTGTAGAAGCATGAAAAATACGCTAGAGAATCATACGCGTAAAAATCTCAATATACAGGAAGCCCACATAAAACAGAGTTCCAGCACTGGGTGGCATGAAACATAACCTCAGAGCCATTGGCGTACAACAGAGCTTTAAACGCTAGTTCAGCGTAAAACATAGCTCCGCAATAACCCGCGTAATGCAGTATTTCCAGACTGCTTCGGCGTAAAAAGGTTGCTATATCGCCATTTCAGCGTATAACCCATCTGCTTTTAATGTAACAGAAATTTGTACGAGGATCTCTTCGTATTCCCCGAATGAACCTGTCAGTTAAAGCAGTGAACCTGACGCCTGACAAAGAGTACTGCACGACAATCGAGAGGACGGCTGTTATGATAATTCTGCACAGAGCCCCAGACTGTCGTTTAGTGATATAATCCTTGATATAAGACGTCATTTACGTATACAAGGGATACGCTGCCTATTTTACATAGGCAGAGATTAGCTTTTACGCTCAGGAAGAGACGAAACCAACTGCCACGTCAAAAGCTGTTCTTCGTACAGAACTCGAGGCACGTCTCTGCAGTTAATGCGCGAGATGGGGGGATCTCTGTATTTAATGTACGAGATTTGGTTCTACTTTTAAAGACTGGGTGAGCTATAATTAGGGCTAATACGTCCACATCACCATCCCCGCATATTACGCCAACCAGGCTATTTTCAGCTATAGGAGCACGTCGTACGCTATCTCCTTGAAATACGCCGACTCGGGCTACATTTGCAAAGCATCACTCTTTATGCAGAACTTGGCTTCCACGCCAATATGACAACCACTTGGCTTCTACGCCAACTTGACAACTATTTGGCTTCTACGCCAACCTGACAACTATTCGGCTTCTACGCCAACATGACAGATATTTGGCTTCTATGCCAATATGACAGCTACTTGGTTTTTACGCCATCAGAACAGCTATTTGGCTTTTACGCCAACGAGACAGTTATTTGGCTTTTATGCCAACCATCTCTACGCGAGGAGCAGTTATCTACGTGGCTTGCATGCCGTGATCTTCGGTGAGCGATTATACGCATTATCTCATAATGGGACACGCATCACACGCCAATTCAAGAGATCATTTATACGTGGGTAGCAGTTATTATAATCGTCGCATAAAAGGTGCAGCTCTCTCCGCTATTCGGTTTCTACGCCGACTGTAGCTGAACTCTATAAATGGAGACCTCCGGCCACGGAGGTCCAAGGTCGAGAAAAACCAGGGTCGAAGATTTTTCAAGAAAAGAGAGTATATCCAGAGAGTGTTGATTGACTACTTTGGCAACGAGAGTTTAAGCCCTTCTGCAGTCTTTGAAGCTTCTTTTTTATCTTCTATAACACTTCTTCGTCATCGTGTGGTCCAAGAGACAAAGTGATCGATCGCAGATCAGACTCCTATAACAATATTTCCCCAAAATTAAATTTTTGTACTTAACATCCTCGTATAGGATTAATTGTATTTATTTTTCTTGTTTGTAAACCAAAGAAAGGGTTTCGTATAAACCTAGTTTTAATTTCTTTCGTTTATAATCAAACGACCTATCATGTGGAAGCAAATCTGCTTACCTATGATGAGGCGATGAAGACCAGAGATGTTATCTTTTGGAGTAAATAATGAGTATGACTTAATAACCTCCAACCACACTTGGGTTTTGGTCAATCTGCCTGAAGGAGCTAAACCAATCAGATGCTTATCAGATCTTCAAGTCGATGAAGATGAAAGAAGACAGAACAGTTGAGTTCAAGACAAGGCTATCTGCCTAGGGGTTTTCTCAAACAATAGGGGATTGAGTTCTTTGGCACCTCGATGAGGGTGTCATAGATCAGGATAATAATTGTCATAGCTGCTATTCACAAGCTGATTATTTATCAGATGATGGGACAACAAGTCTTGGTTAAAGACAGACATGAGAGATTCACGGACAACAGTTAGAACTATTGTCATTCAGGTTTAAAGATAGTCTGCAAGTTGGTAATATCTTGATACGATCTGAAGCAATTCTCAAGATGTGGCAGCAGGAGTTTGATAAGTCATCTAGTCAAAGTTATTACATGATCAGCGAGACGGACAAGTGTGTGTACACGAAGTTCGCTGATAATAGAGGAGTCATCGTTTGTATCTATGTTGACGACTTGCTAGTCCTAGTTGTAGACACAGAAGTGTCACTAACAAAGATGTCCTTTTTGTCCAAACTTAGGACATGGGATTGTGGATGTCATCCTGAGGATATAAGATAATCCGGATGCCAGGTGGGCTTGCTTAGTCACAAGCTCTCAGCATGAAATGTTGATCACACGCTTTGGGTATCAGGGACGATACTCCTCAGGTGTAACATAAATATGAAGCCAAATCCAAGGAAAAACGTCAGACAGTTGGTGTACTCGAGCATCATCAGGTGAATAATTCAAGCTGCGTGTACCACCAGGCCTGACATAGCTTTTGCTGTAGGGATGCTGAGTTAGTTCACAAGCAGTATATGTGTTGAATACTGAAAGCTATGAAGAGAGTCGTCAGAATTCTCAGGAGAACACAGTAGTATATCCTATGCTACAACAGTTATCCAGATATGAAGGAAGGCTTCGGTGATGCCAGTTGGTGCTTAGGAAAGAAGAGTGAAAGATCCACAGGAGGATGTGACTTCTCCAGGGGTGGTATTACTATATCATAAAAGTCGAAGCAGCAGTCTTTACTCTCAGAGTTCTTTGCACTATCAAGCTGCAGCATATAAAGAAAAATGGCTCTGGAAGGTCTCAGATGATCTTTCTATGGTTAGTACACAGATTCGGGTGATACCGACATACTGTGAAAATCAGGAAGCTGCAGCAGTGACAACTGTTCATCTCTTCAACGGTTTGAAGAGAACTATGTGGATAGAACACATGACACTGAATGAGTGCAGATTCCGTGGATCATTACAGTGCTTTAATGATCGGAGTCAGATAAATCTGGCGGATCCGTTCATGATAGGCCTCAAGGGCCAGTACAGGATACTGAATGAGCGCATCTAGCGTAGATCAGTACAATGTTTGATGATCGAAGCCAGAATAGTCTGGCAGATCTGTTCATGTAAGGCCTCTAATGCCAGCTGATCCCAAGAATTATAAAGGAGGGTAGTACTCCATGTTACAGTGGCGTGACACCACACGAGGGAGTAAACCTCGGTTTTGGGTCATGTCACAGCGACACAACATATTTGGGCTTGGAGGACCTCTGATATTGTGTCTTTGCAATCCTACTATTTAGTTTTATGTTATTAGTTCAAAAAGAGATCGACTAGGCATATAGCTATTGGTTCAAGAGAGGACCATTGACTGGAAGAATATCAGGAACAATGGGTAGTCCTTTGAGACATTGAGGGGTTACTGACCCAGAATATCACTATTGTCTACTAATTGTTCTTTTGTGTAGAACAAGTCATGTGGGGGGATGGCTTAGATGCCTTAATGAGTTCTCAGGCATTTTGAATGTCTGGTGTGCTTAATAGGAAGCATGGTAGCGCAATACTACATAGGAGCCTAAGGTCTCCATGCTACAGTGGGTAACACCACCAAGTGGTTCTTCGGTAAGGGTAATGCCTCGGCTTCGCGAGCCATTTCACAACGGCGTAGCATCGTACATAGGCAGGTAGCCTAATGCTGTAGAATGAAGAGTGTAGGAAGCACTACAAAGAGGTCGGTGTCCTCATGTTACAGTGGTGTGACACCACAAAGGTAAAAGATGTAAATCCTCGGCTATGCGAGCCATGTCACAGCGGCGTAACACCACAAGGAAGCGCAAGACTTCATGCTGGGTAGTTTGGCACTACAAAGAGGCTGGGACCTCATGCTACAGTGGCACGACACCATGATGAGGTTTAGCCTCGGCTCTGGGCCATGTTATAGTGGAGTAGCACCGCAAGGAAGCTCGAGACTTCATGCCAAGGACTCTTTAAAAGAACTCACCTAGAGTGTATGGAAAGAGATATAGGCCGTCTCTTGAGGAAAAACTTGTAGACGTCCAAAATACATACACTGAAACAAGGCTTGCTTAGGACCTTTAATATGCAATCAGAAGCACAATTGATGTCATTGTGTGAGTGAAAAGAATTGCAGCTATGGTGCAGAATTCAAGGCTTAGTCCATTCTTGTATCATACTATTGTTCGACCCATGCGGTAAGATTCAAGTCGAAGCGACATCTATCATAATGCATGATGGACAGTCACTGTGGGGAACACTCAACCCATATATATTGAGATATGTGAAAGATTGTTGGTATTTTTGCCTTTGGACTAGTAAAGATAGTTCCACATTGGCTACACCACCAAGTGGGTATCTTAATATAATACTTTGTATAAGTTGAGGTGTGCACATGGGGTATGGTGGGGCACATGGGTGCCAAGTGGGAGTATTTTTCTAGGAGAAAAAAGGATTTTTCTAGGAGAAAAAAGGATTAACTCCTCATGAAAGCATTTATGCTTTTTGTCATGCTCTTGGAATTATTTCCATAGGAGCTAAGCCCCAAAGGGACTTAGCGATTCGGACTCGGGCTCAAGGGCGCAAAGTGGCGCTTTGTTGGCGCACTTTGCACTTAGCACGTCAGCATCGTCGCAAGGAGCTTGTGCGCTATTGTTGCGCTCGTGCGCTCGTTTTATGCTCGGGTTGCATACGTATGTTGCATTAGCGGGAGCTGGACGAGCGCTGAGCGGGTGGTGAACGGACGCTGAGCGGGCTATGCATTGGGCTACGATTGTGAGATATCAATTTTGTATATTGGCTTTTTAGTCCCACATCGGAAAGAAGAGGAGGATGAGCTTCCATCATTCCATATATAAAGAGCCCTCTAGCCTCCTTTTGAGACAGACCAAAAAGTTGAGAAAGATGAGTCCAAAGGAGTCCGTTCGAGTCACACAAAGAGGTGACTACGAGCGTTCCAGAAGTTCTCTTGTGAACTTGCTGGCTCCTGGGAGCATATCGTCGATAGATGACGAATCTTACTTTGAGCAACGGTGGCCTTCACCGCCCCAGCAAGAATAAATTTTTATTCTGTCTTCTTCTTCTTCTTTTCTTCTTGGTTCGTTCTGTCTGATTGCAACTGCGTTTTGCAAGGAAGAACGAATGTAATTTTCGTGTTTTTTGTAACTCTGTTCTGTCCGTCTGCAACTACGATTGCAAGGAAGAACGAGAAGTTTGGTTAATTCTAATTCTTTTGTAAACTTGAGAGCAAGTTGTAATCAGAATCCTTATATAGTTTTCGTGAAAATCGAGAATAGTCAGAATATGAACTTTTGTGTGAACCTCTTATCTCGACCACGCGTTCTTCCATCTTTGGTTAGATCTCGGAACTAACATCATGCATCCGACACCCAATAATTTCTCCAGAGAAAGAGAAACAAACATTTTAATATTATTTTTTTCCCATTCTCTTTCATTTCTTCTGTACTTACTATTCAGTGATTTTAATTTGCCATGAAAGTCCATACTGGAGCTCAAGCTTGGTTGGAACCAACACTTGCTGGCTCGAAATCCTTTGAATATAAAACAACTTTGCATTGACGGAGTAGAAGGATTCGAAGCTTCGTATTCCTGCCTTGCCACTTGGAAAATATATACTCCACACGTCCTGTCGCTCTGAGGAAGGAAGCAGGGATATAAGAACAAAAAGCGAGCTGTGCAAGGAGATGGGGATATAGCCAGTAAGCAGCACCAGTCGCACAGCCAGTATTTTAATCTAGGAGACAAAACGTTTACTATTACACAAGTAACAAATTATAATAAATAAAAAAATATAATGATGGTCTGGCTGACGGTTTCAGAACTGAACGAAACTTACGACGTATGACAAGTCCGACGTCGTCAATCCAATGATGCAAGTCTCGTCGCAATCCGAAACGTGTTTTGAGAAATAATTATAAATTTTCAAAAACATCGTTATAGTAAAATTCTACGAATTCAGACAAAATATGTTATGCACGAATTCGAATTTCGTCGGCTATGACCGTACACACCATAAATAGTGATATTTTTATGCAACACCGCCCATCCATGTCTTTCTAACTCTAATCAATTTGACATTAATGTTTGAATGAAAACTATATATATATAAATTAAAAAAACAAATTTCCAGGAGACACAGTTGCACCCCCTCAAGATCAAGTGGCTACGCTGCTGCAGCAGCACCCAAGTATATAGACGTATTATGATCCCCTAAACTGTGTTATTTACCACGGATGAGCTAGTATTGAGCCAACATGCAATCTGCTGCATATACTGATACTACATCTTAAGGCATAAACCCATATTAATCAGACCCATACCGAAAAATAGGCAAGCAATTGTTTGTGCTGACTGATAACTTTTAAAGAATCTCGATACGTCAATTATTTAAGAATCTTGATACGTCAATTACAAACATTCAAGTACATGTTTATTAATATGTGGATAAATACATATGTACACTGTTAAACACTAATTTGTGCCACGAGGCGATGTGTATAGCCTGCAAGAGATGCCCTGGTGCTGGGAGGTATGGTCTGCTTGTGCCTATATCAGCGACACAAGCGACACGGAATGTGCTCAAACCCCAATAATCCTATTAGTAGTTTACCGTTGCCTTTATAGCATCCAAGACCTGGAAAGAAGGTATCAAATATAATTGCTTTTGTCAGGAACGAGTAGTTGGATATAATAATAAGAAACATGCTTTAGTGTGATGTGTGCAAAAAAAAAAAAAAAAAAAACCTTGTTTTTTGTAGGCATATAAAATGGTTCATATACAAGAGGAAAGGGGGTGTCAAGACCGCATACTCTTGCTACAGGAGCCTCCAGCTGCAAAACAGGTTAACACGATGAGAAAAAAAAAAAATTCTTAGTTCTGAACAGCACAACACTTCATTCCATGTAGATATGGATACACTGGGTTTTAGTTTTTGCATTTGCCCTGTATATTCCACAAACATTCACACTATCATACTTTGGTCTAAACATTAATATAAAAACTAGCAATAGCCTGAAATATAGTGCAGGGGTATGTGCAGTGAATATGTTTCTACATGGAATAGAAAGGTTATGCGAAAAAAGAGAGGCTAATTCCTCGCGATCTCAATCAAAAGTGGATCCATACAGTAAACCATGTCGCAATTCTTACATCTCCCTTTAATTTATGGCATCAAAATTGACAGGGAAATTATAGCATCCAATTGACATGGAATCATTTAAGAAATGGCCTTACCTTAGTAAGGCTTGGGTCTGGTCTATACAGGCTCAAGTTTAGGATGGTTACTAGTTTTTTGGATTGATCGGACATGGGTTCATCCTTCTTCCCAAACCTAATTCGCACTGTTGTCCACCACAACAGAATCCAGGGTTCATGATATCGGATGCGGGCTCCATACCTGTTGAGAGCCCCATATCGGAAAGCGGATACATGCAAAATATATCGGACATACCGGGGGATACGACCTCTTGGAGGTATAATTTCTTAATGGTCTCCTTGACAATTGTAGGGGTAGCGATTATGATGTGTTTTTAGAGTACCAATTATAAGGGGTCCGTTTTTTGTGGTTTCAAGTAGCGGTTTTTAAACCAGTCCAATCTATGTTTAGTAATTCATTAATGAGCGGTTCTAGAAGTTTTTTACACGAATAAAATTACCTATATGTCCATATATAAACAAAAGCTCTCCCAAAGTTTCATTTCTGATGCCGAAGTCGGTTTGATTTTGTGAAATGATCTTTAGTTGATTCAGTAAAATAATAAAACCTCTCAAAAATCACCGATTTTTGGTGTTTATAAAGACACAAAAAAATTATATTATACCGATTTTGGAGTTTTTTGAGCCTGACCAAAACCAGTGCCTCAAAAAAATTAACCACCAGTGGTTTTTAAAACACTTCATAAACGGTCGGTTAAAAAATACCCCATAACCGATGAAAATACTGTTATCAAGCCCCTAAAAGAGATATATAACAAGAATTAGAACATTAACTTATATTCAATAAGTATCTATAATTAGAACATCAATATGTATTCAATAAGTATCTATAAACAATTATAATAATTAAGCAATTCAAAAGTCAAATAGTTTTAACAAAGGTGAAGAGAGGAGGTAGCCGTCGTAGACATTGCCGACTCACCATAACGGGAAATACTGTTTCTTTTTCTCACTTGTGAGAGACATGCTTTTTGACATTAGAGTTCTTTTTTAGGAGGTTTAATGAAAGTTCAATGGATATATGCATAAATATAAGAGTTAAGAAATAATTTATGGATCGCTTATTTTGATTATCAAACAGCTAGTCAAAATATCAAATGGCCATGCAATCGCGATTAATAGGCCAAGTAATCGTTACTAATGTGTAACCAACATGGGTGGTTGTGCATAATGAAAATTGCTTCATATAGCTTTGCTTGGTATAACACATATATTGGCCGGTCTATAGGCTTGTATTTGACGGTCCAATTGCCCCTTTTTTAACCGGTTGGGCAAAACCTATCGGTTTGCCTTTGAAACCTTTATACCGGCCGATATACAAATCATACCATGAGATACCCAAACAGAAAAAGAACCCTAACCTTGAACATAATTATTAGCCCTCGTTCCTACCTCCACGCAGATCAATGGGTTGACATGGAGTCCCAAACCTAAACCAATTGCCACCTTACCATGTGTTAAATATAGAGATACAATATTGAGTAGAAAGACACGGAAAGGAACATAGAAATGGAATGAAAAAGCATGAAGAACACAAAATGGCATTTAGTAGAAAGACATGGAAAGCATATCCTTTCCAAGTCTTAAAAATACCAAAAATAGGTGGTATCTCTGTTCAGAAATTACAAGAACAAAAACAGCAAGAGCAACAAAGCCCTCTCTGCTCTCATCGACCAAACAATATCGTCATCAAACATGATACACCATGGAACCTCCTCCTGAATATTACCTAGTAATTTTATCCATAACTAGTGCAAAAATATAAATATTTGACGTTAATCCTTGTAAGGCAATGATGATAGAAAATGGTTTGCTATCTCCTCCACTAGTTAAGACGATTGTAACTCCATCATATGTATACTTAATAGTCTCAATATAGCTACCATAAACTTTTTTCTTCTCCAAAACCCACTACATTATCTTCCTAGTAACTCTATCATAAGTTTTTTAAGTCAAGAAAAAACAATATATATATATATATATATATATATATATATATATATATATATATACACCAGTTTCTCTCTAAAATTTTTCAACACTCTTCTTAATAAGTAAATGGCTTCCATATTATATGGAATATCTTCCCGACATAAAATCGAATTGATTATCTGAAAGTCTAGTTTCTTTGCTTAATCTTTGGTCATTTAATCCCTAAAGAAATTACCATAATAATATAATAATTATTAGCCCACTAGAAGTAGTGGTATAGTTGAAATAATACCATAAGCTACTTTAAGAAGCCCAAACCACAAACCCTTTGCATGGGAAGGTACATTCCTTTCCATGATCAAAGATGTACCAAAATCCCATGCCAAAACTCTCTTTAGGGTATACAAATCAATTCTGAAGTGAGCTTCCATGGTGATCTGCTTAGTTTGAGAATGATTGACCCACATTGTTTTTTCTTTTGAAACTTTTAGAAACCGTTTTATTATTTCTTTGCAAACTCTTAGAACTCCAAAAATTGCATTTTTACTTCTTTTTTTCAATTTCTTTAGAAATAGGTTCAAAAAAAGAAGGCCGCTTTCGGGCAGAACCGAAGAGCCCAGGAAAGAGGGAAACTAGGCCAGCCCAGCTTCCCCTTGGTCCAGTGATTAAGAGCTTGGCTTAATATTAGTACTATTAGTGCAATGTTACCAAAAATTTCTACCTATGTTACACAAATACGGACACGGCTAGAGATAAGGACACGAGACGGGTACGGAATACAAACATTTTCAAAAATAGGTACATTGTAGTCAATTATGTTGCACAAATAATGACTCGGACAGGGACATGATACGGGCACCACTTGCCGTTTCCGTTCAACATAGTTCGCTACTATGTAACAAATTGCATTCCGATTGTACTGCTTTCTCGTTTGATATCCACATTTGAAGTTTAATATATTGTTTTTGTTCCATATTCTGAAGTCTTCTGCTTTCAAGGTAACTATCAATGTAATAATGGAAACCTCGTGCAAACAAATTTCTAAAAATTAAGATACGATCATTTCATTAACAACAAAATACAGAACACAACAGTCTTATGCAAATGTTTTGAGAGGTGTCTTCATTGAGGAATGTCACATATGAGACATCTGTAATGTACGATTGTCAAATCCACTCTAAATGTGTCTTACCAGGCCATTTTGACTAGCTAACATGTTACACATGATACATCTAACAACATGACGCTTTTTTATATGATTGGACGGATAATGACTTCCATATATTTGAGAATTTAAGAAACTTCTGTGTCAACTTAGGAAGACATCTAGTAAAAGTTTCAAGCAAGCAGATCAAGCAGATTATTGTTCAAATAAATCAGTCAGGATGGATCCTTTGTCTCACAAGCCAACGAATTAAGAATTAAACAGTAGTTAAAGTACTGGCTTAGTAGTGGATGAAACTACAATTTGCAATTGGATTTAAGACAACACACTGGAGACCAGAATGCATGCTTCTTTTCCCTAAACAGTCGAGCATACAGTAGACTGACAAGAAAATTCAAACCAGTAACCACTATAGGGCAAGATGATCAGTGGTAAGGCCCCCTTGGTGTAACCCTCCCTTTCCTCAGGAAAGTAATATGCATGGGTGATATACCTCTCATTACTCTCTGTCTTTCTACCTATGCACATAAAGCATCTTGAAATAAGGGCCTTCTGGCGACCTTTTATATTCTTCTAAAGCTGGATAGTCCATGATTGTTTATTAAATGCCTATGTTGTTTGTCTCCAGGAGAATGCTTTCTTATGTTCAGTTTCTCAACAGGAAAAGGACACTCCTCTAAAATTTGAATATGAAATGGATAAATATCAATCCATATTCTTTTCTGTATTCATGGTTATAACTCGAATGCTTGATATATGTATTCACATCAAAATAGGACAATAGTAAAAAAAATGATATTGAGTCCATATCCATCTCTCTTTCTATCAGACATGGAAGTCAAATTTGTATGAGAGTGAAGACCTTATTTTCCTGCAATCCTACTTGTTGAAGAAAGCCGGATTGTGGACATTACCAGCAAATTGTAAAGCATCTTCTGGAGTCAGTCTTCATGTAATTATACAGTTTTCTTTCTTGTTACATGCTTGATAGAATATTTTAGGGCTTGGATCCCTTGATATGCAAGTAGCCAATGAGGAATAATGAGCGAGAGATGTTATCAAACTACATTTTTGACCTTATAAAACTAATGGGCCTGGAATATGTCCATATTAGGTGACACTGCATGTTAGGATTACATGTCAAGTTTGGGTTATCATGCTCACTATAAGATTTTGAGATTTAATCCTTCCAAATATAGCATGCTTCTAAGATGACGTCTTTTTGCCTCGCTAAATACATAAACTTTTGTTTAAGTTTTCTCTTTGGATAATAAGTTAAGGATGACCATGACAGTGCAGTGGAATGACCAGTAGAGAATTCAGTCCATTTGCCATTATATGTCTACATGGTTCAGTCAACTCAATCCTACAGGTGAACAGTGAACTGTTTGTTCAATGGAACACTAGTAGCTAACTTGTATAAAGTGACAAACCATTTATCTAATAGGTGTTTAACCACTAAAGTCAGCGTAACTCGTAAAAGCACATAAACTTATGTTCTATAATTTCGAACTTATAACTTAACAGGTAAATCCTTCACTGCTAAGCACATACCCTCAGGAAACAGCGTTCTGTAATGGAAGAAGATATCTCAGCACCGAATCCTCCGGTAACTGGAGCCTCATGACTAACCTGCCAATTGATAGACAAGGATTTATAAGGAATAATGGTATAAAAATGAAATACTCACACAGAGGAAGGGGCCTATATTACCAGAAGCCTTCCAGTCTTCTTTACAGAGGCTTCTACCGTTTCCCTATCCCAGGGTATCAATGTTCTTAAATCGATAAGTTCGCAAGAAACTCCTTCCTGCATGTACATCACATTTGATAAATCTCTAGATATCTAGCTAGAGCTGGTGCAATTGGATTCTAGTGACATATACTGTGTACATAAGCATTTTGGATATATTAAATGTGAAACAAGAATGAAAGGGTTCCAATAACAAATGGTAAATTACATATAAAGAAAAGAAGAATATTTTCAGGTATCATTCGCAGTGGCATAGCCAGTATTTGGGTGCAGCGGGATCAAAATCGACTAATAAATTTTTTATCCAAAAAAATATAAAATTATAAAGCTACTCATTTGATTCAGAGAGATTTTATTAGTAGAAATATAGATTTTATGGTCATATAGTATTCCAAGACCAAATGCAGTATTTGGGTGCAACGGGTCAAAATCGACTAATAAATTTTTTATCCAAAAATATATAAAATTATAAAGGAAAAAATTGCATAAATTAATCGCAAAATAATATTTTCTATATCTAACCTTGGTCTATCATAGTTTTCATATTGTAGCTACTCATTTGATTCAGAGAAATTTATTAGTAGAAATATAGAATTTATGGTCATATTCCACAGACCAAATGTCACCTTAGAACATCCACAATAGATGGAGCTGAATGACTAAATTTACAATAAAATAATAAATCTATAATGGGTTGGATCAATATGGAAATGATAGAAAATGATCTAGCAACATAAAATGACCTTTGGTGACAAATGTCAAAATTTTATAGTCAAAAAATAATGTAAAATATATAATCTAAAAATTAGGGCTCTAAATTGAGACTTAATGTTCTACAAAATGAGTTCCTACATTATGAATGTAGAAATTTTCAAGTCCAAACTATAGCTCTTATGGTTGGACGAGATCGGCATGAGCCTTCAATTAAACTTTACTATTTTATAAAATAATCTCTTACATTCTAAATTAATCTAGAATCTAAAAATTGAAATGAACCTTATTAGCGATGCTCTTAAGATTAACTTCTATTCCAACCAAATTTTTTTTTGTCCTGGTAAATCTAGGAAGCATATTGTTAAGCGTTATATTAGGTAGTGGGCTTTAGTCCCACATCGGGTAGAATAATAAAGAGGGGTCAGCCACTCATTTATATTATATATATATATATATATATATATATATATATATATATATATAGTCTTTCTCATCTATGAAAACCATTCCATTATTCTAATTCTACATGGTATCAGAGCCATAACCCCCCTCTCTTTCTCTACAAAAAAAACCCGTAACCCTAGCCTCCCCCGCTGCCGCCCGCCCCCCCCCCCCCCCCCCCCCGCCCGCCGTTGCAGCCCCGCTGACTCCCCCCCCTCCCGCGCTCCGCCAGGCCCGCCACCCCCCGGCCCGCTATGCAATCCAAAACTCTAACCCTAACACACCTCTGCGGCCGCCTCCCCTACTTCATGTGTAAACCATAAATCAAAAAAAAAAGTTGTATATCGAAACCGGAGGGTAGACATTAATTTGTTTGTACAACCTCCGTTCCTAGATTACGACTTCAGGAGCGTATATCGAAGCCAGAGGGTAGACAATGATTTATTTGCACAACCTCTATTCCTAGATTACGACTTCAGGAGTTAACAAAGAGTAGACAAGTTGATTATTTATGTGAATCTTTGTTTCCTTCCTACCCCGATATCCGCATCAGGATCTACACAGAGAGTTACTTGGGTTACTTCTGTGTCCTAGCGTGTGTGATTCTCATACGATTTTTCCATACGCGTGCCGGTTCTGGCCACGTTGATAGCGCACAAGAAAAGTTAATGTGATTATTGGGGTTGGAAAGAATCAGCGACGGTCGAATCAAGAGCATTATGACAACCTCTGAGGCGGTTAGCAGTAATACCGGTGTCTGAAACACATTGGCGGGACCAACGGACATTGGCACGATGATCTCTTCGATTCGACTCGTAGATCGGCGGTTGGACGGACCATACAGATACTCAACATGGTGGAAGAAGGTTGAGAAGACACTTTGGGGTACGCGATTATCCAAGCATCTGACTGACAATCCTCCTGAGACGACTGATCCCACGTTTGAGCAGTAGGAGACGGATAAGAGTCGACTGTTTACCCAGTTGATGAACTCCATGGAACCATCGAACATTATTCAAAACACGGACACAGTAAATGAGCTATGGGAGGTCCTAGCGACGACGTTTGATAAAAAACGTGACTTGTCTCGTATCTACGACTCGGTTGTCGGCGTCTACCGGGCAGAACAAGGCAACAAGTCTCATAAGGACCACTTCCAGGCTTTTAAGGCTATGGTCGATGAAGTTGACCGTATATTACCTCTGACGACGGATATCAATGAAGCGAGGGCTCAACATGAGCAGCTTCATGTGATGACATATCTTGCCTCTCTCCGTCCTGATGCAGACTCAGCTCGCTCTCAGATCATTGCTGGAGCTGAGGTTCCATCTCTAATGGAAGCTCATTTTCGTGTCCTACGGGCTGCAAAGGTCGTCGAGACCTCTCCAAGCGATGCTCCTGTTGATCGATCTGCTCTTGGTGCCGCTCGTACTGGATTTCGTGATGGTCGTGGTGGACGACGTGGTGGCCGAAGTGGTGGCCATGATGATGGACGAGGCATTAGCGGTCATGATGGAGGTCGACTGCGCACATGCTTCAACTATGGCCTACAGGGTCATTTCCAGTGGCAATGTACTAAAGCTCCTGCCGCCAACGTTACCTCAGATACTCCTGATCTTGGCGGCCGATCCGTCCAAATGACTAATGAAGCATATGCAAACTTTGTTGAGTTTCTAGCTCAAAGTCGAGGTGAAGCTTCTACTTCTGGGTCCACCGCAGGGTACTCAGCGATATGTGTGGTACAGTCGAAATAGTGGGTCCTTGATTCTGGTGCGCCTGCTCACTTGACAGGCGACATAGGTATGATATAAAACTATGTACCGGTTGGCCGTATGTCTAATATTACATGTGCCTATGGTGGTTCGCTGACAGTCCATGAAAAAGGATTTGCCCGTCTTTCTTCGGGACTGTCACTACATTCTGTACTACATACCCCTGGAAACCCATTCAGCTTACTCTCAATTAGTCGGATTACTCGCGATATGCACTGCTCGGTAACATTCTTTCCTGATGGTTGTGTTTTTCAGACCTAACGACTGGACGGACTATTAGAAGGGGGCATGTGGCTGGAGGCTTGTACCTGTTTGACGAACCTTCCTCTGTTGTCTGTGCTGGTGTGAAACTTGATCCTTTTGAGTTACACTGCCGGTTAGGACATCCATCTGTCAAGCACTCCAAAAAATATACCCATCTTTTGATGTTCTTTTTATTGTGAGTCATGTAGCTTGGCAAAGCATCACCGGATTTCCTATTCGGTTAGTCAGCATAAAATTGCTTCCGCTCCCTTCGAGTTAGTACATTTCGATATATGGGGACCATGTCCGGTTGAATTTGTGATGGGATTCAAGTACTTTGTTACCTTTGTTGATGACTACTCACGTGTCATTTTTTATTATCTCATGAAAAATTGCTCCGAATTATTTAACATTTGGTGCAATTTTTATGCGAAAATCAGAACACAATTTGGTGTTCCAATTAAATGTGTTCGAAGTGACAATGGCCGTGAGTATATATCTCGTGAGTTTGTCCCATTTGTCTCAAAATGGTATCATCCACCAAACTTTGTCCTTACACAACATAATGGTGTGGCTGAACGCAAAAATCGTCATCTCTTAGAAACAACGCGTGCTCTTATGGTCCAAGCACATACTCTAAATTTTTTTTGGTCGGATGTCGTTCTTACGGCTTGCTATCTCATTAATCGCATGCTGTCGTCTGTCCTCAATAGTGACTCCCTTCTCTCGGTTATATCCCAAACGAGAGCCGTTTCCTCTACCTCTCCGAATCTTTGGTTATTTGTGTTATGTTAGGGATACCCGACCAACTCTTTCTAAATTAGATCCCACGGCTATCTAATGTATTTTCCTTGAATATTCTAAGGATTAGAAATGATATCGGTATTTTTTCCGTCTTGAAGAGGTATTTTTTCTCTCGGGATGTTACCTTTGTTGAAATCGAGTTTCCTCCACTTCCACAAACTATAGGACCAGTGCCCTAAGTTTACCCAGAAGATGACTTCTTGTTGCTCCCGGTTCAAGCACAACAACCCACTGTTAGGTTGCCCTCCTCTACCGAGCCAGTGCTCCAGTCCGACGGTCCGCAGACACCGATTCAGTTAGCACCGCCGTCGCCCGATAGCATATCGCAGATACTGCCCATGGTAACAGACTCAGCACCGTCGTCGCCCGATCGATCGTTGCAGATAATGCCCATGGTCACAGCGTCCTCCTATGGCTCGCCTGATTCGTCTTCGCCTTTGGCTCTGCATGTTCCATCAGCTCGACCTCGTCGTGCCTGTCGTGATCATCCCTTGTATGTTGAAAACTACAAAGGGCTTGCGAGCCATACTCGGTCCTTAATAGCTACTATTGATGGGATTCAGATTTTTCTAATTCTGCAAGGAGGATCTCAAACATCCCGGTTGGCGTGCTGCTATGGAAGAGGAGATGATTGCGCTTTGGGAGAACCATACTTGGGACTTGGTAAATTTGTCGTCTGGTAAACAGGCTGTCGGTTTCAAATGGGTGTTCACGATCAAAGTGAAACCAGATGGCACCCTTGATCGACTAAAAGTTCGTCTGGTGGCTAAAGGATATTCCCAAACTTATGGCGAGGATTATTTTGAGACATTCTTCCATTTGCTAGGATGACCTCTGTACGTGTACTCTTGGCCTTAGCTGTTCACTATGACTAGCCGCTACTCCAGCTGGATATCAAGAATGCCTTCCTTCACGGGGACCTAGATGAAGAGGTATATGTGGTGCAACCTCCCGGTTTTGTTGCAAGAGAGGGTAAAGTGTGTCATCTGAGGAAGGCATTCCTGGCAGTTATGACTCGTCCAGATATTTCTTTTGTCATCAGTGTTGCGAGTAGATTTATGTCTTCTCCACGAGTTCCATATTGGCAGGCAGTTCTCAGAATTCTGCACTATTTAGTCCAGAATTCTGGAAAAGGAATTCGCATGGAGAACCAGGGACATACAAATGTTGAGTGTTTTATTGATGCTGATTGGGGTGTCAGCCTGACAGACAGACGATCTACGTCTGGTTACTCGGTATTTATTGGCGGAAACTTGGTATCGTGGAAGAATAAGAAGCAGTGTGATCGCACGATCAAGTTCCGAAGCAGAATATCAACTCATTGCCCCTGGCACGGCAGAAGTGTTATATCTGCAGCATCTTCTACAAGAGCTGTGAGAAGAAGCATGATCTAAATCAGCAGATATCTGGTGTGATAACCAATCTGCTATGCATATTGCTACCAATCTTGTATTTCATGAAAGGACGAAGCACATTGAAATTGATGTCCATTTCGTCCGTGATGAATATAAAAAGGTAATGATAAAGTTCCATCACATGAGGACCGGTGATCAGATAGCCGATATCTTCACGAAATCTCTTTTGGGTCATCGAGTACAATTTTTTTGTAACAAGCTGGACATGATTATATATCCTCCAGCTTGAGGGAGGGTATTAAGCGTTATATTAGGTAGTAGGCTTTAGTCCCACATCGGGTAGAATAATAGAGAGAGGGGTCAGCCACTTCTATATATATGTAGTCTTTCTTATCTATGAAAACCATTCCATTATTCTAATTCTAATTCTACATATATGTTATATTGCCTATATTAGCATTTGATCCCAATGTCCTAACATCTCATACAAAGCACACTTAGAATTTTGTATATACATGTACGTATTGACAATTGAATTAAGGGCTATTTGATTTTACCCCATGTTAGATTAGATATATTGATATTACCCCATGTTAGATCAAAAGTTGAGAATACCCCCTGAAAGTATCGTTAAATTTTTTGAAAGTGTCGTTAAAAGTTTTGAAAGTGCCGTTAATGAGTTTTTAACGACACTTTCAGAGGGGTATTCTTAACTTTTGATCTAACAGGAGGTAATATCAATATACCTAATCTAACAGGGGGTAAAATCAAATAGCCATTGAATTAATGTAGAAGTGTACTAGGCATATTTCCTTGTTTACCATAAAAAAATTTAACAATTTTTTTTTTGAAGGGGTTCATGTGACCCCCCCTGGCCCTCTTCTCCCTCCGCCACTGATCATTCAGATTTAATTAGCCGTGGTCCAGGTGGCTGCCAAGAATAGTGCAATTTAAGATGATAACAAAATTGGATACACAATTATGCTTTCCTCATGCACACTATGCTTTATATGTGGTATTGCTTTATATGTGGTATCGAGTAAAACAGTCAACATTAATTTTTTCTATTTAAGCGCCAACCATAGATTATCAAATTAAATTTATAGCAGCAATTGATCCTTGTAGATTGTTAAGGAACAACATTGTTAATCGTAATAATTCAATCACCTTCTAATTTCTCATGGCTTAGTTTTCTCCTTGTAGAACCAAATTGTTGAGAGTATTAGTGGGTGTTTAGTCCTACATCTAGTAGAATAGTAGAGAGAGGGATTAGCTTCTCCTACATATATGTAGTTTCAACCATCAATAAAATTAAGTCAAGTATTCTACTAAAATCTTCTTGGTATCAGATTCAGGTTACTCCTAACCCTAACCCTAGCCGCCCACAGTCCCCCAACTGCCGCCCTCTCATCTCCGCCCCCTCCCCTTTCCAACCGTCGCCCGCCCACAGCCGCCGCCCGTCTCCCCTTCTTATTCTCCTTCTTCTTTGTTGGAATCGAGATTCTGGAAGGTAAACTTGTTTGCTGAAGCTTCTAGATCTCGATTACAACTTTTGGGCCGACAGAGGGTAGACTGTAAAGTTTATCAGAAGCTCTGTTGGCCTTATTCATTCATCTTCGTTGCAATCGCGATTTTGGAAGGCAAACTTGTTTGCTGAAGCTTCCAAATCTCGATTACAACTTTTGGGCCAACATAGGGTAGACTACAAGTTTATCAGAAGCTCTGTTGGCCTTGTTCTTCTCATCGGACTATGCGGCCACGGGTCGCAGCCATGCACGGGACATAAGCAGCGGCTCTCAAGGACACCGATGTCGCTGAAGGAAGAATAGTAGACGTGGAGATGACGGCGATCAAGATCTAGATCCGCCACCGCCTTGCTGATGGAAGAGGAGAAGAAGAAGATGATGAAGACGATCTACGGCAAGTTGACGGCCCAAGAGATGAAGGCTTTGGTGGACGATCTCTTCTCCAGGAGGCTAACCGAGAGTAGCTCCCATGCTGCACACGCGGATGTGGATCCTGCCCCATACAAAATGGAGAAGTTGGAGAAACTGAAGGTAAAGTTGGAGGGTACTTCCAACTACTTGAAGTGGTCGCGTCAAACGATGCGAACTCTGAAGGCAAGGGGCTTGGTGGGCTATGTGAATGGCCAAACCAAGGCACCCGAAGATCACTCCGCACGGGAGTTTGCTGTGTGAAAAATCGTCAACAATGTTGTAGCTGGATGGCTGGCAGCATCATTGACCTACTAAGTGTATGGCAACGTGGAAGCAATGGAGAGTGCTAGTGACATTTGGATGACGCCGAGAGATATGTACTATGGGATGGGCAACCCTATAAGGGTCTTCCAATTACATGATGAACTTGATAAGGTTGTCCAAGAAGATCACACAATTTCTGAATATTCTGCCCCGCTGAAGAAGTATTGGTCAGATCTCGACCACTATGATCCCATTGGCATGGAGGATGAGCAAGTGGAACCAGCATTTGCGAAACATTATCAGAAGTTCATGGAGTATGTCTCGCGACAAAGAATGATGAAGTTCCTGAAGGGACTCAACCCAACATTCGAGCAGAGGAGGAATGTCCTACTTGCACAACCTAGACTGCCATTACTGGAGGAGGACATAGCTGCTATGGAACAAGAAGAGGCACGACTGAAGCTGATGCCTAGCACCACTAGCTCTCCGGAGGAAAAATCAGCTCTAGCAGTTTTTAACCCAAATCCTTCCGGAGGGGGAGGGTGTTGTCACGCCCCGATTCTGTGGAATCGATAGTCATCCCCCGGCGTGATGCCGTGCGTGCCTAGGTTGCACAACGCACAAGGCCAAGGTAGTTTATATAACGAGCACATATTCAGAGTACGCAGATAATTGAACACAATATTGAAATATGAAAAAGTTTCCTTTATTGATAATGAACATATTTTACAAACTCTTGAATAAGTACAAAAGGTTGCCGCACGGGCTTACAAAAGTGGATACAAAATGAGATAGATGTCCGGTGTTTGCCATTGTATACGAAAGTTGGAAAGAACTTGATTTAATTGAACAAACTAAAGAAAGTACAAAGAAAAGTCCTAGAAGACAATCTAAGTACAAAGTTATTTTCTAGGGGGTGACAATGGAGGGTTAAGAGTGTAGCAACTCTCTTTACTCCGTGGACGATCCGATGCGGAAGCTCTTCTCTCTTGCTTGAGTGTAGATTCGCAGATAGCCAGCCAGCTCTCTTGGTCTGGTCTCTCTCTGAAGCAGAAAAAGTCGACCTTTTGAACGTTCAAGTTGCTCATATTTATAACCATCGTGATGCTGGCCTATGGGTGTCGTATATGCCTCTGTTTGGTGGCCGCATAAGACTCCTTCAACAGAATGCGGTTGCAACTGTTGCCGCATGTCATGGGCAGATTGCCACGTGGTCTTGGTTGAGATATACTGTTGATGAGATCTCGGGGTTATTATCAACCCGTTGTAGGCGTGACTTGGTCGGCTGGACACGTAGTCAGCACCAACTGTGCAAAGATCTCTGCAGCTGTAACGGGAAGATCTTGTGAGCTGGAGGCCGCATAAAAACTAGGCCGCATGTTGGCGAGGCCGCATGGGTCATGTAGCCGCATACGTGCTCTCGTTTGGGCCTTGGTCGAATTGACACTCTGGTCGCATGTTGGCGAGGCCGCATGGGTCGTGTAGCCACATGTGTGCTCTCGTTTGGTCCTTGGTCTAATGGACACTCTCGCCGCATGTTGGCGAGGTCGCATAGAGCCGATGCCGCATATGTTCCCTCGTCCGGCCTTGGTCGGATGGACACTATGGCCGCATGATGACGAGGTCGTATGGGTCTTGTAGCCGCATACGTAAGACATGTGGCATGGCACGTTTGTCGAAGCAGCACTGATGTGACTTTTAGTCTTTTCTTGAGCCGTCGTCTTCACGAGTCTCGAAGCGTCTCAGAGTGATGATGTGTCAGAGCTTCTGACAGACATCGGAATCTGTGTCAGGGGAGTTTTATGCGGCCTCCTTGCACTGTGGTCTCTCTGCGACTTCTAGATCTTTGGTTACCCAGGCCGCATAGAGTATACCATGCGGCTTCTAGATCTTTGGTTGACCAGGCCGCATGTAGCTTCCCTACGGCTTGGTTGTTCCAGACCGCATATGGCTTCTTTGCGGCTTGGTTGTTCCAAGCCCCATACGACTTGTTTGTTCAGGCCGCATGTGGCACTTGCAGACTTGCTTTGGGGGGAGTCCCTTGGCCGCATAGTTTCTCTGCAACATGACTAAGGTAAGCTTTGAGGGTATATCTCCTAGCGCAAGGATTCGAATTTTTCATGCTTCTACAAGACCCCCTTCAAAGTTTTTAAAACTTGAAACAAATTTTGAAATACTTTGAAAAAGAAGCATGAAAGAGAGTTTTGACTTGGTTAAGAAGGCAAATATTCTATTAGAGGTAATATGGACGAAGTAGGACATTGCATTCTCTCGGGATATTCCACTGAAAAATTTTGGTAGACTTATTACCCATGGCGTACCTAAGACTGGGTACGGATAATAAGTTGAGATGACTGACACTATCAGGGGTTTAGAACGACGTGATAGCAGACTGTTTGGAGGGATGTTTGGTCAGAGGTAACATGGATGTGACAAACTTGGAATTTCGTTGGAGGTATCTTACTCAGAGGTGATGTGGATGTGGTAAGATATGACTCCGTGGGACTGGAGTTTTTGTGGGAAAACAATTCAGAAGTAATATGGACATGATTGTTTTGAGATAATTCCGTTGTAGAATTTTTGTGGACTCATCATCCTTGGCGTACCTAGGGTTTAGTACAGATGATAAGTTGGAACGACTGACACCATCAGTAGTATTATGGACGTGATGGTAGAAAGTCGATGGACAAGAATGTTTGCTCAGAGGTAATATGGACATGGCAAACTCTTGAGTTGTGACACTACTGGGGATGGTGGTATATATCTGCTCAGAGGTAATATGGACGTAGCAGAATATAACCTGATTAGAACTTCGCGGGAGAATTTTAGTGGACTTATCATCATGGGCATACTTAAAGCTAAGTATGGATGACAAGTTGAAACGACTGACACCATCAGAGGTATTATGGACATGACGGTAGAAAGTCGATAGGCAAGAATGTTCGCTCAGAGGTAAGATGGACATGGCAAACTCTTGGGTTGTGGACTTATTACCCATGGCGTACCTTAAGTACAAATAATAAGCTGAAACAACTAGCACTATCAGGGGTTATGCGAACGTGATAGCAGAAAAGTCGAAGAGCGGAACTTTACTCAGAGGTAATATGGACATGAAAAAGTTCTGAAAATATCTTACTTAGAGGTCATGTGGACATGGTAAGATATGACTCTGTGGGTATAATGGAGAGACGTAGTTCAGAGGTAATATGAACATGAACGGACTTTTTCTCTGCTGGAGAAAAGGAAAGTAGTTCAGAGGTAATGTGGACTTGAACTATTTGTTTACATTGCGGACATCCCACCAGGAGATTTTTGGTGGACCTATTACTTCTTGTGCACGAGAGTGCAAGTATTAAGTTCGAGATGAAACCCTATCAGAGGTAATATGGTCATGATAGGTTTTGTGGACTTAACACCGCTGGCGTACCTAAATTTAAGCACAGATGATAAGTTGATATGACAACTGATGATAGTCGTAGGGAGAGGTTTGCTCGGAGGTCACTTGGACATGGAAGACTCTAGGGGGAGGATGATAGTCCAGAGGTGACGTATACATGAGCTGACCAACAGCCATACCGAGAGGTTAGGTACGATCCTGGTGTTTTTGTGGAAGGAGAAGGAAGTGCGCCATAAGTAGTAGGGACGTGGCTATTTTCTTTGGATTGAGAACATCCCGCTGGAGGATCTTTGGTAGACTTATTACTTCTTGCGCGCGAGAGTGCAAGTAATAAGTTCGAAATAGGCCTTGCCAGAGGTGGCAAGTTTGGTGGACTTAACATCATTGGCGTACTTAAATTTAAGTACAGGTGATAAGTTTAGATAACGATCGATATCAGAGGTACTGTGGACGTGATGATCGATAGCCAACCCGAAAGGTTTGCTCAGAGGTGCGAAGGACATAGCAAACCCTACTGGGGAGGAGGTGAAAATGATAACTCAGAGGTGATGTAGACGTGAGCTGATCAATAGCCATATCGAGAGGTTATGTACGATCTTGAGGACATCCCACTGGAGGATTTTTGGTGGACTTATTATTTGTTGCGCACGTTGAGTGCAAATGATAAATTCGAGAACAATCCCTATCAGAGAAAATATAGACGTGATAGGTTTTGTGGACCCATTACTTTTTGCGCACGTTAGTGCAAGTAATAGGTTTGAGACAAACCCTGCCAGAGGTAATATGGACAGTTTTTGTGGACTTATTATTTGTTGCGCACGTTGAGTGCAAATGATAAGTTCGAAAATAATCCCTATCAGAGGTAATATGGACGTGATAGGTTTTGTGGACCCATTACTTTTTGCGCACGTTAGTGCAAGTAATAGGTTTCAGACAAGTCCTGCCAGAGGTAATATGGACATGACAGTTTTGGTGGACTTAACACCGCTGGTGTACCTTGGTGAGTACGGGTGATAAGTGGGGATGACAATTGATATCAGAGGTAATATAGACGTGATGATCGATAGCCAAAACCCGGGAGGTATGCTCAGAGGTAATATGGACATGGCAAACTCAGCCGAAAAAAATGTTAGGACAGCAGTTCAGAGGTAATACGGACGTGAAGCAATATCCGAAAAACTCACTGATGAGTGATTTGTTGAGTGTGGTCTATCCGAACATAAAGACGGATCTGAAGGTTGCTCCGCTGGGGAGATAGATGGGACGATAGCTCAGAGGTAATATGTATATGGCTAGTGTCTAACGAGATAGGTTTTTTAGTGGTAAATGTGGGAGTGTACGAGTGGCCTTGAGGACTGCTCCGCTGGGGAGACTTTGGGGACTCATCATCCGTAGCGTATCCAGGGTTCCAGGATACATATGATGGGTTTTACGAGAATTTGTAAAGGAGGAAAAAATGTTGCACATAGGCACTTGTTGGGGATGAAGAACCCCGGAGCGTAGAGATGTACGTTTGGGTTGTCCCGCTGGGGATGAGGGGAGTACAAGTCTAGTTTAGACGTAGTAATTTTTCAGGAACTTGTCATCGATAGGCATCATGAGCAAGTCGTCGTTGGGTTTCACTAGCCGGTATGCGCCGTTGGAAAACACGGTTTCCACAATGAACGGACCCTCCCATTTATGTTGAAATTTGTCGGTCGTCTTGTGAGTCATAGGGCGTACTAGCATCTCCATATCCTAGCCCTCTGTGAGTGCTGTTGTAATAAATGTCGGATTGTAAAGGAATACGCCGTCATTTACCAAAGTTCATATCTTAAGCTTTTTGGAGGTCATATCCCATCTTTGACATGAGACGGAGTGATTATTAGCTGTAATGATGGAACTGAGGCAGCTCATCATTTGTTGCGTTGAATACTGTTGATGACTTAGCCTGCGCCGAATAAGGAGTTTTGTGCATATGAACACTGCCACGTATACACGAGAGAGTTGGCTGAGTTGTGCGCATAGGATCACTGCCGCGTGCGCACGATTGTCTACCACGTCGAGGACTACCGCTTGCTGCGCGTTTTTGTATATTGCGCAGGGGAACACTGCCAATTGCCCATAAGGATTCGTTACGATGAAAAGTACTATCGTGTGCAGATGAAGTGTGATACGTCCTTGCGCTGAAGACTTGCTTGGATGCGTACAATGGAGCGCTGCCTATCATGCGCCATTGCTGATGAGTTCATGCGAGACTTGGCTTTTGTGCACAGGGAGACTTGTTGAGCTGCGCTGAGCACCCGAAGTCTACAATTTGTGTTTTCTAAGGAAAGGATCCTGCGGCCTGGCCTGCATTGCTTTCCCTTTGACCTGGTCGTTGAAGGTGCTATTTGATGTGCCAGTTTTTTAGCAGTGACCTCACCTCTTGGGATTGTAAGTGATACCAAGCCTGCTACTCGGTTGCAAGCCGGCGGGAGGTTGACGACCCCCTGGTTGCCTGGGCTTCCGTCACTGAAAAGTGGCATAATTGGAGGGACACTATGTTCGCAATGACTGTCTTATCCTCGAAGTCGAGGGTGAGGTCATTGGCATCGATCAATTGCTGGATACATCTCTTCAACACAGAGCAGTCTCTAGTTGGATGATGAATGTACCGATGAAAGAGGCAATATTTTGGATCATCGACCTTGTCAGCCTCTTCAGGACATCTGATGTTAGGTAGCCGAAATTTATTTTCCTTCATCAGTATGTTGAAGATTTCAATGATGTCGTCGTCATCGAAGGAGAAAGTCTCATTTTGCTTTGGGACTTCCGATACCTTAGTCGTACGGTCCTCAGGGAAGACCGGTAATTTTGCATCATTTTTGGATTCGGAGGGAATTATACCCCCAGCTTTGGATGCTGCTCTGTCTTGTTGAGGGAGACTACCCCCAGACATGTCATTTTCTGGTTCTTGGGAATCACTGTACTCACGGCATGACGGGTTGGTGTGAATTTCCAGGAGATTGCTACTCCCGGCTTGCAGAGTTACTGCGGGCCCTGAGGGTGGCATGATGGGTTGGTGTGAATTTTTGGTCTCGATACATCTTCGTGCTTCCTGGATGTGAAGTGTAACTCGCATAGTGGGCTTCAGTGAGTATCTCTTTTCTGAGGTTTGTATCGTTAGGATCACATAATCTTCCCTCCACTCGCATCATTCCATCCGTGCTCACCGCAAAGTCGGTCGTCTTTCCTGCTGAGATAAGATTACGCATCTTCTCTAGGAATATGTCGTCTTTCTAAGCGGACTTGAGTTTCTCACTAGGTCCGGCTCGAGGCGCAACCGAGCCGCCTGCGCCCATTTGTATTTGATTCAGAGTGTAACGCCCAAACTTTCCAGATCCCTTCGTAGCCTGTCATCGATAGCTAAGCTCCCTGCAAACACTCGACTCAGCGCATCAGCTACAACGTTGTCGTTGCCCGGTGTATATCTGATCATCAAGTCAAAGTCGCTAAGGAGTTCAAGCCAACGTCGTTATCGAAAATTCAAATCCTTTTGAGTATAGAGGTGCTAAAGACTTTTGTGATCCGTGAAAATTTTACACGGTACGTCATAAAGGTAAGGCCGCCATAACTTCAACGCGAATACCACCGCTGCCAGTTCCAGATCGTGTGTCGGATAGTTCTTTTCGTGAGGCTTCAATTGCCTCGACGCAAAGGCTATCACCTTGTCCCTCTGCATAAGGACACATCCCAAACCCTTGCCTGAAGCGTCGCTATAAATCTTAAAATCATCGGGCCCGTCCGGAAGAGTAAGAATCGGTATTGAGACGAGTCGTTGGTTTAATTCTACAAATAAAGCTTCACAGTCGTCCGACCACGCAAACATTACACCTTTCCGAGTGAGATGAGTCAGACGCGAAGCGATCATTGAAAAATCTTTGACAAATCTCCTGTAGTAGCCCGCTAGACCAAGAAAGCTTCGAATGTCGCTGGCTGACTCAGGTCTCTTCCACTCCACAATGGCTTCGACTTTCTTTGGATCGACTGAGACGCCCTCCGCAGAAATGATGTGCCCGAGAAAAGATATATTGTCCGACCAGAATTCGTACTTACTCAGCTTCGCGAACAACTTATTGTCTCGAAGAGTTTGAAGCACCATCCGCAGGTGTCCTGCGTGTTCTTCATCATTCTTCGAATACAATAAGATGTCGTCTATGAATACTACCACAAACTTATCAAGGAATGGTCGGAACACACGGTTCATCAAATCCATGAATGCGGCAGGAGCATTCATCAGTCCGAACGGCATGACAGAAAACTCAGTGACCATAACGGGTGCGAAATGCTGACTTAGGCATGTCCTATGGCTTGATCTTTAATTGGTGGTAGCCAGAGCAAAGGTCTATCTTCGAAAACACCGACGCCCCTTGCAGCTGATCAAAGAGTTCGTCGATCCTGGGCAGAGGATACTTGTTTCGCATAGTGACTTTATTTAGTTCCCGGTAGACTATGCACAGCCGCAACGTCCCATCTTGTTTCTTCACAAACAGCACTGACGCACCCCAAGGAGACACGCTCGGACGAATATACCCACGGTCAAGTAGTTCTTGTAGTTGGCACTTTAACTCCTTTAGTTCTGCAGGGGCCATTCGGTATGGAGCTTTGAAAATCGGTTAGGTATTTGGGAAGGTATCGATGGCGAACTCGATTTCTCAGTCAGATGGCATGCCAAGTAGTTTGTTTGGAAACATATCAGTGAATTCTGCCACAACGGAAGAAGACTCAACGTTTGCACAATCCCGCTGCATGTCTCGAACTGACGCTAATTATCTCTCGCATCCAGAATATAGCATTCGTCTAGCTGATGTTGATATGGTATGTTGGGTGTCATATTTAAGTATAGTATAAGCACATGGGAATATCCTGAGGACATATTTGGGATGCCAGAATGTCACAGGATATTCCATTATGAGATTATTGTCATAATGATTGAAATCATTGTATTAATGACTGTAAGGCTATATAATGCCAATGAGACAATCAATAAAATCATCAACTAATTTCAACATGGTATCAGAGCCAAGTTTCCACAAACCCTAGCCGTCACCAAGCTTCCACAAACCCACAGGAGGATTTCCTAGATCTCCTCCACCGAACTCTTCCACGCCCCCCCCTTTTTTTTTCCCTCCTCTCCTCTTCTCCGCCCTTCGCAGGCCGCTCTTCGCTGTTGCTGCCCCGTCCCGCTACTGCTGCGGCTACTACTGCTGCTGCGGCTGCTGCGACTGCTGTTGCTGCGATGGCGGTTGTGACATGCGTGCTGCCGCCTCCTCCGCACCAGCACGAGGCAGCGCCTAATAGGGATGCCTAGATCTGAAAAAAGGGGGGACATGTTCGGATCTAGGAGCGGACGACGAGGACAAGCGTGAGTCGTGGAGCGGACATGACGTGATTGGATAGACGATGCATCGATGGAGGAGATCATCAAGAAGCTAGATTTTGCAGAGGTGGCGACGTTGATGAAGTTGTTGACGATGTCGGCTGGTGAGAACACGACACGAACGTCGCCGGAGTTGAAGCTTCCCTCCATCGATCTGAAATTAGATGGACCAGCCACCTATCTGAGTTGGTCACGACGGGTGAGAAGAACCCTCGCAGGAAAAAACATGGAGGGGTTCCTGACGGGCGAGACGACAGAGCCGGACGAGGGCTCGACAGGACGCGATGAGTGGAAGTCCACTCATATGGTGATCTACATCTGGCTTCTCAACTCCTTAGTCCAGTCTATTGCCGCCACAGTAGACGGTATTGAGATGGTGAAAGATGTGTGCGAGAAGTTGAGAAGGACCTATGATGGTGTGGGGAACAACTTACGGGTCTTCCAGATAAAGGGGGAGATTGATGACACCGTACAGGGAGAGAAGACGGTGCAGGAGTATGCCACAGAGTTGGAGCGTCTGTGGTTGGATTATGATCACTACTCAGATCGGACGAGCTGCGGGGACCCTAAGTGTAAGGAGAGACAGGTGTGTCTGTAGGAAAGGACGATGAAGTTCCTCAAAGGGCTGACTGCAGCTTTCGCACAGAGGACGGCCCTACTTCTAGCCCAACCAAAGATCCCTAGCCTTGAGGAGGCTATCTCAACCATGATCCAGGAGGAGACACGCATCAGGCTGCAAGCCGGGACAGGTGGTCCCCCCGAAGCAAAGTCAGCACTAGCAATCACCAGCTTAGGTAACAAAGGATCTAAGGGAGAGCCGTGGCAGCATAACCGGCAGTGCTACAACTGTGGGAAGATGGGTCATCATCGGTACGCTTGTACCAAACCACATAGGAAGGGAGATTCAGGTGGTGGACGAGGACCGTTCGGCGGACGAGGATATAATGGAGGACGTGGTCGTGGTCGAGGGAATAGACGAGGCGGCCAAGGAGGTTATCGGACAAACCTCCTGATATCAGAAGTGAACGGAGAAGCTGATGACACATTTACTGTGGAGGACCAGGCACTGGGAGACATGAGTAGAACAGAGGAGGCGTCCACCTCATTCATTGTTAGGGGCAACGCTGCCATGTATGCCCATCCATCAGAAGGTACTGACGAATCACTTGCCCTTGCGTCTATCTCTTCCCTTAAATCATCAGACTGGATTATCGACTCGGGAGCATCTCGACATGTGACGGGGAATGCTAGTGAGTTTTCTTCCTACACTCACCTAGCATCAGCAGACAGCATTCAGACAGCTGATGGCACTTTCCAGCCAGTGGTCGGTAAGGGTACTGTTAATTGTACAGGTTTAGTAAGATTATCCAATGTTTTACATGCTCCATCCTTTCCAGTCAGTCTCTTGTCCATTAGTTCTATAATCCTCCAACTTAAATGCATTGTTTCTTTTGATATTCCTAAGGTGACCTTCCAGGAGAAAGGGACAGGACGAAGACTTGGGACTGGCACTTGGCATGAGGGACTGTGGTACCTAGATCGAGAAGGACTGGACTCAGCATTGGTATCTATGGCAGAGAAGGCTGGCATGGAAGGACTGCAGCAGAGGACTGAGGATACCTTGATACTCCATCATCGGAGGATGGGACATTCTTCCTTTGATACTCTAAGTAAGTTGTATCCAGAGATTTATGCAAAAACAAATAAAGAGAAATTAGTATGTGATGCGTGCGAGTTAGAAAAACTTACTAGGAGCTCATATGTTGGCACGGGTCATAGGAGCACTTTTGCTTTTGAGGTAGTACATTCTGATGTCTGGGGTCCATGTGCTACTAACACTATGAATGGTTATAAGTACTTTGTTTCTTTCATTGAGTGTGCCTCGTGTTACCTGGTTATATTTGATGAAAAATAAGAGTGATGTACCTGCTTGTTTTCGGGATTTCCATAAGCATGTCCAGACTCAGTACAAAGCAGTTGTGAAGGTACTGAGGTCTGACAATGGAACAGAGTATACCAACAGGACGCTTGCAGAATACTTGTCAGCACACGGAATACAGCATCAGACCACCTGTGAATACACACCAGCACAAAATGGAGTTGCAGAAAGGAAAAACAGACACCTTCTGGAGGTCGCAAGAAGTATGATGATCGACATGAATGTCCCACAGAGTCTGTGGGGGCATGCAGTGTTGACAGCAGCTCAACTCATCAACAGGATGCCCTCAAAGGTCCTCGGATGGAAGTCCCCATGTGAGGTATTGCAAGGCAATAATAGTGGAATACTCCCACTGAAGGTGTTTGGGTGTGTGTGTTTTGTGAAGGACAACAGGCCATCAGTTGGGAAACTTGACCCTAGAGCGGTCAAATGCATCTTCGTAGGCTACTCGGCGACCCAAAAGGGGTATGTGTGCTGGAGTCCAGTAGAGAAGAAGAAGTTTGTCAGTATGGATGTCCACTTTCGGGAGCATGAGCCATACTACCGCCAGGACGGAACTTCACACAACACGCCTAATACTGCCAGTATTAGGCGAGAGGGGGAGATGGAGAACTTGGTGGTAACCGATTTAGAAGTTTGGCATGGAGGCACGGAGAAGGGACAAGAAGGTGAAGGTGTTAGGCCTACGGCTCAGGGAGAGTTACTTACCTACAGCAGGAGAGAGAAGCAAACTGCAGGACCAGTACCGACAGTGTCAGTGCCAAGTCCCTTGCCTGCGTTCGTCCCAACTCCTGAGGCACCGACACCAACCCCCCTTCAGGTGATACCCCCTCCTTCACAAGATATCATTCCTCCTACTACTACTCCTCCCACACCACTATCTGTACGGAGGACCACTCGCAGCAATGCAGGAAATCCTCCAAACAGATATGGTTGGGATATTGCTCAGTTTGTTTCTTATGACCATATCCCTTCTTCTCATGGAGCATTTATAGCATCTTTGGATAGTATTACTGTACCTAAGAATTGGCAGATTGCCAAGAACGATCCAAAGTGGAAAGCGGCAATGCACGAGGAGTTGGGAGCTCTGGAGAAGAACCACACTTGGGAGCTTGTGAGACTGCCAGAGGGGAAGAGAGCAGTTGGATGCAAGTGGGTCTTTACCGTGAAGCAGAACCCAGATGGATAGGTTGATCGCTACAAAGCTCGACTAGTAGCCAAAGGATACAGTCAGACGTACGGCATCGACTATGACGAGACCTTTGCACCAGTTGCAAAGATGAGCACTGTCAGGACTCTGATTTCTCTGGCAGTGAATGGTGGATGGAAGCTACACCAACTGGATGTGAAGAATGCGTTTCTTCACGGAGATCTAGTGGAGGAGGTGTACATGGAGATACCACCAGGATTTGGCACCAATCAGACAGTAGGCAAGGTCTGCAGGTTGAAGAAGTCCCTCTATGGACTGAAGTAGTCTCCTCGAGCGTGGTTTGACAGATTCAGAAGGGCGATGATAGGGATGGGATATCAGCAGATCAATGCTGATCATACTGTGTTCTTCCGTCGGAGTGGAGGCCACATCACCATGCTTGTGGTGTATGTGGACGATATGATTATCACAGGAGATGATGAGCAGGAGATCGCCCAACTCAAAGGAAAGCTTGGCAAGGAATTCGAGGTGAAGGATCTCGGCCTTCTTTGGTACTTCCTTGGGATTGAGATTGCTCGAGAAGCAGAGGGGATTGTTCTCTCTCAAAGGAAGTATGCACTGGACCTTCTCACAGAAACTGGGATGTTGGGGTGCAAACCTGCAGCGACACCAATAGATCAGAGGTTCAAGATTGATGCTGAGGCTGGAGAACCAGTTGATCAGGACAGATACCAGAGACTGGTTGGCAAGTTGATCTATTTGAGCCACACACGTCCTGATATCTGCTTTGCAGTAAGTGTGGTGAGCCGCTACATGCATGACCCACGGAAGGGTCATATGGATGCAGTGTACCAGATTCTGAGGTACTTGAAATGTGCTCCCGGGAAGGGACTAATATTCAGGAAGAACAATCACGTGAGCATCGAGGGCTACTGTGATTCTGACTGGGCTAGTTGTGCTGATGACAGGAGGTCTACCTCGGGATATTGTATATTTGTAGGAGGTAACTTGGTCTCCTGGAGGAGTAAGAAGCAGTCTGTGGTGGCCAGATCGACAGCTGAAGCTGAGTACAGAGCTATGGCCTTGGGAGTTGCAGAGCTGCTATGGTTGAAGAATATGCTGGTGGAGCTGAAGCTGGATCAAGGAGCCAAGATGAAGCTGTGGTGTGACAATCAGTCAGCTATTAGTATCGCCAACAATCCAGTACAGCATGACAGGACCAAACACATCGAGATTGATAGATTCTTCATCAAAGAGAAGTTGGATAGAGGATTACTGGAGCTTGGCCATGTTCCAACCAGGGATCAAGTAGCAGATGGACTAACCAAGGGACTCGCCTCAGTGAGCATGATTAGAGGATGTGACAATATGGGCTTAGTGAATATCTTTCACCCATCTTGAGGGGGAGTGTTGATATGGTATGTTGGGTGTCATATTTAAGTATAGTATAAGCACATGGGAATATCCTGAGGACATATTTGGGATGCCAGAATATGTCACGGGATATTCCATTATGAGATTATTGTCATAATGATTGAAATCATTGTATTAATGACTGTAAGGCTATATAATGCCAATGAGACAATCAATAAAATCATCAACTAATTTCAACAGCTGACATAGCAGAAATCATCATGCAGGTCTTCGATGCTTCCGCTGCTGAACCACTCGTGTAGCAGAATTCGGTCTCTCCGGGTAGACGGAAGACGACTCGTTTCTCTGCACATTCGATAGTTGCCGAGCAAGCGCCGAGCCAATCCATCCCCAAGATGATGTCGTAATCCCGAACATCTGGGACTAACACATCGAGTGACAGTTTTCTTCCTCCAATACAGACATGACCGCCCTGACATACTGAACGAACATGTATCTTCGTGCCCGAGGGGGTGCTAACACTAAGGTCTAGATATAATTGTATCATTTCTAGCTTGTTTTCCACGGCAAAATTCGTAGATATAAAACTATGCGTAGCACCAGAATCAAATAGCACGCGAGCAGATATGTTATTGAAAAGCAATATACCTAACACAACGGTATCCGAAGCGAGGGCATCTTCCCGTGTCAAAGTGTACACCCGACCTTGAGCTTGACGACGCTCTTGTTGCGGCGCGACTCGGTTGGCTTGATGCGCCGAAGCAGAATTTGGATGTTGAGGGCGACGATCAGAGAGGCGCGAACAGTGACACATTCCATGGTTTGGATCACCACAAATGAGGCATAACCCGTGCTTCTTGCGACATTCGTTGATGGTGTGCTCTAGCTTCTTACAGAAGAAACATGGTTGCCCTGGATTTTCTTTCTGCTGACCGCAGTTATGAGGACGCTTTGAAGCGTTGTTTCCTCCCGCGTTGCTAGGGCGCTTGTGATTGGAAGTATGCACAGCGCCGGCAGCAACCGAAGGATACAGCGTTCGAGGGAAAGGGCATGATTGAGAACTTTCCGAATAGTCAGATATTGGGGAACGACTACGTGCACATGGATAGCAGGTAGCCTTCGAAGTGTCTTGCACGACTCGCCGCATCAGGTAGGTAGGAGCTTGCAAATTTGGCAAGCCGATTGAATTCAGCGGAATACTGCTTCACTGTCATGTTGCCTTATCGAAGCTGCACGAACTCGTTCTCATTTAGCCGACGAATGGGAGGGGGTATGAACTTCTCTTCAAACGCGCTACGTAAGGTAGCCTACGCGATCGTCTCCTCTTCATCGTCTGCGGAGAGAGATCTTTGATGCACGTCCCACCAATCGTCCGCGTTCAAATGGAGCTGAAGTTGGACACACGCAAAACGCTTCTCCTCAGGTACCTCCAGCAATTTGAAGTGATCCTCAAGCTCTGCCAGCCAATCTAGAGCATCTTCAGTCCCCCGGAAAGACGTGTTGCAGACCTTCTTGAAGTCAGCAAAGTCAAAGGTAGTCACATCCTTCTTCTTTGGAGTTTGAGGCGTTTCGACTTGAGACGTGGGTCGCTCCACCGGTGCCGTTATTGTCGTTGCAGAATGGTTGGAGGCTAAGGTCTGAACGATCTACTGCAGGGCATCTACTTGCTTCTGTTGGACTGCAAATCGGACTTCAAGATTGCTTTCGAACTTGCTCTGACGATCTTCCGACCGCTTCTCGGCTCGCTCATAACGAGCCTCATCTCTCTGCTGGCTGACTTCAAGCATCCGCATCATTCGCTCAATTGGATCGACAGGGGGCATAGCTCGCTGCCTTCCGGAACTTCCTGATGTACCGGAACTACTTTCTTGGGCTTGTATCTCTTCTTGTGCTAGCGTTGATGCTTGCGCTTTGAGTCATTCCTTCAAAAGAAGGTAACTTGGATCAGGCTCATAATGTATTATGGACTCACTGTATGGAACGCATCTCATTTTGGCCAAACGAGTTCAAGAGTTCGCATAAGGAATAGATCGTTAAAGGAACTTTTCCGACACGAGGGTCAAAGGAACTTGAAGCTGTGCTCTTATACCAATATGTCATGTTCCGATTCCGTGGAATCGATAGTCGTCCACCGGATGTGATGCCATGCGTGCCTAGATTGCGCAACGCACAAGGCCAAGGTATTTTATATAACGAGCACATATTCAGAGTACGCAGATAATTGAACACAATATTGAAACAAGAAAAAGTTATATTTATTGATAATGAACATCTTTTACAAACTCTTGAACAAGTACAAAAGGTTGCCGCACGGGCTTACAAAAGTGGACACAAAATGAGATAGTCGTCCGGTACATTACATCATTTTACTAAAACTTCAAAAGCTATAGACAAATTCGGATGAAACTACCGCCTTCCCACAGAGCTGCATAAGGTATATGCACGAGCTCCTGGAACTTCAAATTGTCGCTTCAAGGGCACGAACAGGGTGTGCCGGTAGGTGACTGAATTGGAAAGTCGCACTAGCTTCTTGCAGGATCTCCTTGGCGCGGAGAACATGTTGCAACAAGGGTCAGTACATCGAAATGCACTGGTAAAGGCGAGCTAACCCAACTATACCAATCAACACGTCGTTTATGTGAAGCATGCAAGTTATTATGTGGTCTTTCTATCTTGCCTTAGTTCAATTTACAAGCATGCAGTAGTTATGAAAATTTACTGAAATAAACATGCCACCGCTTGGTGACTTTTATCTGCCTGTCTGAACCACCTGCACAACACTTACCATGACCTTTTCTTCTACGAATACATAGTTAGCTTGCACAGTTTAAATATACAAGGGGATCACTGGCATGATGCCATAATGGACGAGTTATAGTCATTGATGAGGATGGTATGCAACGAATGTACACGAGGCGCTATAAGCCATCCCGTCCAGCACACGAGACTAACATGAAGTTTCGTCCGGATCGGATCGGTAACAGTGCCCCAGCGACCGTCCGCAGGAACTAAGACCTTGTGCACAAGTTGTCCGTGATCAAGCGGCGTCTAATACTAAGTTATCAAATGATGCAGTACAAGGCAACACGAGCACGAGACAAGTAACTTTGCATAATCTGTTTTGCATAGTCTTCCTGATCATTTTATTTCATAGCAAAGTATGTTCTATACATAGCACAATAATAGAAGAAGTATATATTCTAACTAGAATTGAAACATAATGAAAGAATATTCTAAGCGAACTAGCATGCAACAAGGTAACCGTTCACAAGTTGATTGACAAGCATAAAGTAATCCAAGTCTATTCATTTTTATCTTGACATCTTTTAGTTATTATGATATTGTCTGATCAGAACAATCAAGAAGGCAAGATTTTAGATGTGAAGGCTTGGAAGAATGATCAACTTATAGAATTATAGCCACTCACAAGTTTGTGGAGAGAGGAAAGGAAAGGTGCTTCAAGACTCCGCTCGCGCGACGTCTACTGTACGATCACCTGCATTGCCACAAACAGATGATCAATACCTCTTCTTCTCTTTCCAAGCTCGAAAAGAAAATGTAATTCAACGAACGAAAGCAATAAAATCCATCGAAACCGTTCAAGAAAACACAAATCCGAAAAGAAACTCAAAAGCACGAAAGCAACAAGGCGACAGTGAAAACTAGGCAAGAAAATTTGCAGCGGAGAGGTCCCTCTTGACTCTGCCGCTAAGTCCGTCCTTGGGACACGGTCCACTGAATATGGGAATCGATTTCGAGGAATCCAATCCATAACGAGGAAAAGATCTTGATTCAATCTATCCCGATCGAATGATACCGAAAGTATTTCTTAGCCGCGCTCCCGAAAATGGGGAACAGGGCACCAAAGGTGCTACAACTGTGGAGACACTGGACAATTTATCAGATTCTGTACGAAACCTCTGAGAGGCTAGTCCAGCGGCCGCAGACGCAGCCGTGGAAGGCGTAGGGGTAGCAGAGGAGGCTATGCGGGTGGCAGAAGTAATCATTCTGGAGGACATAAGGCAAACCTGGTAGAAAAGGGAAGTGAGTGTCAGTCATCCGATATGACCCTAATGAGAGAGAAATGCTAGAGATATGAAGAAGCATGAAGCTTGGAACCACGCGAGTCGAGCCAACACCTCTAGGACATCAACTCCAACTACCTCGAGGGTAACATCACCTACTATGTCTATACAAGCACAGGTATACCTGCTCATGCCCTGGCATCTATCCACAGACCAGGTTGGATAATTGACTCTGGGGCATTCCGCCATGTCACGGGTGCCCATAATGAGTTCCAAGATTACACTCACCTAACAACGCCTGAAAGTGTCACGCCCCGATCTCCCGCAGGTAATCGACCGTCCCCGCTAGGAGCGAATCACCGCTCCAGCGCTCCCGCTGGATAATCGTCATAATCCGAGCGTGACGCATGTACGAGCATAGAGTTACGCTCGTACAAGACAAGAACATCGAACAATATGGTTATCTTCGAAACGATTGAGACACCTTATCATTTCATTTTGCTCAATCCAAGATATATATAAAATCCATCAAGTCATGTCGTTCATACCGTGATTATAATTCTAGTAAAATCATCCAACTTCAATGTTACCATTTTGATAAATCCATAGTCTTACTTCTAGCATTCCTCAAGCAACTAAGTTTAACTTCTCAAGCCAAAGTCTATCCACTTTTGATACGTTCCATTCATCGAGTTCGTTTGGAATAATCACCGAACATGTCCCCTTGAGTTTCGATTATCCCCGCCGTACGTGAATTACCACGCTGGCGCTCCCACAGGATAATCGTTCTCTGTCGGGACTGATTTCGAAGGTTATCTTTCCGAACTAGATTCAAGATTGTTCTTCCAAACTCCAGGTCGAATCCGTTATCGCTTATCTCTTCATCGAACCACTATATTCATTCTCGGGCTAACTTCTATTCGAGCGATATTTTATTCAAGCTTCAATCCGTTTGATTCAATTCGAAGTCGCTCGTACGATCCTCCAAGTTTCCAACAAGCTTCATTAACCAAGATATCGATTTCCATTTCCTTAAATCCCTATTCGATATAAGCCTTATCATTTGTTCAAGACATTCTCCAATCGTTCAATCCAACTATCGCACGAGACCTATGAATTCGTTTGGACATTTCCAAAATGATCCCATACACCACTCAGGAATCGAGTCACCAATCAAATCCTCAATCGAGTTCGCATCACTCGCTAGCATATTCACCAAGTCGTTCCTTATAATTCCTGCACGATACCTAAGCATCGCCTGATAAATCTTAGTCTCGTATATATTCCTGTTGATAGTCATCCAAGCAACCATAATTGATTTGCATCTTCCGACACGAAATACCGTTCAAGCTATTTCCCAAAATTCAAGCACGATTCTCTATGTTCGCCTTAACGATAATCTGATAATGTTTCTATCGGTCGCCATTCTAAGTCTGACTTGTCCTTATCTGAACGATATCTCAATCTCGCTTGCAAACTTGCTCGCACCAAAAGGGTCTTGGCGCGCGATACTCAATACAACTTAGCCGAAAGGTTGTGTGCATAGCTAATCGTTCAAACGATATTCTATTTCGTACACTAACCAGCTAAAAAATCATGTATAGGTATTCGGGTTTGCACATAACTTGCAAATTCTAGCACGAGTCTATTCCAACCAAGTCTAACACAGGTCGGCACAAAGACCTTCGCATTACAATTTCGTACAAGCAATCACATCATTCACATGCACTTTTGAAAGTATTAAGACTCATTGTTTGGAACATCCCATCGGGTCAACGAGAGAGTGTGTATGCACATAACCCACAAACGAGCTTTCGAAACTGAGAATATCGATAAGAAATCCAAAGGCTTTACCATGCTCTGATACCAATATGTCACGCCCCGATCTACTCGAGGCATAGCGGGGTCTACTTGCACGAAGCAAGTTAGCATGCGAGGGTCTAAGTTATAAGCCAAATTTTATTTTCATGTTCTAACACAATCAATACAATTTGGGATTATTCCCTTAGCTAGGTGCGTTGTATTCTTTATTAGCATGCAAGGGGTGATTCACCTAGCGACAAGTATGTATCGTCCATATTTTTAAGTGTGCTGGCTAAGCAAAGACAAGTTCATCGTAGCCACCCACCTTAGCGATGATTCGCCTCGGTCGAGCGATACTTCGAGCGAGCCTTTGAAAGTCTAAGTCTGAACTCCTGAAGGGCCAAGTCTGAAAATCCTTTGCCCCAAACGAGTCTTCTCGCTGAGCAAAGCGGGTCGGGTCGTTGTACTTCGCCGTTTGAATCGGCTGTCCGCTTGAACGGAACGAGTCGTTACAGAAAGCATTCAGACTATTGATTGTAAGGCTAGACCCATTATGGATAAAGGCACAGTTGAATGCACCCCTTCCATATCCCTTGATGATGTCTTGCATGCTCCATCTTTTCCTGTTAATCTATTGTCCATTAGTGTCATTATTCTTCAACTTAATTGTGTTGTTTCCTTTGACATTCCTAAGGTGATTTTTCAGGAGAAGGAAACAAGGAGATGGTTGGGGACTGGCACTTGGCATAAGGGGCTATGGTACTTGGACAGGGGTGGGCTGGACGCAGCACTAGCGTCACTGGTGGAAGAAGCACAACCAAATGAGCCGCAAAGAACTGTGGAAGCAGAATTATTACTTCAACATCAGCGCATAGGATATTCGTCATTCAGTCTACTGAATCGGATGTATCCATCTATATATCAAAAGGCTAATAAACAAAAGTTTGTTTGTGATGCTTGTGAGCTTGAAAAATATACCAGAATCTCTTATGTGAATTCTGGAAATAGAAGTTTAGCTGCTTTTGATATGATATACTCTGATGTGTGGAAACCTTGTCCTACAACCACGGTTAATGGTTTTAAATGATGTCACATTTATTGATTGCTATACTCATGTCACATAGATATACCTAATGAAGAGTAAGAGTGATGTCTTTGCATACTTTCAAGATTTTTATCGCAGGGTTACAACAAAGCACAATGCCAAAGTGAAGATTTTGAGATCTGACAATGGGACAGAATACACCAACAAGGCTATTGAAGAGTACTTATCATCCCATGGGATACAACATCAGACTTCGTGTGCCTATACACCAGCACAGAATAGCGTGGCAGAGCGGAAGAACATGTACCTGTTGGTAGTAGCACGGTCAATGATGTTTGCCATGAATGTTCCTAAACACTTGTGGGGGCTTGGTGGGATATGTGAATGGCCAAACCAAGGCACCTGATCCTCACAGGAATTTGTTGTGTGGGAGATCGTCAATAACGTTGTGGCTGGATGGTTGACAGTCTCATTGACCGACAAAGTGTTGGACAACGTGGAAGCAATGAAGGGTACTGGTGACATTTGGATGACGCTGAGAGATGTACTCAGGGTCGGACAACCCTATGAGGATTTTCCAACTACAAGATGAACTTGATAAGGTGGTCCAAGAAGATCACACCATCTCTGAGTATGCGGCTTTGCTGAAGAAGTATTGGTCAGACCTCGACCACTATGATCCCATTGGTGTGTAAGATGAGCAAGTAGAACCGGCATTTGTGAAACATTATAAGAAGTTCATGGAGTATGTTTCGCGACAGAGGATGATGAAGTTCCTGAAGGGGCTCAACCCAGCATTCGAGCAGAGGAGGAACATCCTACTTGCTCAACCCAGGTTGTCATCACTAGAGGAGGCCATAGCTGCTATGGCACAAGAAGAGGCACGACTGAAGCTGATGCCTAGCACCACTAGCTCTCTGGGGGAAAAATAAGCTCTAGCAGCTTTTAACCCAAACCCTTCCGGAGGGGGAGGGTGCTACAACTATGGAGACCCTGGACACTTCATCAGATTCTGTACGAAACCCCTGAGAGGTCAGTCCAGCGGCCGCGGACGTAGCCGTGGAGGGCGTAGGGGTGACAGAGGAGGCTATGTTGGTGGCAAAAGTAATCATTCTGGAGGACACAAGGCAAACCTGACAGAAGAGGAAAGTGAGAGTCAGTCACCTGATATGACCCCTAGTGAGAGAGAGAGATATGAAGAAGCATGAAGCTTGGAACCAGCGACAGTCGAGCCAACACCTCTGGGGCATCCACTCCAACCACCTCCGAGGATAACATCACCCACTATGCCCATACAAGTACAGGTATACCTGCTCATGCCCTGGCATTTATCCAAAGACCAGGTTGGGTAATTGACTCTGGGGCACCCCGCTATGTCACTGGTGCCCATGCTGAGTTCCAAGATTACACTTACCTGACGACGCCTGAAAGCATTCAGACTGTTGATGGTACGGCTAGACCCATTATGGGTAAAGGCACAGTTGAATGCACCCCTTCCATAACCCTTACTGATGTCTTGCATGCTCCATCTTTTCCCGTTAATCTATTGTCCATTAGTGACATTGTTCTTCAACTTAATTGTGTTGTTTCCTTTGACATTCCTAAGATAATTTTTCAGGAGAAGGAAATGGGGAGACGGTTGTGGACTGTTACTTGGCATAAGGGACTATGGTACTTGGACAGGGATAGGTTGGATGCAGCACTATCGTCACTGGTGGAAGAAGCACAACCGGAGGAGCCGCGAAGAACAGTGGAAGCAGAATTATTACTTCAACATCAGCGCATGGGACACTCTTCATTCAGTCTACTGAGTCGGATGTATCCATCTATGTATCAAAAGGCTAATAAACAAAAGTTTGTTTGTGATGCTTGTGAGCTTGGGAAACATACCAAAAGCTCTTATGTGAGTTATGGAAATAGAAGTTTAGCTACTTTTGATATGATACACTCTGATGTGTGGGGACCTTGTCCTACAACTGTAGTTAATGGTTTTAAATGGTTTGTCACCTTTATTGACTGCTACACTAGTGTCACATGGATATACGTAATGAAGAGTAAGAGTAATGTCTTTGTATGCTTTCAAGATTTTTATCGCAGGATTACAACACAGTACAGTGCTAAAGTGAATATTTTGAGATCTGACAATGGAACAAAATACACCAACAAGGCTATCGGTCCATGGGATACAGCATCAGACTTCGTGTGCCTATACACCCGCACAGAATGACATGACAGAACGGAAGAACAAGCACCTGTTGGAAGTAGCACAATCAGTGATGTTTTCCATGAATGTTCTTAAATACTTGTGGGGGCATATCGTGTTGACGGTTGCATATCTCATCAACATGATGCCCTCTCAGGTGTTAGGATGGAAGACACCATTTGAGATGCTTACAGGAAAGAATAAGTACATTGTTCCCCCAAAGGTATTTGGATATGTATGCTTTGTGACAGATAACAGGCATGCGGTGGGAAAGCTGGACCCTCGGGTAGTGAATTGCGTCTTTGTTGGCTACTCAGGGACTCAAAAGGGATACTTTTGTTGGAGTCCGATGGAGCGAAGGCTCTTTATGAGCATAGAAGTTACATTCAGAGATGAAACCATACTACCACAATGGTTTAAGTAAAGGCTCCGCATTTGGTGACACACCTAACACAGGAGGTGTTAGGAGTGAGGGGGAGATGGGCCCAAACGTGATTGTCGGATCAGTTCCATGTCCAATAATGGAAGCTGGTCCAAGGGAACAAGGGGAAGATAGCGAGGGTGAGAAAAGTGATGATGATGCACATAATCAGGAGGAAGAAAGTGGTAACAATTAGGAGGAAGAAATTGATGCTCCAGTGCAGGGGAAGGAACAAACTGCAGAACAATCTACAGAGCTCAAAGTCTACAGAAGGATAAAGCAGCAGTCCACTACTGTACCTATTGTCCCTACTGTGTCATGTCCCTCGCCTAACCCTGCCCCAACTCTTAAAGATGCACCTCCCACATCGGATCCCTCTGATTCGGATGGTATGATCTCTTCACCACTTCCTCATATTTCCTTAAGGAGATCTTCTTGCAGTAATGCGGAAAGTCCCTAATCGTTATGGTTATGAATATGACATTGCCAATTTTTTACCCTACTCTAATATATCCCCTACCTATCGAGCATTCATTGCATCGTTAGACACCACCTCTTTGCCTAAGTGTTGGCAGGAAGCGAAGGAAGATCCAAGGTGGAGAGTTGCAATGTTGGAGGAACTTGGGACACTCGAAAGAAATGGGACATGGGAGCTTGTCCGTTGCCTAAAGGAAAGAGCAGTTGGATGCAAATGAATCTTCACAGTAAATGAGACACCAGAAGGAAAGGTGGAGCGGTACAAGACAAGGTTGGTTGTAAAGGGATTCACTCAATCCTATGGTATCAACTATGATGAGACATTTGCTCCAGTAGCAAAGATGAGCACTGTGAGAACCCTGGTCTCCCTTGCAGCAAACCATGGGGTGGCAGTTGTATCAATTGGATGTGAAGAACGCTTTTTCATGGGGACCTACAAGAGGAAGTATACATGGAGACCCTCTCGGGGTTTTGTACGAAGCAGTCGACGGAAAAGGTGTGCAAGCTAAAGAAATCACTGTATGGGCTCAAGCAATCTCCTCGAGCCGGGTTTGATAGATTCAGGAAGGCTGTCACAGGCATGGGGTACCGCCAGACCAATGCAGATCACACAGTTTTCTTCCAGCATGCAAGAGGCCACATCACCATACTTGCAGTGTATGTGGATGATATAGTGATCACAGGTGATAATGAGGAGATCATCCAACTGAAGTCAAAACTCGCCAAGGTGTTTGAAGTGAAGGACTTGGGAATGATGAGGTATTTTTTCGGGATCGAGGTGGCTCGAGAAAGAGATGGGATCGTTCTCTCTCAGAGATAGTATGTACTAGACCTGCTCATAGAGACTGGTATGCTGGGATATCGATCGACAGTCACTCCAATCGATCAGAAAGATAAATTGGGTGCAGAGACAGGAGAGTCTGTTATCAGAGACTTGTAGGCAGATTGATTTATCTAGGCCACACTCGTCCTGATATCTCATTTGTTGTGAGTCGCTACATACATGATCCAAGGAAGGGTCACATGGATGCAGTTTTCTGTATCCTGAGATATCTGAAGGGGACTCCTGGAAGAGGGCTATGGTTCAGGAAAAATGGACACCTGGGTATTGAGGGGTACTGCGATGCAGATTGGGCAAGTTGCATGGACGAAAAAAGATCTACCTCAGGGTACTGTGTCTTTGTGGGGGGTAACCTAATCTCATGGAGAAGTAAGAAACAGTCTGTGGTAGCACGATCGACTGCTGAAGCAGAGTATAGAGTTATGGATCTGGGAGTGTTAGAGTTGCTGTGGGTAAGAGCACTGCTGACGGAGTTGAAGTTGGACCAAGGAACACCACTGCGTCTTCTGAGTGACAGTCAAGCTGCAATAAGTATAGCTAACAATCCAGTCCAGCATGACAGAACTAAGCACATCGTGATCGATCGGTTCTTCATCAAAGAGAAGTTAGAAAAAAAGATATTAAAGCTGGATCATGTTCGCTCAGAAGAAAAAGTTGCAGATTGTCTGACTAAGGGCCTTAGTTCATCGAGTCTTTCTAAACTATGTGACAAGATGGGGATAATTGATATATATCGCCCATCTTGAGGGGAGTGTTGAGAGTATTAGTGGGTGTTTAGTCCCACATCTAGTAGAATAGTAGAGAGAGGTGTTAGCCTCTCCTATATATATGTAGCCCCACCCATCAATAAAATTAAGCCAAGTATTAAACCAAGTTTCTATTGTAGCCCCACCCATCAATAAAATTAAGTCAAGTATTATACTAAAATCTTCTCAAATAATAAAGACCCAGATGAATGTTGATTCAACTTTTAAGAACACACCAGCTAAGTGGAACAAGTCAGTGTCTTCCATAAAAACAGATTTTTTTTTTTTTTTAAATTTCTTTCAAATACATACAAAACCTGCTGTTTCCAAACAAAGTGATGATCATTCATATATTGAATTAACAGAAGTTCTCAATCCATGTACGTTACCACCAACCTTTGCAGCATCATCACATGCTTGTTCCAACACAGAAAGCTGAGCTCCCCACCCAACAAGTGTTATATCACTGCCTTCACGGATCACCTGGCAGTGATAAATGTACAGTTTTCAGTTTCAGGGAACCGCTTGATGCGATGAAAAGACATGGTACCTCTGCTTCAGATAGAGGAAGCATGTAATCATGCTCAGGAACCTCTTCTACAGCTAACCGATACAACCACTGAAAAAGATGAATGTGAACATTGTAAGACTGAAAGCATAACATCTAAGAATCTGATACACCAATGGTGTGTTAGGTTCCAAGAGGTTAATGAACAATACAGTTAAAAATTTAATATTGGCTTATGTTGTTGTTTGAGAATGCAATTACCTTCGGTTCAAAAAATATAACAGGGTTAGTATCACGTATGCTGGACAACAACAACCCCTTTGCTTGTTGTGGGCTTCGAGGTATTACCACCTACAAACATTTTTAAAAGCCATCATTTTTCTTTGGAAGAGAACTTCAAAAGTCAAAATTTGAGCCATGGAATTGTTCCATGCTTGCAATCAAATTTAAGTAGTTTCCAAGTTAATTAAGACGTGCCATTCTCAGAAGATTTAACTCACCTGGTTTTCTATTGTTAAATTATGCTGTTTAAAACAATTTGACCAACTACCACTAGATGTCAATATAGTAAATAGCAAGCACGGATGTGAAGATGTGAACCTTGAGACCAGGAACATGACAGAAGAAAGCTTCTGGTGATTGTGAATGATAATGACCTCCATGACCAACTGCTCCATATGGAGATCTTATTGTCAAACCTGTGACATGAAACTAGTTTCAACGAGAAAAATGTAGAAAGCATATAGATCTCAAATAAATTTGATAGAAAATTACCTCCACAATTGAATTGGTTTCCACTCCGATATCTGAATTTAGCTGCCTCGTTCACTATCTATATTGAGCAAGAAGTTAGAATGCATTAAGTTCTTTGTAAATGGTAAGAAAAGGTTGTAACTTTCCTAGCACAATACGGCGCTTGTTGAAAGCATCTCTTTTAAGAGTAATAACAATTGTTTAAATAGCAATTTAAATGTGAGCCCTACACACCTAACTTTGAAATCCAAAGCAGTTGACAAGAGTCCCTCATATTACTTTTTTTTTTTCATTCCCTAACTATTAATATCCTCTTTTATTTTCGATGATTTGAGGAATCAATCTTTACTTGAATGTGTAAGGAACATAACTGATGAACTTCAAAAACAATTCAGCAGTCTTAAATTTTCCATGTACATTCGAAAGCCTATATATTACCAACTTACAATTGCAATATTATTGTAGAAGAGTCTATGTCTATCCTTCTCTTTTTGTATTTTGCCCCACTCTGGATATGCAAAAGCACAAATTTGAAAAATGTCAATTTTATGCACGTCCAAAGGACTCTTCAAGCTTGATCTGTTGTTTGCTAAATGACTGAAATTGAGTTCCAATTCATTATAAAGTATCTTTTGCTTTTGGGTAGAGATTGTGAAACCATGCAATGGAACCACATTCAACGACTCAAATAGAGATTATGCAACCATGCAATGAAAAGAAATTCCACAGCTCGATATTAGAGGGCTTAGAGCGATGGTGATGGATTTGGGTGGGTTGGTGGTGACTAAATGCAACAATTTTAGGTTTATAGAATCAGTAGACTTTTGGCTCTGTAAAATGTGTAGGGACTTAACATAGTATGAGTGAATAGGATAATTTATAAGTAAACAAATAATTTGCTTTTTTGGAGAAGTAGCATTGTCCAACTCCTAATTGAGTGTACAACAGAATAATGAAAACTTGAGAACTCCAAGAGCAACAATCTATGCATCAGTACTTCAAGATATTATGGTAAAACCATCCTCTCTATTTGCTGTCTGTGATAAACCTAAATGTTCATATGACTACTCAAAACACTCAGCAATCCAACTCTACTTCAACTAAAGAAGAGATCCATGGTTTGACAATTTCCTGCATTGCAACTTTAATAGACAAATAATACATTTGAAAATTGCCACATTTAAACTGACTTTAACCCAAACTATATTATTTAGAGTTGATTACAGAAGCTTATATGTAAGTGGACCTACAAAAGCAAGCTATTCATAGTTGGCATGAGCATGTATAGGACGTCCTAGTGCTAAGAGGCTCCTCTAGTGCAATGTCTGGGATGTATTTGCATGTACTGATGATAAAAGGGAGAGAGAGAGAGAATAGTATTCTCTCAAAAGATACAGACAATAATATGATCTACTAATATAGAATAAAGAAATTGAAAATGACAACACTTCATATTTAGCACCGTAATACCAATCTGACTCAACTTCAAATTCTACTACATACCACCAACTGATGTACAGCTACCCAGGCCTAGGCCTAGGCCTAGGCCTTCTGCCACTAAACAACCAATCCAATGTCAAACGTTTTGGATATGGCTTGAGTTCATAGGGAGTTGCGAGTGCCATCCAAAGAATCGAAGACCAGAAAACATGGAGTATCAACCTAGCGACCTACCGATGGTATATTGCCAGCATACTTGAAAGTGCCAAAATTGTCAAACAAGTTTTAGACAAATTATGTGATCATTAAGCATACCTGTTTTATGCCAGCGGCATACCGTCGGGTCAGGGCTCCTTTAGTTTTGTGCACGGTTCAGGTGTAAAATTGACATTTTGACAGTACAGATTACTCCAAGATTTAGGTAAAATTTAAGAGGATCTAAATATCCCTAAATCAATCTCTTTTGGTGGTTGGTCGCTAGATGCTATAATATTGCAAAAGCTATAATTTTTAGGATTTCTAGAATCCATTGAAGGAATCATTAAGAGAGAGAGAGAGGGTTTCTCTTCGCGGTATTTGCGTGTAACTCTTTTGTAAGGTCTCTTATGCGATTCAATAAAGTTCTTTCATTGCCTCGTGGAGTACGTCGTTTTTGACCGTGCCACATAAATCTTGTGTTCCTTGTGTTTCTGTTTAGTTTATGCTTTGTTAATCTCACCATTATTAAATGTATTATTATGTTCTCACTTCCACGTATTGCATAACAATTAGTATCAGAGCTAAAAAAATCGTCGAAATTTCAATTTATGTAATATGGGTTAACAGTAGGTCAGCAAAGTTGTGAAAAGCACTAGACGCTAGGCGGGCGGGCACCAATCGCCTAGCGCCTAGCCCGCCTAGGCAGCCGCCTAGATGTAGGCGGTTCAAAAAAAATATAAAAAACCTAATAAAAATTGCATAAAGAGTTCATAAAACCCCATAACATTGCATAGTAGGGCGTCGGGGGGACTAGGCGGACGCCTTTTAGAACAGTGGGTAGGTGACGACATTGATCCGCTTCCTATCTTCCTAGATCGGAACTTAAAATCGTTGGTTCATTAAGGTTCGAGAGAATTTCAAATTTTTGAGATGGTAAGTAAAAAAATTAAATAACATAAAGTTTGAGGTGAAAAAATTTAACAGCAAGAGGAACTTCTCATTGTAGCAAAGAAGGGTGAAGGACAACTTGTGAAAGAGGGAGTCTTTAAAGCCGTCATCGGAAAGGAGAAAAAGCCTTAAGAAATAATGGAGGATTCATGGGATAACATGGATCAAAGGATACAGAGCACAATTGAGCTTTGTGTGGTGGATGAGGTCATGTATAATGTCATAGAAGAAACTTATGCGGTCGGTTTATGGTTGAAGCTCGACAGCTTGTATATGACAAAAACGTTGTCTAACAAGTTTTATCTCAAGAAGCAAGTATGTAGTCTACGTATGAAGGAAATGACCCAAATTCTCAGTCATCTGAACAGCTTCAACAAGATAGTAAGTGATCTTATATGTCTCGAAGTCAAGTTAGAGGAGGACAAGGCGCTTTTACTTCTTTCTTCACTTCCAGAGTCGTATGACCATCTAGTGACAACAAATCTCTACGGAAAAGAGATTCTCGAGATAAAAGAGGTAACTACTACTCTTCTTAATAATGAGATTATGAAGATGCCAAATCCTATTGAGGAGTTATCCAGGTTGATCGCTAATGAAAGGGAGTGGTTCGGCACACATAAAGGGTTCTACAGTAATGTCGTTCTTATGGGGAATAATGCGTCTTGCAAGACCGTTGGCATTGGGAACAACAAAATAAAGATGTTTGATGGGATAGTGCTGACACTCGTGAACGTGAGACACGTTCCGGGTTTGAAGAACCTTATTTCTGTGGGCGCATTTGACGTGGTAGGTTGCAAGTTCATTGGCCCAGTCAATTCATTGAAGATGGTGAAGGACAACTCGTTGGTTATAAGGGGACAAAGATTGTGAAGGACAACTCGTTCGTTGATGTATGAAATGGTGTGCACTCGACACGATCTTTCGTATACGGCCAGTTTTGTGAGCATGTTCATGTCAAATACATGAAGGTTTCATTGGGAAGCCATGAAGTAAATACTTCAATATCTCAAAAAGGCTCAAAGAATCTCGGTTTGTTGTTTCACAAGTCAAAGCACGATCTGAATTAGTTGCATGATTATGTAGATGATTTACAGTGATTATTTGGATAAGAGAAGGTCTACTACAAGCTATGTATATACACTTGCAAATTCTCCGGTCAGTTGGAAGTCGACACGTCCGGATATCATGATGCTTTCCATTACGAAGTCAGAGTATATGGCAACAATTGAGACATTCAAAGAAGCTCTGTGGTTTAGGGGCTTGTTTAGTGAATTTGGGTTCAAGAAGGTGTAGGTTCATGTGTTTCGTAACAATCCAAGTGTGATTCACCTTGCCAAAAATCCAGTGCATCACATTCGAACGAAACATATTGACGTGTGGTGCCACAAGATACGATATGGTGCAATAAGGAGATCGATCTCATGAAGATTGATACTAAGGTGAACTTGGCTGACATGCTACCAAGGCAATTTAAGTAGAAAAGTTCAAGTCAGCCTTCACTTCCATTCAATTGCTCCGGTTGGAGAAAGGTTTGCGGCCTCGGTAGAAGGTCGTGTCAATTTCGCAATTCTGGAGAAAATATCGTATCAGCACACATATTTCAGTAGGATTGAAGCGGTATAGAGTTTCTAGGTTCTAGTTTAAAAAAAATGTTAATGGAGAGAAATACCTAGGGAGCTAAAGTTAAAGGAGCACCCAGTATTGCAACCGTCTCATAATGTAGGTAGAAGAACATCTCGCCAAGGTGGAGATTGTTGGACATGGCTCATGTTCATATGGGTAGTTGCAAGCACTCCAAAGAATCGAAGATGCTTGAAAGGAGTCGAAACTAGCCAGAAAACATGAATTATCAGTCCGTCGGCATACTTAAAAGTGCAAAAATTGTCCAGCCAGTTTTGGACAAATTTTGTGATCATTAAACATATCGGTGGTCAGCATACCGTCAGGTCAGGGCCGCTTCAATTTTGTGCATGGTTCAAATCTAAAATTGGTGTGTTAATGGTCCAGATTACTCTAGGACTTGGGTCAAGTTTAGGGAGGATTTAATATCCCTAAATCAATCTTTGGGTGGTTTGATGCTTGAGGCTACAATATTGTAAAAGCTAGGGTTATTAGAGGTCATTAAAGGAGTCATTAAGAGAGGAGGGTTTCTCTATGTGGTATTTGTGTGTAACTATTTTCTAAAGTTCTCTTGATTCAATAAAGTTTTCTCTCCTTGCCTCGTGGAGTAGGTCATTATTGACTGAACCATGTAAATCTTGTGTTTCTTGTGTTATTGTTTGGTTTATGCTTTGTTAATGTCATCAATGTTAAAAGTATTGTCGTGTTCTCGCTTCCGCGTGTTGCGCAACAAAACACTCCCATCATTTACATTCCAAGTTCCGATCACCTATATCCACATAGGCTTTCTACCGTACTCATCTCCTCCATTGCAACTACTACTTTCATCCCTGATTGTTTTCCTATTGGACCCATAAAGACTATGTCAAGTACCTTGTCTTCTTGGTAATCTATCACATCCTCTTACGACGTGCTCCAGAGATGGCTTTCAGCAAGTTTAAGTTAATCAACAACAATATTGTCTTCTATCTTTAGAAAGATTTTAAGTATCGCCCACAACCGATACATTTTCGGCGGTTTCGGATCAGAATTGGAGGGTCCAAAGACTAACAAAACCAACCAATTCAGAACCACGGCAACCCACTAAACTGCAGAAACTGATATTCATAAGGGTCCAAAACCAAGTTTTTGAGCCTAGGTCCAAAGAACTGGTATAACCACTATCTGACAACATCGGCTAGCTTCCACATCAAGGTGAAGACCCCCATAAGAGCTACTTCAGGCGAGAATATGAATCCATTAGAGTTGTTTTCTGTTGACAAGTGGAGGCTAAACCTGAGACGACAACATGGTGGACTAGAGTATACCAATCATATTCTATCCAAGAGTTTGTGGTTAGTCATCAACTTCAAATAGTTCCCCAAGTTCAGTGACCGGATATGTAGTACCAACCATCTACCGAAAACAAGTAACTGCTCGACAATTTTGTCAACAATTACAGATAGTCGCACTGGCGATGACAATTTTGGCCTTCTGTCTAGCTCCAAACTCAACTCTCATTCCGCTAAGTCCGCTAAGTTCAACTGCAAGGTTTTCCACAACATCTCCTCATCAAACTTTTGCAACCGGTCCGTTCTTTTCAATGTTCTTTCGTCAAACAACTTGTGGACATTCTTTAAGTGGCAAGAAATGTTATGTTTCATTAAATATTACAAATAAATGAGAAATTTTATCCACATGATCAAGATATTGGTCGCCTGAGTTGACAGATTAGTTGGCTCCGTAAGAGGGAAAGTGTTGGTGGAAGCTGATGGGTTCATTGAGTTGGGTTGAGTACTTGGGAGCGCTATTATTCCCTCCTATTTCAGTTTACCCTTTGGGGACGTTTGGTACGTAGAATACTATATAGCCAAAAAATCTATATTTCCGGAAATCAAATTCCAAGTAATTAAATTCCCTCGAAAATTATATTTCCATGTTTGTTGACTATACAAATATTCCCGGGAAAAAAAATGAAAAAGAAAAAAAAATTTGAAAGTAAAAAAAAAATTTTAAAGAAGGAAAAAATAGCCCAAGAAACAAATAACGAAAAATAAATAACGAAAAATAAAAAAACGAAAAGAAAAATAAAAAAAACCGAAAAAACGACAAAATGACAAAAAGACAAAAAAAACGACAAAACGAAAAACAACCAAAAAAAGGAAAAAAAAACTAAAAAAGAACAAAAAACCAAAAAAATGACCTAAAACGACCCAAAACGAAAAAATTAGCAAAAAACGAAAAAACAACAAAAAACAAAATATCAAAAACAAAAAAACGATAAAAAGATCAAAAATGAAAAAATGACCAAAAACGAAAAAAAAATTCAAAAATGACAAAAATGACCAAAAAGATCAAAAATGAAAACAAAACGAAAAAAAAGATAAAAAGACAAAAACACGACTAAAAACAACCACAAACGACTAAAAACGAACAAAATCGACTAAAAATGACAAAAAAAATCAAAATGATAAAAAATGACCAAAAACGACTAAAACTAACTAAAGTGACAAAAAAAATCAAAACGATAAAAAAGACAAAAAACGACTAAAAACGACTAAAATGAAAAAAAATAAAAAAACGACTAAAATAAAAAAATCAAAAACGAACGATCAAAAACGACAAAAAGACTAAAAATGATAAAAACGACTTTAAAGATCAAAACCGACAAAAAACGAAAAAAACCGATAAAAAAAAATCAAAAACGATAAAAAATGACTTAAAACGATCAAAACGACTAAAAATGATCAAAAATGACTAAAAACGACAAAAAAAAAACCAAAATCCGACAAAAAAGGTCAAAATCGACAAAAGCGACTAAAAACGATAAAAAACAACAACAAAAAGATTAAAAAACGACTAAAAGCGATAAAAACGACAAAAAAAAAAATCAAAAACGACCAAAAACGACAAAAAAGATCATAAACGAAAAAGGAAAAAAAAGATAAAAAACAATCAAAAAAAGAAAAAAAAAGAAAAAAAAAATTGCCCGGACAAAAAAAATATACCTACATATTCTTAAGGGATAGGATTCCCATGTTTCGTGGATAAATTATTTACCTGGGTATTTGTAATTTTCGAAAATAATTTATTTATAGCCTAAACAAACATGTTAATAGATTCTCACCCTAAATTTTTCTGGAAATAAAAAAAAATTATCGCGTATCAAACGTCCCCTTTAATTATCTGTTCTTGTGACCTTGATGATGTTATTGTCATATCCGGAAGGTAATTGTTACTTTAAAATGACATTGCAACACTGGAACATACAAAAATTGACACCAAGATGAGTTATATGAAGTGAGAATGTGGCTTTAAATCAAGGTGCACATTTTGGCATGAGAACAAATGAGAACGAACGAACGAACACACACATCTTAACAGTATCAATATCAGCGGTCTCAGATCAGAGTTTGTTTTGGAGTTCTTCATATCAGAAAGCCACATAATAACAATTAATATTATTATTAAAATAAGAAAAATATGTGATACATTTAGGCATAATTTGTTGTATTATTTATTACTTCTCATTAGCTTTAAATGGAATAATATTCAAGAGTAATGAATCACTCACCCACAATAGATATTATTGTTTATTTAGTTGCTTTTATCTTTAAATAAAGTACACTCACAAAATATACAGCCTTGAATGAAATAAAGTCTAAGATGGATGAAGAATATGAAATTATAGATCTATAAGTTCGACCATGGAAATGGTTACAGCCTGTAAATAATAATCTTATCGACACAATATAGCGATTTTTCTTTTTTTTAACTTTTTTGCTGCATTGATCGGAAAAGGGATCCCAATGACTGTATCGCCAAGTATCAGATTGGGGTAGGCCAAAAATTACACAATATTACCGATACTTAACAGTACACTATCAACCAATATTGAGAACCTTGCTTCAATATCAATTTTCATAATCTCTTGAGAGTTGTTAGACTTGGGGCATTTGGGAACAATACCTTATGGTGATTAGCAAGATGAGTTGTTAAATGTCTAGATGTGGGTGTATTAAATACTCACCTAGAAGTACGCTGTCAGAGAGCTGTAAGGGATATGTCTCAGTCCTCGGATAATAACGGATAGAAGTCTCTAGAGTTGGGTTCTCACAATTAACTTGTCTATACCATTTCCCCCTTTTTTACTTCTCGTCTTACCTTAAGCGAGTGCTAGCCTAGTTACGAAAAAGTTAAGATTCCAAACCATATCCAAGGAAGACGATAGACCAAACATTTTCACCTTCCCATTTTCCACTTTCTCATCCTGAGATCAACATCATCATTTTTAACACAAGCAATTTTAGCATCTGATAAAGTATGGATATCTTAACGCCTCCAAAGCATTTAACACCAACCCTACTTTGTTACAAGGCTAAGTTTGTCCGCTCAAATAATTATTTCAGAAGTGAATAAATTTACACCAAGTGAAGCAAATCCTTAAATTATGTACATATGCATGCTTTCACATATAGTATGTCCACAAGAGTAACTCCAAGTTTGACACTGAAGGACCTAAGGATGTCAATGGTCAAAGATCCAGTATCTTCCCCCATTTGGGCATGGATTGTCAAGAACCAAGCATCAGGAGGGACAACAGTCAAAAATCAAAAGCAAGGCCACAAGTTACGTACCCCATGGTTTGATCTGAGCCTAAGGAGAAACTTACATATAACTCATGAATATGTAATTATTGTCAGTTGAGAAACTTCTGGTACTTCGGCAGTAATGATTATATTCTATTGGGAATTTGACCTGCCAATTTTGAGTAATCTAAAAATAGGAACCTGGCCTCTCATATGTTTGCTAGTTGCAAGTGTCAGTTAAGGTGAAAGTTTATGCTTAACTATATAACCTGCCTGGTCATGTATATCTATGCCATGGGATTGAATGAGTATAAGTTAAATATCTTCAAACTGAAAGATGCATAAACAGTCGAATTTGAGAAATTGAAATCCTCCTAGGATGCCTGGAGATAGCAGGTACGGATGGTGTAGGGATTAAGATTTTAGGGTTTTGAAGATGAAGAGGAGAAGGAGAAGAAGAGGGAGAAAAACCCTTTTTTATTGATTGAATAACGAAAAATACAACTCATGTTTATATAGATAGGGCTAAATTCTCCTAGTTGCTACCTCGACCAGTATCCGCCTTATACGGTCGGAGGATATCCGGTTGAGTTATCCAAATCTGTCAAATTTCTGATTTATATGCTGTGTTGTCTGCTCGCACGGATATCCGGGTGTACTGCTCTGGTTTCTTCAACACCAGAGCCACCAGAACTCTGATCTTGATGCTCTGGATGATTTGATTCACGTGACTGGATATCCGGGATATCCACTGGTGTGTATTCTGGTCTGTCTTATTCAGCCGATGGGAAACACAAAAGACAACTTTATGAGTCAAAGGCCTCCAGAAGAGATTCTAAGAAAAAGACGAATTAAGTACGAGGTTTGATCTCACCCTGCGAAGGTAGTGAACTATGAACAGTATAATTAAGATCCATCTTATTTTCAGATTCGAAACATGCAATGCCCTGTTTATATTTAGACAGCTTCATAAAGGAAAATTGGAGTTCCTTTAGTCCCATTATTGGCCTACCAACACTTGGCACAAGGTAAACTGTCTTTTGACTTGCTAAGAATCGGATGTCATACGCAAAATCTCCAGAACAAATGGGTAAAAATATAATGTATCCACTTTTAAGTTGTAAGCATAGCACACATAGCGAGTCAATCTTTTTAAAATTAATAGACTTTGGTGGTGTTTGTAGTTGGTACATTCTCTACAAATTTAGCAATATATTTTCACATAGATCAATTTCACTTGATATAATCAGAAATTGGCTTCTTCCACAAGTTACCAAAAAGCTAAACTAATTGCACTCAAGTGTCAAGCAAGGATCAGATATCTTTGACAGCTTTACTAAGACCATGAAGGATACAATCAACTTTTCAATTCTGAATCATATCGAAATCTATACCCTAAACACTGAAAGAGAGAATCTATTTATTAAACTAGCAGGTTTTACAATTATTAATCAGCATGTTTATACTTCATATATACACGTATAAGAACTCATCTTAAGTTATGTCCGTCAGTGGGATCTCATAGTCATAACCTGCAATATCCATATCACCAACTTGGTAATGGAATTGTTACAATTTCCGATGAAAAAAAAGCACAAATAAACAAGATCTGATGAGGTGAATAAGATCTAACTACATACCTGGTCAAAAGCAGGAAAGATATAATCTGCAAATTGAATTTCTGCAATAGCTCGATTGCCCTATTAAAGAAAAACAAATTTCACAAGTCAGAGACAGCTGAAGAGTAACATACATACTATTACAAACGAGCATAATAATGTAGGTGACGAAAGTGAGGTTTCGTCAAAGAATATTTGTCATCACCATGGCTGCCAGGCCAATTGCAAATCCAGCAATACCCTGCATGCAAATACCAATTAGAAAGAACAAAAATATTCTACCTACAAACTTAAGGCTACATTTTAATTAAGTAATGATCAAACTACTTGGAATAAACCCTTCTAAGCTAAGCTTCGGCAATCACTACGACTTCAGTGCAATCTAGATACAAAGATGAAAAGCAGCGGAATCAAAGTATCTGTGCACCTGCTCACACAAGGGAGTATTGAAAACCCTGCTTCTACCAAACCGATCAGCCAGTCCGGTCGTGCAGCGGAAGACACCACCGAAGCTGACATCCTCTCCGAAAACATAAGAACTGAAGCAAAAGAAAGCTAACTGTCATTACATAAACCCCACCAACTCGTCCGTTCCCACCATTTCATCTCCCAATCAGGAGTAAAGAATAAATAAACTCCCGCAAATTCACATGCATTGGATAGTTTTAATTTTATTTGCGGAAAGATTACTACGCCAAACCCGTAGAGGACGCCATTCCTACCATGCTAATACTACAAGCATCTATACACTACCAGCATTGAATTATGGATCCAAATATAAGGAACTAGCTTGCAATAGCTCAAAGTGGACTGGCAGTTCATAGAAGGAAAAGTGGTGTACCAAAATTAGCTCGGAAGCTTCGTTACCAAGGACATGTTTATCATCCAGATATTGGAAAAATAAAAATAAAAATAAAAATGGGCGTTCTGGCAGGGCATTAGCACGGATGACAGAGCCAACCATGATCAAAATCACGTCCGATGTGAGCAATTTTTTTAATAAAATAATTATACCACCGCCCATACTATGTCTCTCTACCCATAAAATGCATAACATACATTTCCTAGAAATAGACTCGTCCCGGAATAACAACCAACTAATCCCAGAATAGACCCAGACCATACCAAAAATGGTAACTGGCTCAAGATTCCGGCTTGACCTAAAATTGGGCCATGTACGACAGTAAATGACTAGTTCTGATGGCGTGTTCATAATTTCTGCGCATTAATTCTACGAACAATTATCAAACGTACTACTACGATGATCAACCGAAACTACAGCAAACCCATGAGAACTGATCGCACAATTTGAAGGGAAAAGAGTGAGGGAAATTTGTCACCGTGGGTCGGTGTCGAGGGCAATATGGAGGGCCTGGTTGATGGCGGAGAAGAGATTGACATGTGGGCCTCCTCCCTCTCCTCCTCCTCCTCCTCGTCCTCCTCCTCTTTCCGATTGGGTCGATGATGATGACCTCGAGAAAGAGAGTCCTCCTCCTCCTCTCTTTGGAATTCTTCCCAGTCTCCTCAAAGTAGTAGTAGTCGCCATTGCTCAGTCAAAACTCTCCTTTTTTTTTCTCTTTCTTCTTGTTCATTGAACTCAGAATTTATTGGATAGACACTGATGAACTGCGTTCACTCGTAGCGGGCCCGCTTTCTTTCTGTAAGGATTGCATGAACTTGTAGTTGGTCCTTAAATGTGTCATTCTTTAAGGCTCTTCGTAAATGCACTACAAAAATAACTCGGGGCTAGTCCAGTATTAATGTTATTTCAGTTAGGAAGAATTTTTATTCAGACTAGTCTAAATTTTACTAGAACTGTCCATCTTTTTCACCTCCCTCCCCCACCCCCCTCCGGCCTCTCCTACTCTCTCCTCTCGCGATTTTTCGCCTCTCCGCGTGGTCGACTGCGTTGTCGCCGTCGAGTCGCACCTCAAGCACCTTTCCGTCGGCTCCGTCACGAAGGCGAAGAAGAAGAAGAAGAAGAAGAAGAAGAAGTGTGAGGGGGGGCTGCGCACGGCGGAGGCACGGGCTCGCGGGGGGCTGCGGCTACTCCTAGCACCGGCGACGGCGGCGGCGGCAACAGCAGCAGAAGCGGCAGCTGCAACAGAGACGAGCACGCGCGCCTACGCCTCGCCGCCGCCCCCGTGCGCACGCCCCCACCTCCTCCCCCACCACCCGTCGTCGCCTCCTCCTCCTCCCGCTCCTACGCCTAGTCCCCGCCTTCCGGCCTTCACGCAGTCCCGCCCTCGTGTCACCTCGCGTAGCCCTCCCCTCCGGATTGTCAAAATTTGACAGTCCTACCAATTGGAAGGACTGTCAAAATTTTGACAGTCCTAAAAATTTAACATATTTTCTTTGAACTGTCAAAATTTTGACAGTCTTGATTATAAAAAAAAATCAATTAGAAGTGGGCAGTCCAATAAGTAATTTTTTGGAGTGGCAAACTTGTAATTATCAATGGTAAAAATTTGGGCTATCCTGAGTTATTTTTGTAGTGCCTTTATCAAGAGCCTTCTTTAAGGACTGGGTTGTACCAGTCCGGCTAGAAAGTTCGATTCGAGTCGAGTCGCGTTATTTTATAGACCACAAACTCAGCATAGTCCACTATTTAAAAAAAATCGGACCGAATTTTAACATGGTTGGGTTCGAGACTCCCGTTTATTTAACAAAAACAAATGTATATCGTATATGAATAGCAAGTAGGAGAATTATGCACAAGGGACTTTGGATTCCAATGATTAGTTGAACCCATTTTTTGTGGAACACATTTTTTTTAGTTTGAACATAGGGCTATTTGATATTACCCCCTCTTAGATTAGGTATATTGATATTACCCTCATGTTAGATTAAAAGTTGAGAATATCCCCCTGAAAGTGTCATTAAAAACCTGAAAGTGTCGTTAATGAGTTTTGAAAGTGTCGTTAAAAAATTTTTAACAACACTTTTAGGAGAGTAATATCAACTTTTAATCTAACAGTGGAGTAATATCAATATACCTAATCTAAGAGGGGGATAATATCAAATAGCCCTTTGAACATATATATATATATATATATATATATATATATATATATATATATATAACTTTGATAGGTACTAACTTCTTAATACCCTCTCTTAACTAATATTTTCAACTTGATACCCTCCGTCACCCAAACCGTTTGTTTTAACGTTAAAAAAAAATAATAATTCCTAAACTACCCTCTCCCACCCAAAAATCTACCCCCGCCACCCCCCCCCCCCCCCTCACTACTAAAATTTGTCCAATTAGCGACGTCATTAACGACGTTAGAGTAAAACGTCGCCACCTAAAAATTTAGTGACTCCATTAAAAAATATCGCAAAACGTCGTTAGTGGTGACGTTCAGCATCATCCAGCTACTATCATTATTATTATGGAAATAGATATCGGTAGTAGTCTATGAACATCGCTAATATTTTAATTACGACGCCGTATTTAGCGATGTTGTATCAATTACGTCGCAATATATTAAAAAACAGCAACGTTTAACCACTCCTACTTTAACGACATTGCTAACTTTTTTTAATATAGGATTCTGAGTTTTAATTTCTCCCATTCGTTTTTATTCCAAAAAATTTGAAACCCCTCCACCCCAAGACCCAGGCAACCGCACCCTAGTGCCCCCCCTCCGGCTCTGTGACCCCCTCCGACGCTTTGGCCCCTATCCCTAAGGTCGTGCTCCCCCTTCGTCTCCCCCCCCCTTTGTGCTCTGGTCCCCCTCTAACTCCCCCCTCTGTGCTTCGGATCCCCTCCGCTCCCCCTCTGCTTTCAGCTCTCCGATCAGTCAGCCCCCTCCTCGTTCAGGTAAACCATAACCCTAATTCTCATGACACCGATACGGACACACACAAATATTTTAACACGAATACACACACCCTAATTATTCTGACATTGACACAGACACAGTAACACTGGCATGGAGTGTGTGTGTGTGTGTGTGGTGACTGGTGCCTATAACCTATTCGAAATGACACTGTCACGGACATACCGACACTAACAATGACATGGACACACACTACAATGGGAGGTGAAGGCCTATGAGCCATATGCTTGTGCTACAAATTAGGGTTTGTGAACTTAAAAATCATTTATAAAGATTGTTTGCTAGTTTTCTCCTTTCATATTGTCACGTCCCAAATCCAGAATACTGGAGAGCGGGGGAATGACTCAGCCAATCATACCTTACGAAATACCGAATTAACCCGCAATGTGTTAAGTTTGTCTAGAGACAAGGGGATTCATACTACAATCAAGTCTCCTAGGGTCAAGAACTTTTATATCTCAATCGTTTAATCAAGTAGCAATAACATAGAACATTCCAGAATAAGCAGTAAGGCGTCCTAAACGCCGCATCAGAATTTTTTAGAGATCTAGCAATATAAAAGGATATGTCAGATACACAATCAACATTATACATGACAGTGAGTGAGATGCAGTCTGAATATAATAAAATCATGTAGGGAACTAGTGTCCAAATTTGTCGGCTAACAGGTGTCGGTTGGCTAAACGCCCAAAATAATATAGTTTACAAAAGATGAGAAGTGAAACAAAAAACCCACTCGTGACCCTCAGCAGCCATCCTTCTGGTGCATGCCATCAGTGAGGGAAAAGTAAGCTTGATCCTCCGGTGTTGGATCTAAACCTGGCTATGCAAAACCAGTGTGGTCGGACCCTAAATAGCAAGTATCAAAAAGAAAGTACGAAATAAAGAAACAAAACCAGATCTATAGTATGAGATGCATAAGCCAACAATCAATGACATATATCTCATATATGACATGATACGACACCCCTTCACCAAACAAGGACCGAAAGTGCCCTATCATATCAAGATATAATACGTCACTTGATTATGGTCAAGCTAAAATATCCTGCATCGTAGTTTCGGTGCACAGTTTATCGTAATACAACAGCGTAACCCAACAACCATACAAGGACATGAGTTAAACTATCATGCCACAAAAGCCTATATCCCTAATTCCACTCAACAAAAGTCACAATATACAAGCAGAGATACAATAAGAAGAAATAATGTAGCTTTAGTCCATGGAGTATCGTAACACAATGATGCAATCCAACAACCAAACAAGGACATAGGTTGAATCATCATGCTACGATAGCCCACTTTCCTGGCTAGGTACCTATACAAAAAAATTAAACGGCCAATCATGTATTACGGCTTGATATATGATCTCTGGGTTATTCCAGTAATGCAATATATGAGTATCCTCAGATCGTGTCATAATCGAGCAGGGCTGTCTGAACCAATGATATATAAGCAAGAATATATGTAAATGATGCACCAGTCCCTCGCAAGGGCCCTGAGCTAATTAATAATTAGTAACAATTCTAGGCTTTATATAGGAAAGATACTGGCTTGGTCTTATAATTAAACCAGATACTGCACTCTACTAGTGCAGTAATCCCCCTGATTTTCAAAAAGAATTTTAATTTGGATTTTTACAAATTATCTGGAATTTTCTGGAATTATCTTGGATTTTTCTGTAATTAAATTCGTGTATTTTAATTATTAAAGGATTTTTAAATGATAATAAATATTATTAAATTATTATAAAAATAATAATTTATGGTGTAAAATAGAAAATCAGACATATGGTAATTTTCCGGGAATTTATTGGACCCCGGATGGATTTTAAAAAGCCTAAAACCTATTTTAAATAATTAAATTAATTTAAACCCTAATTAAACCAGTTCATTAAACCAATTTAACTGAACCGAACCGCCTAGGCCCAAACGGGTCGGATTCGGGTTCAATCCGACCCGGCCCGTTTCAGACCCGAACCCGCCTCATTGGTTGTGGATCAGGCCGGATCCGCCGCCCGACCCACGGACCCGACCCGGGTGAACAGTGCCCCCAACCCTTTCTCTTCCCCGACCTCTCCTCTCCCCGGCGCCGCTTCGCCTCCGGCCGCCGCGTAACCGCCCGCCGCTCGACTCCCTGCGTCGCCTCCGCTCCCTCAACGCTCGCCGGCCGTCGTTCTCTCTCCCTAGCTCTCCTATAAGAACCCCTCACCCCTCGCCTGAACCCGCCCCTCGACCACCTATCTCCTCCGCCCTTAGCCCCGCTCCAGTCACCCGCCGTCTTCCCCGACCTCCTGCACCTCCGCCAGTGCTGCCGGCCCCCATCGTCTCGTCTCGGCCGCCTTCGGTAGCAGCCCCAGCCGACGAGTTCAGCTCCTGGCCGGAACCCTAAACCGCTCCGGCCATCTCCCTCGACCACCTGTCCCCTCCGCCGAAGGCCCAGCGGCTCCGCCTCGCTCCGGCCGAGCCCGACTCTCCTCTTCGACCAGCTCTGGACACAGCCTCTCTGAACCCTAGCTTCTGTGTTTTGTGTCGGACACCGTGTCCAGGACACAGGACACAACTCGAGGACACGAAGGATTCGGTTTGTGGAACCTAGTTCAGGTATTCATAACTTCTTGCTCGTAGCTCGGAATTCGATTCCGTAAATTGTATCGTGTAGCCTGTATGACCCTCTCGGTGCCCGGACAAACCGCTCGGGGTATCGCGTCCTGTGGTGATCGCACACCGCGATCCAAAAATAGAAAAAATCAGACCCTGTTTCACCCCGGAATCGAGTACGCCCCGCCAAACGGGACGACTTGGTCACGTGCGGTCTTTATCGATACGTGCGCGTCGTTGATATGGACGTGCGGGATTTCACAGAAGCTGATTTGGATGTGCGTGCACACCGGGATCAGTGCGTATCCGCGGACATCGCCCAGTATCCGTACTTTCTGTTTCTAGCTGTAACTTAGTGTACACAAGTCAGATCGAGACGAAACTTATGCCATTGGACTCGTGGCAATACGCTGGTCCTGTGAGCCAAGTTTGGTTCGATTCTGAGAACGTTGACAAAATCGTGTGTCGTGGGCCCCACAGGCTCCAACCGACGGGCGATTTTGAGAACAGCTCATCGGAATCCAATTCTGGAAGTTCCGTTGGGTTCGTATCATCGTTCCTGACCTGTTGACACTAAGTTGGACTGTTTTTGAGATCTTTGATCCTGGCGCATTTTTCGGTGCAAAGCGGTCCACAATTGGACCCCGCGTTGACCCGAAAATGACGTTTTTGCCCTTGTCTCCAAATTGGACTCAAGGACAGGCGTTTCTAGCTGATTGATGTGTTCTGGACCAGATGGTGATATCTATTTCAGCAACCGGAGTACTGCCTGGAAATCCAGCTGAAGCTCGAGCTACAACTGAAATAGAAAATCCAAGCAAGTGTACATTGCCATAAAATGCAGTTATTGATTCATTTTAATTCTCTTGCTTTAATTTCTGTGAATGTTGTACTTGCCCTATCAAGTATTTTATACCCAGGATACCTGACACAAAGCATGATACAGAATCTTCCTGATTATTCAAGGGGGTTTGCATAAGATATAATTTTATGATTTAAGCTTCATTTTCTTAGAACTTAATAAATGACCGATTGCATTAATTTAATCTTGCGTAACATGAATATTGAGATCTGTGACGTGAGATTCATTGGGTGGGGAGAGTATTACCATATCAAGGCTGAATATATATTATATACTGTTATCTGGAAGTGTCCTAGTCTCTGACACAGAGCTTTGGCACCTGTACTGGCCCTTCGAGAAAATACTGCTATGGTTTCTTGTCACTGATCCTGTAGTAGTCTCAGCCTGAGTATGAATAATAACTCTCACTTGCATTATCACTTAGCTAGTTTAATTATTTACCCAGATTTGTTTGATAGCAACATCGGCATGCCACTGTCTTAGACTTATTAATTTCTGATGCTACTCTTGAGTTTAACATCTTGGTTGACTTGCATGTTCATTCACTGTATTATGGCTCGTATTCTTCTGTACCTTGTTACGTCCCTCTGAGGACCTGGTTTTGTTCTCCAGTTATAGCAGACGAGATCTACCCTGAGGTGTACGGAACAGGGGCACTACTCGGAGCAGTACCTGAACCTGAGGACGAGGTGATCGCTGAGGACTTCTCCTGAACAATTGCTTTGCCCTGCTCAGTATTATGGCAAATAGACTTTAATTCCTGTTAATTTAAACTCTTTATTTCCTGTCTTTGAGAACTTGTGTAACCAGACTAATATCGGATTGTTCTCCAATTTTATTTACTTTGACTGTTGTTGTTTGATATTTCTTTTGATGTTATTGCTATCTTATATCTGTGGATGAGAATAGTAAAACCTTGACTGGTGTAATACAGCTTAAGTATGCCCGATGGATCTATTAAATTGGATTTGTCCATCGGTGCATGCTGCTGGCCATAATCACGCATCCAGTCCCTCGGTATTTTAGGACTGGGGCGTGATATGGTTTTTGTGGTGGCCCATGCAGGTCTACGACTAAAATTGTTCGGTTTCAACTTAGGGATCGAACGGGCCTGCAATAAAAATAGGATCAGTTTTAAGATCTCATCCACTTGCTTGAATCGTTTTTGATATCTGTATCGTATTTATTTTTGAATTGCATCTTGCCTTGACTCTTGTGCGCCTCTTATAGTTTATTGTTGATGCAGAGTAATGGATTCACGAGAAAACGACGGAACTCCAGCAAGAACACCAATAGGTGCTGAAACCACCTACGGAGAAGATGAAGTGACGCTATTGAGTGGAGATCCCTCTACTCACCGAAGCAGACAAGCAGATCCGCAATCTTCTAGATTTCGGCGTGATGATATTCCACCTCCACCCCAGTTTCCTCCACAGATGCCTGCCTTTCCACCAGGCCAAGCAATGGATGGACAGCAGATGTTCCAGATGTTCTACGCAATGATGCAAGCTCAGCAACAAGTCCAAATTGAGGCCCATCGGCGCGAAGCTAAGTACTTGAGGAACAATCTAGTAAATGTACTGGAGCAGGCCAACCTACCAGCTAGACGGCAACCGACGGGCTCTATCACTGATTTCCGACAACTGAAGTCCCGTACTTTCTCTGGCAAGGAGGGACCAACAGAAGTGCATGAATGGCTCACCAATATTCGGCATCAATTAGAAGCAGCTGAACTACCAAGAGAACGTTGGATGACCGCCGTCAGAATGCAATTGACGGACAATGCTCATCACTGGTGGCTATCTGAAGAGACCAGGCTCGGACCAGACCGAGTTACTTGGGAAGAGTTCTCCAGACTCTTCCAGGAGATGTACATACCTGCTATCGCTCGATCTGAACTTCGGGACAAGTTCAATCGTCTCACTCAGGAAGCTATGACGGTGGAAGAGTACAACGCCGAGTTCATTCGTTTGAGTCGCTTCGCTCCTACCTTGATCCCGACAGAAGTAGAGAAGGCCGAGAAGTTTTTCGACGGACTCAACATCGAACTACAGAAATTGATTGGATCTGTCGCACCAACTTCGTACACGGATGTCCTTGCTGCAGCTAGACGCATGGAGCGCGTCACCAGGAGAAAAACCAGTCTGAAGAGGCCTTCCACATCAGTACCAGCCAGAGCAAACAATGGAGAAGCTGCCAAGAAACCTCATCTGCATCAAGCACCACAGGGATCTGTATCCAAAACCCTGACTCTTCCTACTTGTTATTACTGCGGCAAGATAGGCCATGTTGAGAAGGAATGTAGACGTAAACACGGACTGTGCTTAGGTTGCGGATCCAGACAGCATGCAGTGAAGGATTGCCCTGAGCGTAGAGAAGCACCAAGAGCGAACCCACAAGCTCTACCAGCACCAGGAGGACATCAACCAAGGCCACCCTTGGCACATCAAGCAGCACCCTACCAGCAAGCCCAGCAACATCAGAGAGCACCACCTCAAGGACGCGGCCAAGTTTTTGCGATGACTGTGGGAGATGCGCAGAACCATGGCGTTCCTAATGCGAGTAAGTCTTTATAGTTGTTTCGTTTCTAGCATTGCTTTAGTTGTGCCTGCTGGTTCGTGACCCCAGACTTGACCTGATAACTTAACCTAATAATTTTAACTTGTTAATAATTGATAACCTAAGTGTTAACCTAGTAATTTTGAATTTGATAATAACCTAGAATTGTTAACCTGATAAGTTTTGAAAATAACCTGGTTTTCTAAAACTGTAATTTTATAGATTTCCCATATTTGGAAAATTGTATAACTTTTAATGCTTGGGAAAATAATTTTTCCTAGGTGTCACTCTCAATCTTGATTTTTCTGATTCAAATAAATTTTTGCAACCGTGTCATCTCTGTTGACCGGTTAATATTTGATTGCGAGGACGCAATCCTCTTAAGGGGGTATATTGTAATTCCCCTGATTTTCAAAAAGAATTTTAATTTGGATTTTTACAAATTATCTGGAATTTTCTGGAATTATCTTGGATTTTTCTGTAATTAAATTCGTATATTTTAATTATTAAAGGATTTTTAAATGATAATAAATATTATTAAATTATTATGAAAATAATAATTTATGGTGTAAAACAGAAAATCAGACATATGGTAATTTTCCGGGAATTTATTGGACCCCGGATGGATTTTAAAAAGCCTAAAACCTATTTTAAATAATTAAATTAATTTAAACCCTAATTAAACCGGTTCATTAAACCAATTTAACTGAACCGAACCGCCTAGGCCCAAACGGGTCGGATTCGGGTTCAATCCGACCCGGCCCGTTTCAGACCCGAACCGGCCTCATTGGTTGTGGATCGGGCCGGATCCGCCGCCCGACCCACGGACCTGACCCGGGTGAACAGTGCCCCCAACCCTTTCTCTTCCCCGACCTCTCCTCTCCCCGGCGCCGCTTCGCCTCCGGCCGCCGCGTAACCGCCCGCCGCTCGACTCCCTGCGTCGCCTCCGCTCCCTCAACGCTCGTCGGCCGCCGTTCTCTCTCCCTAGCTCTCCTATAAGAACCCCTCACCCCTTGCCTGAACCCGCCCCTCGACCACCTATCTCCTCCGCCCTTAGCCCCGCTCCGGTCACCCGCCGTCTTCCCCGACCTCCTGCGCCTCCGCCAGTGCTGCCGGCCCCCATCGCCTCGTCTCGGCCGCCTTCGGTAGCAGCCCCAGCCGACGAGTTCAGCTCCTGGCCGGAACCCTAAACCGCTCCGGCCATCTCCCTCGACCACCTGTCCCCTCCGCCGAAGGCCCAGCGGCTCCGCCTCGCTCCGGCCGAGCCCAACTCTTCTCTTCGACCAGCTCTGGACACAGCCTCTCTGAACCCTAGCTTCTGTGTTTTGTGTCGGACACCGTGTCCAGGACACAGGACACAACTCGAGGACACGAAGGATTCGATTTGTGGAACCCAGTTCAGGTATTCATAACTTCTTGCTCGTAGCTCGGAATTCGATTCCGTAAATTGTATCGCGTAGCCTGTATGACCCTCTCGGTGCCCGAACAAACCGCTCGGGGTATCGCGTCCTGTGGTGATCGCACACCGCGATCCAAAAACAGAAAAAACCAGACCCTGTTTTACCCCGGAATCGAGTACGCCCCGCCAAACGGGACGACTTGGTCACGTGCGGTCTTTATCGATACGTGTGCGTCGTTGATATGGACGTGCGGGATTTCACAGAAGCTGATTTGGATGTGCGTGCACACCGGGATCAGTGCGTATCCGCGGACACCGCCCAGTATCCGTACTTTCTGTTTCTAGCTGTAACTTAGTGTACACAAGTCAGATCGAGACAAAACTTGCGCCATTGGACTCGTAGCAATACGCTGGTCCTGTGAGCCAAGTTTGGTTCGATTCTGAGAACGTTGACAAAATCGTGTGTCGTGGGCCCCACAGGCTCCAACCGACGGGCGATTTTGAGAACAGCTCATCGGAATCCAATTCTGGAAGTTCCGTTGGGTTCGTATCATCGTTCCTGACCTGTTGACACTAAGTTGGACTGTTTTTGAGATCTTTGATCCTGGCACATTTTTCGGTGCAAAGTGGCCCACAATTGGACCCCGCCTTGACCCAAAAATGACGTTTTTGCCCTTGTCTCCAAATTGGACTCAAGGACAGGCGTTTCTAGCTGATTGATGTGTTCTGGACCTGATGGTGATGTCTATTTCAGCAACCGGAGTACTGCCTGGAAATTCAGCTGAAGCTCGAGCTACAACTGAAATAGAAAATCCAGGCAAGTGTACCTTGCCATAAAATGCAGTTATTGACTCATTTTAATTCTCTTGCTTTAATTTCTGTGAATGTTGTACTTGCCCTATCAAGTATTTTATATCCAGGACACCTGACACAAAGCATGATACAGAATCTTCCTGATTATTCAAGAGGGTTTGCATAAGATATAATTTCATGATTTAAGCTTCATTTTCTTAGAACTTAATAAATGACCGATTGTATTAATTTAATCTTGCGTAACATGAACATTGAGATCTGTGACGTGAGATTCATTGGGTGGGGAGAGTATTACCATATCAAGGCTGAATATATATTATATACTGTTATCTGGAAGTGTCCTAGTCTCTGACACAGAGCTTTGGCACCTGTACTGGCCCTTCGAGAAAACACTGCTATGGTTTCTTGTCACTGATCCTGTAGTAGTCTCAGCCTGAGTATGAATAATAACTCTCACTTGCATTATCACTTAGCTAGTTTAATTATTTACCCAGATTTGTTTGATAGCAACATCGGCATGCCACTGTCTTAGACTTATTAATTTCTGATGCTACTCTTGAGTTTAACATCTTGGTTGACTTGCATGTTCATTCACTGTATTATGGCTCGTATTCTTCTGTACCTTGTTACGTCCCTCTGAGGACCTGGTTTTGTTCTCCAGTTATAGCAGACGAGATCTACCCTGAGGTGTACGGAACAGGGGCACTACTCGGAGCAGTACCTGAACCTGAGGACGAGGTGATCGCTGAGAACTTCTCCTGAACAATTGCTTCGCCCTGCTCAGTATTATGGCAAATAGACTTTAATTCCTGTTAATTTAAACTCTTTATTTCCTGTCTTTGAGAACTTGTGTAACCATACTAATATCGGATTGTTCTCCGATTTTATTTACTTTGACTGTTGTTGTTTGATATTTCTTTTGATGTTATTGCTATCTTATATCTGTGGATGAGAATAGTAAAACCTTGACTGATGTAATACAGCTTAAGTATGCCCGATGGATCCATTAAATTAGGTTTGTCCATCGGTGCATGCTGCTGGCCATAATCACGCATCCAGTCCCTCGGTATTTTAGGACTGGGGCGTGACATGGTTTTTGTGGTGGCCCATGCAGGTCTACGACTAAAATTGTTCGGTTTCAACTTAGGGACCGAACGGGCCTGCAATAAGAATAGGATCAGTTTTAAGATCTCATCCACTTGCTTGAATCGTTTTTGATATCTGTATCGTATTCATTTTTGAATTGCATCTTGCCTTGACTCCTGTGCGCCTCTTATAGTTTATTGTTGATGCAGAGTAATGGATTCACGAGAAAACGACGGAACTCCAGTAAGAACACCAATAGGTGTTGAAACCACCTACGGAGAAGATGAAGTAACGCTATTGAGTGGAGATCCCTCTACTCACCGAAGCAGACAAGCAGATCCGCAATCTTCTAGATTTCGGCGTGATGATATTCCACCTCCACCCCAGTTTCCTCCACAGATGCCTGCCTTTCCACCAGGCCAAGCAATGGATGGACAACAGATGTTCTAGATGTTCTACGCAATGATGCAAGCTCAGCAACAAGTCCAAACTGAGGCCCATCGTCGCGAAGCTAAGTACTTGAGGAACAATCTAGTAAATGTACTGGAGCAGGCCAACCTACCAGCTAGACGGCAACCGACGGGCTCTATCACTGATTTCCGACAACTGAAGCCCCGTACTTTCTCTGGCAAGGAGGGACCAACAGAAGTGCATGAATGGCTCACCAATATTCGGCATCAATTAGAAGCAGCTGAACTACCAAGAGAACGTTGCATGACCGCCGTCAGAATGCAATTGACGGACAATGCTCATCACTGGTGGCTATCTGAAGAGACTAGGCTCGGACCAGACCGAGTTACTTGGGAAGAGTTCTCCAGACTCTTCCAGGAGATGTACATACCTGCTATCGCTCGATCTGAACTTCGGGACAAGTTCAATCGTCTCACTCAGGAAGCTATGACGGTGGAAGAGTACAACGCCGAGTTCATTTGTTTGAGTCGCTTCGCTCCTACCTTGATCCCGACAGAAGTAGAGAAGGCCGAGAAGTTTTTCGACGGACTCAACATCGAACTACAGAAACTGATTGGATCTGTCGCACCAACTTCGTACACGGACGTCCTTGCTGCAGCTAGACGCATGGAGCGCGTCACCAGGAGAGAAACCAGTCTGAAGAGGCCTTCCACATCAGTACCAGCCAGAGCAAACAATGGAGAAGCTGCCAAGAAACCTTATCTGCATCAAGCACCACAGGGATCTGCATCCAAAACCCTGACTCTTCCTACTTGTTATTACTGCGGCAAGATAGGCCATGTTGAGAAGGAATGTAGACATAAACACGGACTGTGCTTAGGTTGCGGATCCAGACAGCATGCAGTGAAGGATTGCCCTGAGCGTAGAGAAGCACCAAGAGCGAACCCACAAGCTCTACCAGCACCAGGAGGACATCAACCAAGGCCACCCTTGGCACATCAAGCAGCACCCTACCAGCAAGCCCAGCAACATCAGAGAGCACCACCTCAAGGACGCGGCCAAGTTTTCGCGATGACTGTGGGAGATGCGCAGAACCATGGCGTTGCTAATGCGAGTAAGTCTTTATAATTGTTCCGTTTCTAGCATTGCTTTAGTTGTGCCTGCTGGTTCGTGACCCCAGACTTGACCTGATAACTTAACCTAATAATTTTAACTTGTTAATAATTGATAACCTAAGTGTTAACCTAGTAATTTTGAACTTGATAATAACCTAGAATTGTTAACCTGATAAGTTTTGAAAATAACCTGGTTTTCTAAAACTGTAATTTTCTAGATTTCCCATATTTGGGAAATTGTATAACTTTTAATGCTTGGGAAAATAATTTTTCCTAGGTGTCACTCTCAATCTTGATTTTTCTGATTCAAATAAATTTTTGCAACCGTGTCATCTCTGTTGACCGGTTAATCTTTGATTGCGAGGACGCAATCCTCTTAAGGGGGGTATATTGTAATCCCCCTGATTTTCAAAAAGAATTTTAATTTGGATTTTTACAAATTATCTGGAATTTTCTGGAATTATCTTGGATTTTTTTGTAATTAAATTCGTGTATTTTAATTATTAAAGGATTTTTAAATGATAATAAATATTATTAAATTATTATGAAAATAATAATTTATGGTGTAAAACAGAAAATCAGACATATGATAATTTTCCGGAAATTTATTGGACCCCGGATGGATTTTAAAAAGCCTAAAACCTATTTTAAATAATTAAATTAATTTAAACCCTAATTAAACCGGTTCATTAAACCAATTTAACTGAACCGAACCGCCTAGGCCCAAACGGGTCGGATTCGGGTTCAATCTGACCCGGCCCGTTTCAGACCCGAACCCGCCTCATTGGTTGTGGATCGGGCCGGATCCGCCGCCCGACCCACGGACCCGACCCGGGTGAACAGTGCCCCCAACCCTTTCTCTTCCCCGACCTCTCCTCTCCCCGGCGCAGCTTCGCCTCCGGCCGCCGCGTAACCGCCCGCCGCTCGACTCCCTGCGTCGCCTCCGCTCCCTCAACGCTCGCCGGCCGCCGTTCTCTCTCCCTAGCTCTCCTATAAGAACCCCTCACCCCTCGCCTGAACCCGCCCCTCGACCACCTATCTCCTCCGCCCTTAGCCCCGCTCCGGTCACCCGTGTAAACCCCCTCGTCTAAAAATATGAATTTAATCAATTACCTTACTGAGTAGAACCCCAACCCAAACCCAAAATTTAGGTATCAGTCTACCTCAAACCTGTATGCCACGACACTGGTGTACCACTCATAATATAGCTTCTAATATTTAAATACACGATGAATTATCTAGTTAAACTGTTAGTTAAATTTTTTTAATTAAGGCTAGGTTCACCTCAAGCAACACTTATTCAGCCCACCAATACTCATTCCCATTGGACCAGCCCATCTCAATGAGACCAGACAAGCCCAAGCCAAGATCAGCCCACAAACTTCTCCATATGTATATATATATGAAGTTCCTTCCTTGAAACCCTAGAGAAAACCATCACCACCCTCTACAAAACCCTAGCCGACCCCTCCCCTACTTCCGGCCAGACCACAACTAGCCGCCACCCCGCCACCTACTCACCCTCGACGCCGGACTCCAACCCACCACCATCAGCCATTACCCGACCGCCCACCATCAGCCATTACCCGACCGCCCACCATCAGCCATTACCCGACCGCCTGCCCTCAGCCATTACCCCGACCGACTGCTGCCGCCATACACCACCCCCGCTCCGCCTGACGCCGACAGACCCGCCAACCGACCCGCCAGACAGGCCGCTGCCGCCGCCCAGCGCTGCGCTGCTGCTGCGATCACCCGCAGTCGCTGCTGCGAGCCGCTGCCGCCGCTGCCTTGCTCGCCGGCTGCTGACCGGAGCACCGCCACCCACCGGAAGACGACTACGCTGAAGAACCTCGCCCAGCCGCTAGGTAACGCCTATACTCCTTCCCCCTAGTATCATATTCATATGTGAGTATTGTGTCGTCGAAATTGAGAGTTGGATTCTTGGACACAACATTATTAACCCTAATCTTTATATAAAATGGTATGACAATTAACCAGGGTTAGAACTCATCTAATAACCATCGAATAACTTAATTTAGACCTGTCATCTAGGTCCAGTATCTCATTCGGACACTGGACATAAACCAAGTATGGTTGAATATGAAACCAAGGACATGTTTCCGTGCAGAGCAGAAATAGTTGTCAACCATAAACCGATAATTATTGTCACAAGGAAAACGTTGACCAAAGACAGAACATGGGTACACCCTAGCTACGTGCACCTGTGACGCTGTAATCGGTCAGCAGTAAACCTGTAACAATATCTAGGAGCAACGCCATAATTACTTATGTATGTTAGTGTCTGATGTTAGATTGTTATATTATATTTTTGTGTTTAGGACCTTTGGATCAGCCAGGAGACATCGCAGGAACCAGCTTTTGGCATTCACAGCTTCCGGATACAGGCAAGATACCTTGCTATATTTACTGTCTAAATTAAATATGCATATGTTGTATTGTATTCTTGTTGTTGGTACAACTGTGCACGTCCGAGTTGTCTCGGTTGCATTCGACGGTTACGTCGATGATTAGTATAGATGGACTTAGATCTTAGCAGACTCAACCCATTGGACGATACTCTGTGATTGTCTGAGACCTGACACCTTACACACACACTGAGATACATTCATATTGGGATGCGGGCTTGCGCACTCGACTAGCTATCGTTGCGTACATCCTACATCGCGGCTAGCATGTAGTCAGGATATAATTTAGTGACTTGGCATATAGATTCATGGTATGTACGTCGAGTAGTCGACTTGCGTATCTACATTGGGCGGGGAGGACAACTAGGAGGCGTATGGGATACACACATTGGAGCCGTAGTTCGGAGGAACCCGGGTCCAATGAGTTTCCCTTTATACTGATGCCACGTTCTTCGGAGCGATATGGATGATATACTGTACAGATGCCATTTTCTTCGGAGTATGGACGCTATGCCTACGCCTACTCATATGCATCAGAGTTGACCTCACATTGCATTCACTTAGATGGCTAGCACACCCTTATTGTATTTATTTTATTCAGTATTCATATATAGCATGTTGTTTCTTGTATCTTGTTACGTCCCTCTGAGGACCTGGTACCTTTCTAGATTTAGACGAGGCTTACTACCCCACAGTATACGGCCCAGGACAGGAGACGAGATTCGCTTCAGCCGAGGAGTTGGAGGTGCAGCCGTCAGAGTTTCCGTGACCAGTTGGTAGGCCTTTAGCCTAGATGGAGGGCATCATTATCCTCTCAGCTGATGCCATAGCCATTTCTTTTATATCTCATTTCAGTACTTTATTTCGTCATAGTAGTGGGTTTGTTCCCACCAGACATCATTAGTTGTACTATGATATCTTGAGACTGGTACTTATTAACCAGCAGTTTATTTAGTGTTTCTTGCTCTTTATTTGGTGGATGAGATTAGTTTACCTGTTATTGACTGATATTGGACATGTTAGTATCATAGGACAGCGTAGCACTCTTCGTGGATCCATTAAATTGGGATATCTTCGGAGACGTGTCAGCTGGCTATTGCCACGTGGCCTGGTTCCATGTATTTTGGGACTGGGGCGTGACATGGTTTTAGTGGTGGCCCATGCAGGTCTACTTTTTCGCTTGTGGTATGGTAACATGCCCAGCGAGCCTGCAATAGGATAGAAATTATTAGGTCTCATCCACTTTGATTCGCCTTTGAACTTCCTTCATACTGCTTCTAAATATATGCATCCTGCTTGTTTGTTCTCGTACTCTTTTAATGAAGCTCTATCCCTTGCAGCAAGATGAATTTGCGCAGTGGACGAGGAGCACCCCGTGCCGCGGTGCCGGATAACACCACTCAAGGAGATGAGGTACCCCAAGGGCAACACCCGCTGCAGACACCACTGATACATTGGCACGAGACACCACAGGGCGATCCTACACCACCACCTGAGGGACAGACTTCCCAGACCATCCCCACGCAACATTATGAGGGCCAGACTTCAGGAGCTACACCGATGCCGCAGACTGAGAGGCCGACATCTGAGGAGACGCCTACTGCACAACCAGAGATTCCACTACCACCGCCTCCACCTTATCCGCCCCAGATGCCGCAGCTAGATGGCCAGCCACAGATGCTTCAGTTCTTCCAGGCAATGATACAAGCACAGTGGCAGCAGACAGAGACATTACGACAGAGTCTGATGGCAGTACTAGAGAGGACACCTGTCACGACACCAGCACCAGCACCTCCACCAGCCCCGACAGGTGGCACTGTTAGATGGTTCCGACAGATGGGACCAGATACCTTCTCAGGCAATGAGACTGCAGAACAGATCTCCGATTGGATCGCCAACACGGAGATGCTATTAGAGGCCTCACAACTGCAACCAGACCTTTGGATGACCGCAGTAAGGGCCCAACTAAAAGGCAACGCCCATCACTGGTGGGATTCCATTGAGCGCAGTGTAGGTAAGAACCAGACTTGGGAACAGTTCTTAGAGTACTTCAATGTGAAGTATTTTCCAGCAACAGTCAGAAATGCCCTATACTCCCAGTTCCTACATCTAGAACAGGGGAATATGACTGTTGACGCATATGACGCAGAGTTTAGCCGCCTTAGCAGATTTGGAGCCGTCCTGATACCCAATGATCTAGAGAAGGCTCAGAGATTCCACCACGGTCCCAATTTCGAGCTACAGAGATACACCACCGCACAGGCAAGGGTTTCTTATGAGGAGGTCCTAGCAGAGGCAAGGATCCAGGAGGCCATTGTCAGAAGATCTAGACGTTCCAGCACGACCACGCCAGCTAGAGTCCAGCCCGGAGCAGGAGGACCCATCCGTCGTCCTGGAGCGCAGACACAGCAGAGAGCATCACCATATCCACACCAGGAACTCCCGACTTGCCACTTCTGTGGTAAGAGAGGTCACTTCGAGAAAGACTGCCGAAAGAGACTTGGGACATGCATGATTTGTGGAGCCAGCCAGCACCTTGCCAGAGACTGCCCACAGCGCAGGAAGACAACCCCACAGGCCGGACAGAGACCAGCAGCACCAGCCCCGAGGATACTACCCCCACCAGGAGGCCAACGTCCACCAGCACCCGGAGGATTCCAGAGGGGACCACCCTTGCCCCCACAGCAGGCACAGTTTGATCGTGCCCGACAGCAGACAGGAGGACAGAGACAGGGACAGGCCTTTGCCTTAGCAACCACCGAAGAGGAAACAGAAGGAGAGGCAATCACAGGTACCATTTTAGTCGCATCTCTACCTGCGACAGCATTGTTTGATTCTGGTGCTACATTGTCATTTATATCTAGTAGATTTGTAGCAATGCATAGAGTAGCGACTTCCCCCTTACCTAGGAGTTGGAAGATTCTTACCGGAGGAGGTATCGTGCCGGTTACCAGCACCATTAGAACGTGCTCGGTAGTCGTATGTGGTAGAGAGATGAGAGCGCGATTCTTGGTATTGCCTATGCCGTACTTTGATGTTGTGTTAGGTATGGATTGGTTAAGCCAGTATAACGCCATACTGAACTGCCGGAAGGGTAGCGTCACTTTTAGACCACCAGATCAACCGGAGTTCGAGTACATGCGAGGGACCGTCGAACAAGGAGTAGGACAGACAGCTGGGACTTGCATGGCTATGGAGATTGCGCCCCCACCTATAGTTGCAGAATTCGAGAATGTTTTCCCCGACAAATTGCCAGGCTTACCCCCAGATAGAGACGTGGAGTTCACCATTGAGCTAGTACCAGGAGCAGCACCGGTATCTTCTAATGTGTACCGATTGGCGAAGAAGGAGTTAGACGAGTTGAAGCTACAATTGGAGGAGTTTCAGAGCAAGGGATTTATCCGTCCTAGTGCATCACCATGGGGAGCACCAGTATTGTTTGTGCCTAAGAAGGATGGAACAGTACGTATGTGTATTGATTACAGAGCCCTTAATGCTTTGACTATCAAGAACAAGTATCCCCTGCCACGGATTGACGATTTATTCGACCAGTTGACAGGAGCAGTAGTGTTCACAAAGATCGACTTAAGATCGGGTTATCATCAAGTGAATGTGCGAAGAGAAGACATTCAGAAGACAGCATTCAGGACTCGTTATGGTCACTACGAGTTCTTAGTGATGCCTTTTGGACTGACGAATGCGCCAGCTGTATTTATGAACTTGATGAACAGAGTATTCCACCAATACTTAGACCGGTTCGTGGTAGTTTTCATCGACGACATTTTGGTGTATTCGAAGAGCCACGAGGAGCACGAAGAGCACTTGAGACTAGTGTTAGAGACACTGAGGGAAGAGAGACTTTATGCCAAGCTGAGCAAGTGTGAGTTTCTCCTAGATCGTGTCGCTTTCCTTGGACACGTCATCTCAGGAAACGGTATCTCAGTAGATCAAGCGAAGATTTCATCTGTAGAGACATGGCCAACCCCTACCAATGTCTCAGAAGTGAGGAGTTTCCTAGGACTTGCCGGATATTACCGGAGGTTCGTAGAGAACTTCGCGAAGATTGCAGAGCCAATGACCCGCTTGACCCGTAAGGAGCAAGAGTTCACTTGGACAGAGGAGTGTCAGAAGGCGTTCGATGAGCTGAAGAAACGCTTGACTACAGCACCTATCTTGACCATACCTTCTGGACCCGGAGGATTTGTAATCTACAGCGATGCATCCGGGAAAGGATTAGGATGCGTCTTGATGCAGCATGGAAAGGTTGTAGCTTATGCTTCTAGACAGTTGAGGACGCATGAGAAGAACTATCCCACCCATGACTTGGAACTTGCAGCGGTGATCTTTGCTTTAAAGCTTTGGAGGCATTACCTATATGGAGAAAGAGTGGAGATATTTACGGATCATAAGAGCCTGAAATATGTCTACACTCAGAAGGATCTTAATCAGAGGCAGAGACGTTGGCTCGAGGTGATGACAGACTTCGAAATTGAGCTACAGTACCACCCGGGAAAGGCCAATGTAGTAGCAGACGCATTGAGCAGAAGACCTATGGCATTCTTCTTGACTACCCAACAACATCTGTTAAGAGATCTAGAACAGATGGGGATAGAGGTTGTCATACCCGGAGTAGATGGACAGTTGTCGAGTTTCCAATTGCAATCGACATTAGTGGAGAGAATCAAGGCTGCCTTGCCGACAGATGCCAGATTTCAGAGGCTCAGACAGAGGACAGAGGCTGGATTACAGACAGGACTGCGGATACATGAAGACGGAACACTGAGATGCGGAGATCGTCTCTATGTTCCAAATGGAGAACTTCGGCAAGAATTGATGTCAGAGGCACACAGTTCCACCTATTCCATTCATCCAGGAGGCACGAAGATGTACAGAGATCTAAGACAGTACTACTGGTGGCACGGAATGAAGAGAGAGATAGCACGTTTTGTGGCCAAGTGCCTGGTGTGTCAGCAAGTCAAGGCCGAGCACCAGAGATCTGCAGGATTGCTTCAACCGCTTCCTATACCGGAGTGGAAATGGGAGCATATCACTATGGACTTTGTTACAGGCTTCCCGAGGAGTCCTAGTGGGCGCAATGCAGTATGGGTAATCGTGGATAGACTCACCAAGTCCGCACACTTTTTACCCTTTAGAGTGGGACAATCGATGGAGGCTTTAGCAGATATGTACATGAGGAAGATTGTGCGCCTACATGGAGTGCCAGTTAGCATTGTGTCTGACAGGGATACAAGATTTACGTCTTACTTTTGGCGGAGTATGCAGGAGAGCCTTGGTACTCGCCTAAAGTTTAGCACAGCGTATCACCCCCAAACAGATGGCCAGTCGGAGCACACCATTCAGACGTTAGAAGACATGTTGAGAGCGTGCATGCTTGACTTCGGAGGATCATGGGAGGACCACCTACATTTGGTCGAGTTTTCCTACAACAACAGCTATCAAGCGAGCATTCAGATGGCTCCCTATGAAGCGTTGTGTGGCAGGAAGTGTCGTTCTCCAGTATGCTGGAGTGATATAGGCGAGCGACAGATTCTCGGACCAGAGATGGTTGTTCGGACGGTAGAGAAGGTAAAGAAGATCCAAGGACACCTTCGAGCAGCACAAGACCGACAGAAGCATTGGGCGAATGCACATCGTCCACCCTTAGAGTTTCAGGTAGGAGATCACGTATTCTTACGAATCTCACCTACTCGAGGGACTATTAGATTCGGAGGCAGAGGGAAGCTGAGTCCGAGGTACATCGGACCATTCGACATCTTAGAACGCGTCGGAGAGGTTGCTTACAGATTAGCATTACCGCAGACCTTGGAAGGAGTCCACGACGTCTTCCATGTATCTCAATTAAGGAGGTACATATCGGATCCTAGTCACGTGCTTGACCATTCCGAGATCACAGTCGGGCCAAGCTTATCATACCAAGAGGAGCCTGTGGAGATTCTAGACAGAAGTGAGAAGGTATTACGAGGGCAGACCATTCCCCTAGTTCGTGTCGCATGGAGGTATCATGCACCAGGCGAGTCGACTTGGGAACGCGAGGAAGATATTCGTCACGTTATCCCCATCTCTTCGAAGGACTAGGTACGCGTTAGAATTTCCTTTTCAGTCATTAGCTCTTACCTTACGTATGTTTTAATTTCGAGGACGAAATGCTCTAAGAAGGGTAGATTGTAAACCCCCTCGTCTAAAAATATGAATTTAATCAATTACCTTACTGAGTAGAACCCCAACCCAAACCCAAAATTTAGGTATCAGTCTATCTCAAACCTGTATGCCACGACACTGGTGTACCACTCATAATATAGCTTCTAATGTTTAAATACACGATGAATTATCTAGTTAAACTGTTAGTTAAATTTTTTTAATTAAGGCTAGGTTCACCTCAAGCAACACTTATTCAGCCCACCAATACTCATTCCCATTGGACCAGCCCATCTCAATGAGACCAGACAAGCCCAAGCCAAGATCAGCCCACAAACTTCTCCATATGTATATATATATGAAGTTCCTTCCTTGAAACCCTAGAGAAAACCATCACCACCCTCTACAAAACCCTAGCCGACCCCTCCCCTACTTCCGGCCAGACCACAACTAGCCGCCACCCCGCCACCTACTCACCCTCGACGCCGGACTCCAACCCACCACCATCAGCCATTACCCGACCGCCCACCATCAGCCATTACCCGACCGCCCACCATCAGCCATTACCCGACCGCCTGCCCTCAGCCATTACCCCGACCGACTGCTGCCGCCATACACCACCCCCGCTCCGCCTGACGCCGACAGACCCGCCAACCGACCCGCCAGACAGGCCGCTGCCGCCGCCCAGCGCTGCGCTGCTGCTGCGATCACCCGCAGTCGCTGCTGCGAGCCGCTGCCGCCGCTGCCTTGCTCGCCGGCTGCTGACCGGAGCACCGCCACCCAACGGAAGATGACTACGCTGAAGAACCTCGCCCAGCCGCTAGGTAACGCCTATACTCCTTCCCCCTAGTATCATATTCATATGTGAGTATTGTGTCGTCGAAATTGAGAGTTGGATTCTTGGACACAACATTATTAACCCTAATCTTTATATAAAATGGTATGACAATTAACCAGGGTTAGAACTCATCTAATAACCATCGAATAACTTAATTTAGACCTGTCATCTAGGTCCAGTATCTCATTCGGACACTGGACATAAACCAAGTATGGTTGAATATGAAACCAAGGACATATTTTCGTGCAGAGCAGAAATAGTTGTCAACCATAAACCGATAATTATTGTCATAAGGAAAACGTTGACCAAAGACAGAACATGGGTACACCCTAGCTACGTGCACCTGTGACGCTGTAATCGGTCAGCAGTAAACCTGTAACAATATCTAGGAGCAACGCCATAATTACTTATGTATGTTAGTGTCTGATGTTAGATTATTATATTATATTTTTGTGTTTAGGACCTTTGGATCAGCCAGGAGACATCGCAGGAACCAGCTTTTGGCATTCACAGCTTCCGGATACAGGCAAGATACCTTGCTATATTTACTGTCTAAATTAAATATGCATATGTTGTATTGTATTCTTGTTGTTGGTACAACTGTGCGCGTCCGAGTTGTCTCGGTTGCATTCGACGGTTACGTCGATGATTAGTATAGATGGACTTAGATCTTAGCAGACTCAACCCATTGGACGATACTCTGTGATTGTCTGAGACCTGACACCTTACACACATACTGAGATACATTCATATTGGGATGCGGGCTTGCGCACTCGACTAGCTATCGTTGCGTACATCCTACATCACGGCTAGCATGTAGTCAGGATATAATTTAGTGACTTGGCATATAGATTCATGGTATGTACGTTGAGTAGTCGACTTGCGTATCTACATTGGGCGGGGAGGACAACTAGGAGGCGTATGGGATACACACATTGGAGCCGTAGTTCGGAGGAACCCGGGTCCAATGAGTTTCCCTTTATACTGATGCCACGTTCTTCGGAGCGATATGGACGATATACTGTACAGATGCCATTTTCTTCGGAGTATGGACGCTATGCCTACGCCTACTCATACGCATCAGAGTTGACCTCACATTGCATTCACTTAGATGGCTAGCACACCCTTATTGTATTTATTTTATTCAGTATTCATATATAGCATGTTGTTTCTTGTATCTTGTTACGTCCCTCTGAGGACCTGGTATCTTTCCAGATTTAGACGAGGCTTACTACCCCACAGTATACGGCCCAGGACAGGAGACGAGATTCGCTTCAGCCGAGGAGTTGGAGGTGCAGCCGTCAGAGTTTCCGTGACCAGTTGGTAGGCCTTTAGCCTAGATGGAGGGCATCATTATCCTCTCAGCTGATGCCATAGCCATTTCTTTTATATCTCATTTCAGTACTTTATTTTGTCATAGTAGTGGGTTTGTTCCCACCAGACATCATTAGTTGTACTATGATATCTTGAGACTGGTACTTATTAACCAGCAGTTTATTTAGTGTTTCTTGCTCTTTATTTGGTGGATGAGATTAGTTTACCTGTTATTGACTGATATTGGACATGTTAGTATCATAGGATAGCGTAGCACTCTTCGTGGATCCATTAAATTGGGATATCCTCGGAGACGTGTCAGCTGGCTATTGCCACGTGGCCTGGTTCCATGTATTTTGGGACTGGGGCGTGACAACCCGCCGTCTTCCCCGACCTCCTGCGCCTCCGCCAGTGCTGCCGGCCCCCATCGCCTCGTCTCGGCCGCCTTCGGTAGCAGCCCCAGCCGACGAGTTCAGCTCCTGGCCGGAACCCTAAACCGCTCCGGCCATCTCCCTCGACCACCTGTCCCCTCCGCCGAAGGCCCAGCGGCTCCGCCTCGCTCCGGCCGAGCCCGACTCTCCTCTTCGACCAGCTCTTGACACAGCCTCTCTGAACCCTAGCTTCTGTGTTTTGTGTCGGACACCGTGTCCAGGACACAGGACACAACTCGAGGACACGAAGGATTCGGTTTGTGGAACCCAGTTCAGGTATTCATAACTTCTTGCTCGTAGCTCGAAATTCGATTCCGTAAATTGTATCGCGTAGCCTGTATGACCCTCTCGGTGCCCGAACAAACCGCTCGGGGTATCGCGTCCTGTGGTGATCGCCTACCGCGATCCAAAAATAGGAAAAACCAGACCCTGTTTCACCCCGAAATCGAGTACGCCCCGCCAAACGGGACGACTTGGTCACGTGCGGTCTTTACCGATACGTGCGCGTCGTTGATACGGACGTGCGGGGTTTTGCAAAAGCTGATTTGGATGTGCGTGCACACCGGAATCAGTGCGTATCCGCGGACACCGCCCAGTATCCGTTCTTTCTGTTTCTAGCTGTAACTTAGTGTACACAAGTCAGATCGAGACGAAACTTATGCCATTGGACTCGTGGCAATACGCTAGTCCTGTGAGCCAAGTTTGGTTCGATTCTGAGAACGTTGACAAAATCGTGTGTCGTGGGCCCCACAGGCTCCAACCGACGGGCGATTTTGAGAACAGCTCATCGGAATCCAATTCTGGAAGTTCCGTTGGGTTCGTATCATCGTTCCTGACCTGTTGACACTAAGTTGGACTGTATTTGAGACCTTTGACCCTGGCGCATTTTTTGGTGCAAAGCGGCCCACAATTGGATCCCGCCTTAACCCGAAAATGACGTTTTTGCCCTTGTCTCCAAATTGGACTCAAGGACAGGCATTTCTAGCTGATTGATGTGTTCTGGACCTGATGGTGATGTCTAATTCAGCAACCGGAGTACTGCCTGAAAATCCAGCTGAAGCTCGAGCTACAACTGAAACAAGAAATCCAGGCAAGTGTACCTTGCCATAAAATGCAGTTATTGATTCATTTTAATTCTCTTGCTTTAATTTTTGTGAATGTTGTACTTGCCCTATCAAGTATTTTATACCCATGACACCTGACACAGCATGATACAGAATCTTCCTGATTATTCAAGGGGGTTTGCATAAGATATAATTTCATGATTTAAGCTTCATTTTCTTAGAACTTAATAAATGACCGATTGCATTAATTTAATCTTGCGTAACATGAACATTGAGATCTGTGACATGAGATTCATTGGGTGGGGAGAGTATTACCATATCAAGGCTGAATATATATTATATACTGTTATCTGGAAGTGTCCTAGTCTCTGACACAGAGCTTTGGCACCTGTACTGGCCCTTCGAGAAAACACTGCTATGGTTTCTTGTCACTGATCCTGTAGTAGTCTCAGCCTGAGTATGAATAATAACTCTCACTTGCATTATCACTTAGCTAGTTTAATTATTTACCCAGATTTGTTTGATAGCAACATCGGCATGCCACTGTCTTAGACTTATTAATTTCTGATGCTACTCTTGAGTTTAACATCTTGGTTGACTTGCATGTTCATTCACTGTATTATGGCTCGTATTCTTCTGTACCTTGTTACGTCCCTCTGAGGACCTGGTTTTGTTCTCCAGTTATAGCAGACGAGATCTACCCTGAGGTGTACGGAACAGGGGCACTACTCGGAGCAGTACCTGAACCTGAGGACGAGGTGATCGCTGAGGACTTCTCCTGAACAATTGCTTCGCCCTGCTCAGTATTATGGCAAATAGACTTTAATTCCTGTTAATTTAAACTCTTTATTTCCTGTCTTTGAGAACTTGTGTAACCAGACTAATATCGGATTGTTCTCCGATTTTATTTACTTTGACTGTTGTTGTTTGATATTTCTTTTGATGTTATTGCTATCTTATATCTGTGGATAAGAATAGTAAAACCTTGACTGATGTAATACAGCTTAAGTATGCCCGATGGATCCATTAAATTGGGTTTGTCCATCGGTGCATGCTGCTGGCCATAATCACGCATCCAGTCCCTCGGTATTTTGGGACTGGGGCGTGACATGGTTTTTGTGGTGGCCCATGCAGGTCTACAACTAAAATTGTTCGGTTTTAACTTAGGGACCGAACGGGCCTGCAATAAGAATAGGATCAGTTTTAAGATCTCATCCACTTGCTTGAATCGTTTTTGATATCTGTATCGTATTCATTTTTGAATTACATCTTGCCTTGACTCCTGTGCGCCTCTTATAGTTTATTGTTGATGCAGAGTAATGGATTCACGAGAAAATGACGGAACTCCAGCAAGAACACCAATAGGTGCTGAAACCACCTACGGAGAAGATGAAGTAACGCTATTGAGTGGAGATCCCTCTACTCACCGAAGCAGACAAGCAGATCCGCAATCTTCTAGATTTCGGCGTGATGATATTCCACCTCCACCCCAGTTTCCTCCACAGATGCCTGCCTTTCCACCAGGCCAAGCAATGGATGGACAGCAGATGTTCCAGATGTTCTACGCAATGATGCAAGCTCAGCAACAAGTCCAAACTGAGGCCCATCGTCGCGAAGCTAAGTACTTGAGGAACAATCTAGTAAATGCACTGGAACAGGCCAACCTACCAGCTAGACGGCAACCGACGGGCTCTATCACTGATTTCCGACAACTGAAGCCCCGTACTTTCTCTGGCAAGGAGGGACCAACAGAAGTGCATGAATGGCTCACCAATATTCGGCATCAATTAGAAGCAGCTGAACTACCAAGAGAACGTTGGATGACCGCCGTCAGAATGCAATTGACGGACAATGCTCATCACTGGTGGCTATCTGAAGAGACCAGGCTCGGACCAGACCGAGTTACTTGGGAAGAGTTCTCCAGACTCTTCCAGGAGATGTACATACCTGCTATTGCTCGATCTGAACTTCGGGACAAGTTCAATCGTCTCACTCAGGAAGCTATGACGGTGGAAGAGTACAACGCCGAGTTCATTCGTTTGAGTCGCTTCGCTACTACCTTGATCCCGACAGAAGTAGAGAAGGCCGAGAAGTTTTTCGACGGACTCAACATCAAACTACAGAAACTGATTGGATCTGTCGCACCAACTTCGTACACGGACGTCCTTGCTGCAGCTAGATGCATGGAGCGCATCACCAGGAGAGAAACCAGTCTGAAGAGGCCTTCCACATCAGTACCAGCCAGAGCAAACAATGGAGAAGCTGCCAAGAAACCTCATCTGCATCAAGCACCACAGGGATCTGCATCCAAAACCCTGACTCTTCCTACTTGTTATTACTGCGGCAAGATAGGCCATGTTGAGAAGGAATGTAGACGTAAACACGGACTGTGCTTAGGTTGCGGATCCAGACAGCATGCAGTGAAGGATTGCCCTGAGCGTAGAGAAGCACCAAGAGCGAACCCACAAGCTCTACCAGCACCAGGAGGACATCAACCAAGGCCACCCTTGGCACATCAAGCAGCACCCTACCAGCAAGCCCAGCAACATCAGAGAGCACCACCTCAAGGACGCGGCCAAGTTTTTGCGATGACTGTGGGAGATGCGCAGAACCATGGCGTTGCTAATGCGAGTAAGTCTTTATAGTTGTTCCGTTTCTAGCATTGCTTTAGTTGTGCCTGCTGGTTCGTGACCCCAGACTTGACCTGATAACTTAACCTAATAATTTTAACTTGTTAATAATTGATAACCTAAGTGTTAACCTAGTAATTTTGAACTTGATAATAACCTAGAATTGTTAACCTGATAAGTTTTGAAAATAACCTGGTTTTCTAAAACTGTAATTTTCTAGATTTCCCACATTTGGGAAATTGTATAACTTTTAATGCTTGGGAAAATAATTTTTCCTAGGTGTCACTCTCAATCTTGATTTTTCTGATTCAAATAAATTTTTGCAACCGTGTCATCTCTGTTGACCAGTTAATCTTTGATTGCGAGAACGCAATTCTCTTAAGGGGGGTATATTGTAATCCCCCTGATTTTCAAAAAGAATTTTAATTTGGATTTTTACAAATTATCTGGAATTTTCTGGAATTATCTTGGATTTTTTGTAATTAAATTCGTATATTTTAATTATTAAAGGATTTTTAAATGATAATAAATATTATTAAATTATTATAAAAATAATAATTTATGGTGTAAAACAGAAAATCAGACATATGGTAATTTTCCGAGAATTTATTGGACCCCGGATGGATTTTAAAAAGCCTAAAACCTATTTTAAATAATTAAATTAATTTAAACCCTAATTAAACCGGTTCATTAAACCAATTTAACTGAACCGAACCGCCTAGGCCCAAACGGGTCGGATTCGGGTTCAATCCGACCCGGCCCGTTTCAGACCCGAACCGGCCTCATTGGTTGTGGATCGGGCCGGATCCGCCGCCCGACCCACGGACCCGACCCGGGTGAACAGTGCCCCCAACCCTTTCTCTTCCCCGACCTCTCCTCTCCCCGGCGCCGCTTCGCCTCCGGCCGCCGCGTAACCGCCCGCCGCTCGACTCCCTGCGTCGCCTCCGCTCCCTCAACGCTCGTCGGCCGCCGTTCTCTCTCCCTAGCTCTCCTATAAGAACCCCTCACCCCTTGCCTGAACCCGCCCCTCGACCACCTATCTCCTCCGCCCTTAGCCCCGCTCCGGTCACCCGCCGTCTTCCCCGACCTCCTGCGCCTCCGCCAGTGCTGCCGGCCCCCATCGCCTCGTCTCGGCCGCCTTCGGTAGCAGCCCCAGCCGACGAGTTCAGCTCCTGGCCGGAACCCTAAACCGCTCCGGCCATCTCCCTCGACCACCTGTCCCCTCCGCCGAAGGCCCAGCGGCTCCGCCTCACTCCGGCCGAGACCGACTCTCCTCTTCGACCAGCTCTGGACACAGCCTCTCTGAACCCTAGCTTCTGTGTTTTGTGTCGGACACCGTGTCCAGGACACAGGACACAACTCGAGGACACGAAGGATTCGGTTTGTGGAACCCAGTTCAGGTATTCATAACTTCTTGCTCGTAGCTCGGAATTCGATTTCGTAAATTGTATCGCGTAGCCTGTATGACCCTCTCGGTGCCCGGACAAACCGCTCGGGGTATCGCGTCCTGTGGTGATCGTACACCGCGATCCAAAAACAGGAAAAACCAGACCCTGTTTCACCCCGGAATCGAGTACGCCCCACCAAACGGGACGACTTGGTCACGTGCGGTCTTTATCGATACGTGCGCGTCGTTGATATGGACGTGCGGGATTTCGCAGAAGCTGATTTGGATGTGCGTGCTCACCGGGATCAGTGCGTATCCGCGAACACCGTCCAGTATCCGTACTTTCTGTTTCTAGTTGTAATTTACTGTACACAAGTCAGATCGAGACGAAACTTACGCCATTGGACTCGTGGCAATACGTTGGTCCTGTGAGCCAAGTTTGGTTCGATTCTGAGAACGTTGACAAAATCGTGTGTCGTGGGCCCCACAGGCTCCAACCGACGGGCGATTTTGAGAACAGCTCATCGGAATCCAATTCTGGAAGTTCCGTTGGGTTCGTATCATCGTTCCTGACCTGTTGACACTAAGTTGGACTGTTTTTGAGACCTTTGACCCTGGCGCATTTTTCGGTGCAAAGTGGCCCACAATTGGACCCCGCCTTGACCCGAAAATGACGTTTTTGCCCTTGTCTCCAAATTGGACTCAAGGACAGGCGTTTCTAGCTGATTGATGTGTTCTGGACCTGATGGTGATGTCTATTTCAGCAACCGGAGTACTGTCTGGAAATCCAGCTGAAGCTCGAGCTACAACTGAAACAGGAAATCCAGGCAAGTGTACCTTGCCATAAAATGCAGTTATTGATTCATTTTAATTCTCTTGCTTTAATTTCTGTGAATGTTGTACTTGCCCTATCAAGTATTTTATACTCAGGACACCTGACACAAAGCATGATACAGAATCTTCCTGATTATTCAAGGGGGTTTGCATAAGATATAATTTCATGATTTAAGCTTCATTTTCTTAGAACTTAATAAATGACCGATTGCATTAATTTAATCTTGCGTAACATGAACATTGAGATCTGTGACGTGAGATTCATTGGGTGGGGAGAGTATTACCATATCAAGGCTGAATATATATTATATACTGTTATCTGGAAGTGTCCTAGTCTCTGACACAGAGCTTTGGCACCTGTACTGGCCCTTCGAGAAAACACTGCTATGGTTTCTTGTCACTGATCCTGTAGTAGTCTCAGCCTGAGTATAAATAATAACTCTCACTTGCATTATCACTTAGCTAGTTTAATTATTTACCCAGATTTGTTTGATAGCAACATCGGCATGCCACTGTCTTAGACTTATTAATTTCTGATGCTACTCTTGAGTTTAACATCTTGGTTGACTTGCATGTTCATTCACTGTATTATGGCTCGTATTCTTCTGTATCTTGTTACGTCCCTCTGAGGACCTGGTTTTGTTCTTCAGTTATAGGAGACGAGATCTATCCTGAGGTGTACGGAATAGGGGCACTACTCGGAGCAGTACCTGAACCTGAGGATGAGGTGATCGCTGAGGACTTCTCCTGAACAATTGCTTCGCCCTGCTCAGTATTATGGCAAATAGACTTTAATTCCTGTTAATTTAAACTCTTTATTTCCTGTCTTTGAGAACTTGTGTAACCAGACTAATATCGGATTGTTCTCCGATTTTATTTACTTTGACTGTTGTTGTTTGATATTTCTTTTGATGTTATTGCTATCTTATATCTGTGGATGAGAATAGTAAAACCTTGACTGATGTAATACAGCTTAAGTATGCCCGATGGATCCATTAAATTGGGTTTGTCCATCGGTGCATGATGCTGGCCATAATCACGCATCCAGTCCCTCGGTATTTTGGGACTGGGGCGTGACAAGTGCGGATGATATACAGTATCCGTGGTGGCCAGTCTTTACTCCCAGCTAATTTAGGGTGGATCGATATGCGCGATCTCGAGATACATTTTCCTCCCAATGCTCTATAAGTTGCCTAGTTAACCCTAGGTTAGTTAGAATATCATGCCTTGGTCACATGAATATTCCTTCTTAGATGTCATACCTTAAGTACGGGCACTCTTGATACGAACTCATATTGTCACTCGAAAGTTAAATCTGGATTAACCCAAGTGTGATGCAACAATCAATACTAACTAGCCACGACTAAAGTCACTGTCCAACTATCAGATCTGTGCATGAAAATAATAACATATATCACGTAGCAGGAGTATGTAGCACAACGGCTCACTATATATGTAAATCCCCTCACCCAAAATAGGTATTTTGTGTGTAGTTTATATTATTATATTTATTATAGATTATTTTAAATATTGAATTTCTTTAGAGTATTCTCTTAGTTAATTAGAAAATAAAATTTTTAATATATTTACTTATATAAATATTTATTTAGAATTATTTTTAAGCTATTTTAGATTTTTGGAGATTTTTCTAGAATTTTTGGGTAATTAAACCATAAAAAACGTAAATTTCTAGGACTTCCATGATTTACTATGAGACCATACTTACATATTGTTCCTACCAAATATTTATTTTAGGTTAAAATATTTAATTATATTTTTTTATAATTTATTTAGAATTTTAAGAAATTTATTTGGATTTTTAAAATTATTTAGGATTTATTTGGATATATATAGTCTTAATATTAGATAGATGCTAATTTAGTGTTAATAGATATTAATAAGATTATATATAAATTATTTGTATTATCTTTAATTCTATTTATGATTATAAATTATTAAGAACTCTATTTTAAATTAATTCAAATCTTGAGCCTACTAGGAAAGCAACTTCATGCATATCCTATCATTATTTAAACTTATCCTAATCATATCTAAATTAGCCAATTCTAGTCGTATTCAATTAAGTAGTCTCCAACATTATAAATACCTATTAGACTTATGGAATAAACTCATCTTTTATATTTTTCTTCCCCAAATTTCTCTCTTTTTCGTCCAAAAATAGTCAAAATTCGTCATAAATTCAGCCTTATTTTCTAATAGTTATGACGACTTAAAAAGACGATATCTCCTATCTCCGGACTCCAAACGCAGTCCAATTTTTTTGTTAGAACCGTATCAAGGTTAGTTTTCTGAATATATAAATTATTTTAATAATTTTTGAACTTATTTTTTTCAGAATATTCTGAAAGTGTCAGTTGTCCAAAATCAAAAATGTTTTGGTATTTTTGAGATTACGGGAGATCCCGAACTCGGAATTACGAACCGTTTGAAGTTTCGGAAAATTGACATAATGAACTTACATAAAATTATTTTCACAGAATTTAATATGCAAGTTTAATCTACTATAAAATTCGTACAACGTAGACATAAATAGGAAACTACCGAAAATTATCATCTGTGCGCCCTTGTGGACATAACTCTTTACCGATTTATGATTTTATGAAACCGTCGATTCCAATATTTATGTAGCGCTAAAATCTATAGGATTTTACATACAAATCCAAGATTTGAGTCGGTTGACTTTTTGGTCAACGGATTACCTTGATTTGCGTGCCATGGATCCCAAATCCGTAAAGTAGACTTTCTTTGGACCAAAATTATGGTTTAACAATAAAATTAGATTATAATAAGATTAAAATACTATTTTAGGTTATCTTATTCAGAATTAAAATAGATTAAAATGGAGGAACCTATTCACTCACTTTTGTAACCTAACTTGTTTAATTTATGTGACGGATAGATCGGACGACACATTGAGTTGGGACTTCATTCTTTTTCAAAGCAGACAAGTATACCTTGCCAAATTATTTATATTACTTTGCATGCTTATCATATTTTCATATATTCATTATATATGTGTTTTTCAGTCATAATTATATATTATATATGTTGACACACACTTGACACATATTATCATGGGAGGGGAGGACAATCAGTAGGCGTATGGGTTACCCACTCTGGTAAACCGTAGTAACTAGCACGCACTACGGTAGTTGTGTCGCGATGGTCGCTACCCTCGCGGTATGTTGATTGATGGTGTCACGATGGTCGCTACCCTCATGGTATGACGGCTTATGATGTACATGGACGTGTGTGTGAGTTGTGAGATAGATGTGTAGCCTACACCTACCCATACGTCGAAAAGGTTGTCCTCATTATGCATTTTATATAGATTGTCTAGTACAGCGTACTTATATATTTTTTGTCTATTATGCATGTTTTACTGTATTCAATTGGCATGCTTCTATGTATCTTGTTACGTCCCTCTGAGGACCTGGTCCTTTTCCAGGTGTAGACGATCTTGACTATTCACAGGAGCACGGATCAGGACTTGCTACTTATCTCTCTTTCGAGGAGACCTTCTCTTCGAGCCTCATTGATCATTAGATGTACTTATTTTGTTCCTCTTATATTCTAGTTTGGTAGTGGATTTGTCTCCACCCAACTACTTGTTCTTATCAAGCATTTTATACTTGATTCAGTTATATAGTTGATTGGTTATATGATTCTGTGGATGATATCTAGTTATGTCCTGTGACTTGTGACAATATATATACCACATGTGAGTTAATATTCATATTACAGCGTATGTGTGTATTATGGTCCATATGTTGGAGTTGTCATATACATACGACTGATATGCTTACGTATTCCTAGTCCTACGTATTTTGGGACTGGGATGTGACAATATATATCAAGTAGCACTCTCGGTGCGATCAAGTGTATCAGAACGAAATCAATAGTCAGAGCAGGAACAAGTTCTAGAATCAAGATCATGGACAGGTTACCAGGTAGCAAGTTATTCAGGACATGATAGTCTAATACTTGTCACATCAATTTTGTCACTTTATTATATCGATAAATGAGAATAAGAGTAGTGCAAGAATCCCTCGAGATTAGATCCACAACCCTTAAACCAAACAAGGACCGGGGTTACAGAAAGTCACTCGAGTTGAACTACACCTCTTATTCTATCTAACATATAATAAGGTGATCAAGGAAAAGTAATCTAATTAAGGGCTACATCTACAAGGCTTAACGTGCACAGAAAATACTAGGCGCACAAAGCAAGTTGGCGCACAAACAACTAAAACTGGGCAGTGGCGCACAAAGCAAGTTGGTGTACAAACGACTAAATCTAGACAGTGGCGCATAAAGCAAGTTGGTGCACAAATGACTAAAACTAGGCAGTGGCGCACAAAGCAAGTTGGCACACAAATAACTAAAATTGGCCAGTGGCGCACAAAGCAAGTTAGCGCAGAAACGACTAAAACTAGGCAGTGGCGCACAAAAAAAGTTGGCGCACAAACGACTAAAACTGGACAGTGGCATACAAAGCAAGTCGGCGCACAAACAACTAAAACTGGGCAGTGGCTCACAAAGCAAGTTGGCCATACGGCACACTTGACAAAAGTGTGCGGGCAAGAATAAAGTGCACTTTTAGGGAAAGTGCGCAAGCAAGCTAGATACAAGACAAAACACACAATCCGAGGTCAACGCTCGAAAGTCGAGAAACTCATCAGTTGAGGAGCACACAAATAAATAATACAAAAATCGAGAAACCAAAGCTTCGTCCCTAAGGAAACGAAGAGGAAAAAAGTATGCGAGCTACCAAACATAAGCAAAGTACGCCTGTTGACAAAACAAAGAAAAAGTGCGCCAGATTGCCAACACGGAGAAAGTGCGCAGACTGGCTGTGGCATACTTTCCATTGATTTTTCAGGGAAAACTTTGATGGAATATGCACCAAAGTACGCTAACTGGGTTTTCTCTCAAAAGTGCGCCATAGACTCAAGGAGTGTGACTGGCGCAGCTAGGAGACTAAGTGCAGTATGATTAGTATGCACGAAGAGTTGGGACAACACACCAATGTGCCCAAAGTAGAATATACGTATTTCTACGCCAAAGGGGTTCTTTTGCATACTCTTCACAGAGTATTGTTCTTCTTCTCCAGTAAGCCATTTGGTACACGTATTGTATCAAGTTTCACCACAGAACTTAGCTGGACTCGAAAATAAGCACGGCCAAAAGCAAAGTTACATAAAATATGGTGTTCTACTCTATGACCTAATTAGTTTTGTAAAACACAAAATTTTGGGAGATCAATCCCCAAAAAAATAAAAGTGAACCCATAGACCCAAACTCTGGTCCATCTAATTCCAACCAAGAAAATCAAGAACGACAAGTATTAAAGATGAAGGGGTGCTCGGTCCCAATAACACGAGCTAGAAATAAATAGGCATTATTAAGAATTAAAATCATGTATAAATTTATGGTTTTTCTCTTGTGCAAGATGTATTTGACTACGGAGGGAGAGAAAACCTAAGAGAAAAATAAAAAGAAAATAATGAGCAGAGAGGAAAATAGGAATATATATAGGTTTATATTTGAGATGTGGACCGTTGGATTACTCAAACCCATCCTAGCCACACATGCCACTAACCCAACCAAACCCACTCTTCTCCATAACTCACGAGTCCGGTCTAAACAAAGGCCGAGGTAGCAACCAACATTCGCCAAAGACAACATGCGCCATAGTTCACTGGGAAAGGGAGCTGACATCTCTATCCACCTTAAAAAAAAATCGTCTTCAAAATTCAAACTCAAGGCTAGCTAGAGATATCAAGACAAGCTATAAACTAACTACAAGCAATCTACATATATAAATAATCAAGTATAACAATACATATAATAAAATAAAGCTGTATCATTTCAGATGAGTGCTTGCTGATCACGGAATAAGAGATGCAAGACATATGGAGGGAATATACCTTATGAGTCAAATAGGTGTGGGTAATGTGATCGAATATCATCCTCGCGCTCCCACGTCGACTCTCCCAAGGAGTGGTGGCCCCAAGCAACACAAATAAGATAGATATTCTAATTCTTGAGTATATTATCTCTCTGATCCAAAATGGACACGAGCTGTTCCTTGTAAGTTAAGTCGGTACCAACGATTAACTCGGAGTGATCGAGGACATGACTCAGGCCCGGATATACCTACGCAACTGAGACACATGAAATACATTATGCATTTTACGAAGCGAGGGCGGAAGGGAAAGACGATAAGTAACATCTCCTACCCTCTGGAGAATATCGAACGATCCTACGTATCGTGGACTAAGCTTACCGTGAATCCCGAATCTAATGACTCCACGGTTAGAAAAAATTCACAAAAATACGTGGTCGCCGACAGAAAACTCTAACGGCCTATGATGCTAATCTGCCCAGTGGCGATGACGATCTTGTGCAACCCAAAGCCGCTTCCTAATTTGCTTAACAACCCCAATCGTTTGAGTGATCATTTCAGGCACCAACATCTTTCGTTCACCAATGTCATCCCATGCCAAGGGTGACCTGCACTTCCTTCCGTATAATGCCTCGAAAGGAGCCATCTACATGCTGGCCTAATAATTGTTGTTGTATAAAAATTCTACTAAGTAAAGATGATCTTTCCAAGATCCACCAAAGTCTAAGGTACAAGACCGCAACATATCTTCCAAAGTCTGAATCATCCTCTCTGATTGCCCATCTGTCTATGGATGATACGCGGTACTGAATCTCAACTTGGTACCTAAACGCTCGTGCAAACTTTTCTAGAAATGAGATATAAAGTGAGTATCATGATCTGACACTATACTCGCTGGGACTCTATGCTGCCTTAATATCTGCCGCATATACATCTTTGCTAACTGCTTTGTGGAGTGGCCTATTCGGAAGGGAAGAAAATATACTACTTTTGTGAGTTGATCCACTATTATCCAAACTGCATCACGTCCAGTAAGGGACCTAGGTAAACTGGTCATAAAATATATCATAATGTGTTCCTACTTCCACTCTGGAATAAGCAGGGGTTGTAATAATTATGCTGGTCTCTTTTGTTTTGCCTTCACTTGTTGATATACGAGACATCGTAAAATGAACCTAGCTATCCCTCTTTTTATTCTATTCTACCAGAAATATTGCTTGACATCATGGTACATCGTCATGCCTCCGGGATGAATAAAAATTTGGGAACTGTGTTCCTCGGTTATCACTTTTTTGTCGGATATCTCCACTTGGCACACAAAGACGGTTTCCAAATCTGAGTGTTTTGTCTTCGTGAATTCTTAATTCCTTCCTAAGACCTGACTCACATTCTATCCTAAGCTTTTGAATCTGATAATCTTCTGCTTCAATGAACTTGATCCTCTCTACCAAAGTTGACTGTATCTGAAGACTGACTAACACTCTTGTTTCTTGAGGTAACACTACCTCGATGCCCATCCCTTGAAGATCTTCTAGAATGCACTTCTGAGTTGTCAAGATGAATGCGCTACCTCTCCTACTTATAGAATCTGCTACCACATTTGCCTTGCCTGGATGGTACTGAAGTACCACATCATAATCACCAAACAACTCTAGCCACCTCCTATGTCTCATGTTTAAGTCCTTTTGTGTGAATATTTACTTTAAAATTTTGTGATTAGTAAATATCTTCACCAGATCGCCACATAGGTAATGTCTCCATAACTTGAGAGCAAACACTAATGTTGCTAATTTCAAATCATGGGTTGGATAATTCTTCTCATGATCTCGAAGCTGCCGGGACGCATAAGCTATTACTTTCTCATGTTGCATTAATACACATCCAAGTCCTCTCCCAGATGTGTCACAATAAATTGTGAATCCTCCTGATCCTACTGGAAGTGTAAGGATAGATGCTGATATTAGTTTCTCTTTTAACTTCTTAAATGCTGCTTGGCATTCTACCGACCAAACAAACTTTACCTTCTTGCGGGTTAGACGAGTCATTGGTGCTGAAATTCGTGCAAAGTCTGCCACGAACCTCCGATAATATCTCGCTAATCCCATGAAACTTCGCATATCTTCTACTGTCTTCTGGACTGACCAATTCTCTACTTCTTCAACCTTCTTGGGGTCCACTGATACTCCTGCTCCTGAGATGATATGCCCCAAGAATAACACATAATTTAACCAGAACTCACACTTACTGAGTTTAGCATATAACTGATGCTCCCTGAGAACTTATAACACTTTCCGAAGATATTTTTCATACTCTTCTTCACTATTGGAGTAGACAAGAATATCGTCTATGAATACCACTATAAATTGATCTAGGTATGGCATGAAGATACGATTCATCAAATCCATGAATATTATTGGTGCATTAGTCAATCCGAATAGCATAACTAAGAATTCATAATGCCCATATCAAGATCGAAATGCTGTCTTCGGTATATCTTGCTCCCGGACTCTCACTTTATAATATCCTGATCGAAGGTCTATCTTGGAGAATATTTTTGCTTTACTCAATTGGTCAAACAAATCATCAATCCTAAGAAATGGATATTTGTTCTTCACAGTTAAGGCATTTAACTGCCTATAGTCGATACATAATCATGTCGACCCATCCTTCTTCTTTACAAGAAGCGCTGGTGCTCCCCATGGTGATCCACTAGCCTGAATAAACTTTTTTTCCTTCAATTCTTCTACGTAATGGTACAACTGATTATGTTCCATCGGTGACATCTGATAGACCTTGTTGGAAACTGGTTCTGCTCCTGGTTTCAATTCTATGCAGAACTCCACTTCTCTTACTGGGGGTAATCTAGGAAGCTCTTCCAAAAATATATCAAGAAAATCCTTAAACCGTACCCGAAACAGAAATACAAATGTTTAGGCCGCCGGAGTAGGGCACGCTTATTCTACGAAACTGACCTTCAACTCCTGCTACTGCTGCAATGCTACCTTCATGCTGATCCTTCTCGGTTCTGTTGAAGATAAATTCCTCCTTGTTCGAGATGTTAAACAAAACTCTACCCCTACGATAATATATCATCGCATGACTGTCTCTAAACTAGTCTATGCCTAAAATAACGTTGAAGTTATCCATAGAAAACTCGATCAACTTCGCAGGTAATGAATGCCCGTATCCTACGATTGGACACGCTACACATACTCTACTGACTCCTACGAGTCCATTACCAGCGAGTATATTCATCCTCTTTGGCAATACCTCAAATTCTAATCTAATACGTGTCACAAATCGTGCACATACAAATGAATGTGATGCTCCTGAATTAATGCTCCTGAATTAAATAATGCTATGGCATAAAAAGATGTAACAAGAATGTTACCTACCACCATGTTACCTGATGCTAAGGCCTCCTCCAGAGATATAGTAAAAGCTTGTCCTTGGCCTTGTGGTGCTCCTTGAATACGCAGTTGTGGCCTCTGCTGCCCATATTGCTGATTCCTCTGCTGGTTATACATATGAGTTTGAGTCGGCAATGGATGCCGAGACAATAGCTTGATTGCTAATGTTGGTCCCCTATACTGAGATATCCCTGGTGCTGGAAGTGCTAACTACTATATATGTCCTTCAATCCTTTGCATCATAGGATAATTGGTAATCCGATGATCTGGACTGCCACATCGTAGGCACAATCCTTGTGCTACCCTATACTCATCTTTCGTATGGCCTCCCTTTCCACAATACATACATTCAATTGGGGATCCCAATTGTTGTTGTTGCTACTTCCTCGTCTGGTTCGGCCGAGCTGGTGTTGTTGTTGTCGATGCTACTGGCCTCTTTGGCGTTGTGTCATGAATGTGAACGCCAGGAGATGGTGCTGACATTCGTTGTGCTTTCCCTCCTCCTTCTCTTTGTGCATGAGACCTCTTTTGACCTCACATCCTTGAAGCTACCTCTGCATCGTCAGCTCATGTCGCCTAGATACGATCAATACTTCATCGAAAGTCTGGTAGTTTTGCCCCTCTACCATTTGTTGAATCTCCAGATGAAGTCCATACTAGAACCTTATCGCCCTCTCTAGTTCTATTGCTACCATCGTCGAAGAAAATATGCTAAGCCTACAGAACTCCGCCATATAGTCATCAACTGTCCTTCCAGACTGTTTGAGGTTGATAAACCTCTGTTGTAGCTCATACTGTGCTACTACTCCAAAATACTTAATCCTAAAATGGACCCTGAAGTTTTCCCATGAAATATGTTGTCTTAATCCAACTTTTTTTTGCTGTCCACCAATCTCTAGTAAGGTCCTGGAATTGTAATTGGACCTGATCAACTTGATCCTCGACTGGAACCTTTATTGTTGTCAGTATTATTTCGATATTTTGTAGCCAAGCATCTGCGGTAATGGCATCCTCCGTGCCATCAAAGTACTTAGGGTTAAGTCGACAAAATCTCACCGATGTTCCTGAATCTGTTCTAATAATCATTTCCAAGGCTATCTGTAATCCTTGATTAAACAAGACATTCTGCTCTTGCTGCTGAAGCTGCTGATGTTGTTGCATCGCCATCATTCCTCGTATAATTTCCAGCAATGCTGGTGTATCAGGTTCTACTGGCACTATTGGTACGACCGGGGGTATTGGAACCTCTGGTACTTGTTGTTCCTCGTGCTTCTCTGCTGGTTCTACCCTGATCCCTCCAGGTATAGGTATTGCCTCTCGTTGGGGGCCAACAAATCCTTGTCATGCTGAAACCGCTGGTGCTCCACCCACCGATGCTGGAGAAGTCCTAAGGAAAAGGACACAATATAAATCAAGAACATGATGAGAAAGGATCGAGGAATCAATAGTACAAAAATCAAGCTAAGTTTCGAGGAGACAGATTCAGGATTTCAAGGAGGAGCATGTTTGATTGAGACATCCTATAATAAAGCCACCCCACAAGTCTGAAAAGAAAGCCAAACATGCATGGGCCACCACTAAAACCTTGTCACGTCCTAAATCCAGAATACTGGAGAGCGGGGGAATGACTCAACCAACCGTACCTTACGGAATACTGAAGTAACCCTTAATGTGTTAAGATTGTCTAAAGACAAGGGATGCATACAACAATCAAGTCTCCTAGGGTCAAAAACTTATATATCTCAATCGTTTAATCAAGTAGCAATAACATAGAACAGTCCAGAATAAGCAGTAACGCGTCCCAAATGTCGCATCAAAATATTCTAGAGATCTGGCAATACAAAAGGGTATGCCAGATACACAATCAACAATATACATGACAGTGAGTCAGCTGTAGTCTAAATTATACAGTCATGCAGGGAACTAGTGTCCAGATTTGTCAGCTAACAGGTGTCGGTTGGCTAAATGCCCAAAAGAATATAGTTTACAAAATACGAGCAGTGAAACAAGAAACCCACTCGTGACCCTCAGCAGCCATCCTTCTGGTGTGTGCTACCAGTAAGGGAAAAGTAAGCTTGATCCTCCGGTGCTGGCTCTAAACCTCGCCATGCAAAACCAGTGGGGTCAGACCCCAAATAGCAAGTACCACAAAGGAAGCATAAAATAAAGAAACAAAACCAGATCTATAACATGAGATGTATGAGCCAACAATCAATGCCATATATCCCATCCATAAAATGATATGACACCCATTCATCAAACAAGGATAGGAAGTGCCCTATCATATCAAGATAGAATATGTCCCTTGATTATGGTTAAGCTAAAATATTATGTATCGTAGTTTCGGTCCACAGTTTATCATAACATAAAAGCGTAACCTAATAACCAAACAAGGACACGAGTTGAACTACCATGCCACAAAAGTTTGTGTCCCTAATTCCACTCAACAGAAGTCACAATACACAAGCATAGATACAATAAGGAGAAATAATGTAGCTTTCGTCCACGGAGTATCGTAACACAATGACGTAACCCAACAACCAAACATGGACATGGGTTGAATCATTATGTTACAATAGCCCACTTTCCTGGTTAGGCACCTATACAAGCAAATTAAATAGCCAATCATGTATTATGGCTTGATATATGATCTCTAAGTTATCCCAGTAATATAATATATGAGTATCCTCAAATCATGCCATAATTGAGCAGGGCTGGCTGAACCAATAATATACAAGCAATAATATATATAAATGATGCACCAGTCCCTCGCAAGGGCCCTGAGCTAATTAATAATCAGTAACAGTTCCAGGCTTTCTCTAGAAAAGATATAGACTCGATCTTATAATTAAATCAGATACTCCACTCCACTAGTGCAGATGATATACAGTATCTGTGGTGGCCACCCTTTAATTTCAGCTAATTTAGGGTGGTTCGACGTGCACGATCTCGAGATATATTTTTCTTCCAATGCTCTACAATTAAGTTGCCTAGTTTGTTGACCCAAACTGGATCATAGTCAACCTGATTTTGATAATTAACACACTCATAATTTCTATGACTCAATACGACACATCGACTGCTAGACATGACATCAACAGACTTCGACAAAGCTGATGTTTCATCATTATTGTAAAGTTTAGAGACTGTAATTTTTTATGTTTGTTTGAGTCTAGTAAACGGTGTAAGTTGAGTCACACTGTTGCATTAAACCTACTCAACATATTTTCCACAGCTCCACCAAACAAACAAGCCTTAAATCCAAATTGAACCAAACCCAACCAATATAAACCCAACCAACAGAGCTTCTGGTCTGAGATAGACCAAACACGGGCCGAACTCGGTCCCTCATTGAACTTGGTCCTCTTAAAATTAGAACCTGATTTTTTGCTCCACCTGGTTACGAGTTGTCCAACGTTCGAATTTTTGAATGTTAGGGGACAAAACTCGGGCCGAACTCTGCCCCCCCCAGACTAGTATAAATAGAGCATGATTTCTCTCATTTTAAATCATCTCTCAAGCTTTCAATCTTCTAAGCTCTATACATTTTAAGCCTTTCTCTGAGCCATACTCTTTCAAATCTCCTTAGCCACAACTTTCTAATCCCCAAGGTGCCTCAGTGCGATTCAGCTAGAAGTTGTGCAAGAGTTATAAAGTGTTCTCAATTAAAAAATTATAAGTTTTACCTCTGCAAAGTTGAAGTAGTCGAGCGCTTCGGATCAAAAGCTCGTATTGTAAAGAAGTGGCAAGCCTTCGGATCAAAGCTTATGTTTCACTGATAGTGGATGCAAATTCCGAGCTTGATTTCTCGGGACTGGACTAGTCCTCCACGAGAAAAACCAGTATACATCTTGGTGTTTGTGTTTGCTCTTCCTTACTCTATTTACTTTTTGTATTATTATTTCTCTGATTATTTACTATGTTAGTAGTTGCTTCCTGGACTTGGCCTTAATCAGTTTTTAATTGGTCACTATAGACCCATAACTCTATTCACCCCCCCTCTAGAGTTGCGTACAAGTTATTTCAATTGGTATTAGAGCCAAGTTCTCTTAATAAAGGATTAACACCCTAGAGCAGTTCTATGGCAACTGCACGACAAATTTATACCAACAGTGGTGAAGTCCAGTCCACAAATAGGCCACTCTATTTAACGGTTCCAACTACACGTACTAGAAGACACGTATGAGTTTTTATTTGAAATCACTAGACTTTGACCTATGGACCATAGTTACAGATAGTTATAGTAAGCCTGCTAGAATTGTCATTGATAGAAATCTTGTAGAGAAACCCCATGACAAATATATAGACCTAGAGAAAAAACATACAAGTCTAGATGTTAGGGCTATTAATGCTCTCTTATGTGCTGTAGACATGATTGAATTTAACAGGGTATCAACCTGTACTACTTCACATAAAGTATGGAAGCTTCTGGAGGTGACCCACAAAGGAACCATCTAAGTGAAAGAGTCAAAAATTAGTCGGCTAACACAGGAGTATGAGGCATTCAAGATGAAGCCCAATGAGACGATCACGCAAATGTTCACCAGATTTTTTGACATCGTCAACCCGCTATCTTCCCTCGGCAAAGACTACACCAACCATGAAAAGATTCGCAAGGTTCTAAGGGGGCTCACAAAGAACTGGAACCCCAAATCCACGGCGATCATCGAAAGCAACGATCTCACCACTATGTCACTAGAGACTCTGATGGGAAAACTAGTGATGTATGAGCTCAACCTCAAGGACTTTGAGGATACTGCTCCAAAAGAGAAGGCGGTCGCTCTAAAACCTCATTACAGGAAGGCTCTCAATAATGAAATAGACGATGATGATTCTGAAGGTGATGATCAAGCACTGATGGTCCATAATTTTAAAAAGTTCTTATGATTCAACCGAAGGAATAAGGAACAACAAGAAGACGATGATGAAGAGCCTATCTGCTACGGCTGCAAAAAGATGGTGCACATCAAGAAGGACTTCCCAACAGCAAATAAGGAGAATCGGTACGAGAAATCTCACAAGAATCCATCATATCGAAAGTATGCCAACACTCGCATATGGCATAAAAGTGAGGCCAGTGACTCAGAAAAAGAGGAAACTCCCCAAGAAGCTGCAAACGTCTGCCTAATGGCAACCTTTGACAAGGTAATAGAAAACCAGCTTGATAATTTTACTTTTTATGAGTTATCAGATGCTTTCAGTGATCTTCTTGAAGATCATAAGAAATTACTCGATAAATATAAAAATGCAAAAGTTATGATTCATACTCATAAGATTGAGATACATAGGCTATCATGCTTATTAAATGATATAAGAGAAACATCACCCACGAAGGACACTGAGGAGTTATCCAAGCTGAAATTAAGCTTACACGATGTTGAAATACTTGTTAAGAAAAAAGACACAAGATCTTGCCAAACTCAATGAAGAGCTTATGTCAGAAAAAAGAAGTACAATATGGCAACAGTCAGAATTAGTGCCTTAATTGCCAAGTATGATGAAGTATATACTGCCTCTAAAAAGTTAGAGATCAGGCTGGGCAAACAGGTTGTTCAACCTCAAACTCAGTCTTACACTAGAAACATATATACTAGACATGTGACACATCACAAGACTGCATGGTCCAATAAAGCCAAACAAATATATGTGTCATACAATCATGCTTTCTTGTACACCTATTCACATAAAATACGTCAGCCACTCACACAAAGACACCTTTACTATCCTGCTCCTAACATAAATATTCATGCTACCTGTTACTATTATGGTAAACATGGTCATATATCATGACAGTATAGAATTAGGAGACTGGTAGATTTAAATTTATATGCATGGATGTCGAAGACTAACATTTCAGGACTCTCGAGAACATGGATATCAAAGGTCATATCTACTCGTGTTGTAGGTGGACCTTCATTCATATTCTATAAGCAAATAGATTCTCGACAATGGATGCTCGCGACATATGACTGAAGATGCTAATATATTCGCAATACTATCGATGAAGAAGGAAGGATATGTATCCTTCAGCAACAAACTGAAAGGTTATATAATAGGTAACGATACAATAGGTAATCCTCCCTCACCTGTCATTAAGAATGTCTATTTAGTAATAGAGTTACATCATAACTTGCTCAGCATCAGTCATCTTGCTGACAATGGTTATGGTATTAACTTTGTGAAAAATAAATGCTCTATATATGATATATCATCTGGAGACATCATTTTTGAAGAGATAAGGAAAGATAACATATATATCTTTTATCTTTCGAAAGACACTAACCATGCAGGTAGATGCTTCTACCCTCACAATGATAAAATATTACTATGGCATATGCGTCTAGGATACGCAAACATGGATACCATATCAAGACTTTTAACCAAGAAGCTGGCAAGAGGGTTACCAGAAATTACTTTCAAAAAGGATATAGTATGTGCAGAGTATGAGAAAAATAAATCAACAAAATTTTTTTTTAAATCCATCGACGTTGTAAGTACATCTAGACCCTCGCAACTTCTTCATATGGATTTATTTGGTCCTAGTAGAGTAGTCAGTCTTGGTGAAAAACTCTACGTCTTCTTCAACGTTGTAAGTACATCTAGACCCTTATAACTGCTAAGTGTAAGCAGAGTGAGTTCAAAATGAGCATGATGGGGGAAATGAACTTCTTCCTCAGATTACAAGTCAGACAGAACTTACAAGGAGTTTTTATCAACCAGTCAAAGTATACAAAGGAGCTGTTGAAGAAATTTGATCTGGAAAACGTCAAACCAGTCAGCATTCCGATGGCTACTTCAACTAAGTTGGATCTTGATAAAAGTGATAGACCAGTCGACTAGCATAATTATCGAGGTATGATTGGTAGTTTACTTTATTTAACTTCTAGTCGTTCTAATACAATGTTCAGTGTTTGCTTGTGTGCTTGTTATCAAGCTAACCCTAAGGAATCACACATGAACGCAGTTAAGCGTATCTTTTGATACCTTAAGGGCACTTTAACAGTGGGCTTGTGATATCCCAAAACCATGTCCTTTTACTCGGTTATTCGGATGCTGATTTTTTCGGATGCAAAGTCGACCGTAAAAGTACCAGTGGCACGTGTCATCTCTTAGGTAAGTCTCTAGTCTCTTGGTTTAGCAAGAAATAAAATTATGTTATGCTTTCTACTACTGAAGCTGAATACATAGATGCAGGACGTAGTTTTGCTCAGATTTTATGGATGAAACAAACCCTAGCATACTATAATTTAACTTATAACCACATTCCTATATTCTGTGACAACACCAGCACTATTAATTTGACTAAAAACTCAGTATGTCACTCACGCACTAAGCACATAAAAATGAGACACCACTTTTTAAGAGATCACCAATTGCAAGAAGATACTAGTTTAGAATTCATTGACTCTGAACATCAGCTAGCAGACATTTTTACTGAGCCACTAGCCGAAGATCGTTTTAACTTTCTTCGTCGAAAATTGGGAATTTTGGATTAAAATGCCATACAATAGATGTTATTTGCAAAAGAACGTGCAAAATTATGATTCACATATGTTACATTATTTTAGGTACAAGTCGAAAGGGTCTTTCTATCACAAAGGCATAAACAACCTTAAGCGACACGTTATCTAAGCGTCTTCGGACAACCCCTACAGCTAACCTGAAATGATTACACATGTGTTGGATTGTGTTTTTGCATTATTGTCGCACATTTTATCTATTCTCGAGGAATTTAAAATTTTAAAATTTATAATTTTGACTATCTTTTCTGGTCATTCTTGCTCAATTCTCTATGTTTATGGATTATTTGTTTTCCTGGATAAATTTACTGAAGTTCTGGACCCACAGGGACCGAACTCGGCCCAAACTCGGTCTGGGACCGAACTCGGTCATGTGTGTTCCAGAACCTTGGGTAAACCACAGCCGTGAATGATTGTACTCTGCGACTATATTAGACTTTCTAATGTACCAGACTTTATTATCTTTGGTTATGTCATGCATGTTTGGTTCTATTATAAATATACGCGCTATGTTATTTTCTTCACTTTGTCTATAATTGTTCCTTGGGGGGGGAGTAGCATATGCTATGATATTTGTGTCTGTTTGGATATTTGTCCTTGGCTATATGTGTCTATTTTTGTTTGGACCTTTGTCTTGGACGACATTCAGCATTTGTGGGGGAGCCAGCCTTTTCAAACCATGAAACATCGTTCTGCTTCCTTCAACATGTGTCCAGGTATAAACATTGAGAAATACAAATATTATTTTGTCAATTCTCAAAATGGGGGAGATTGTTGACCCAAACTGGATCATAGTCACATGATTTTGATAATTAACACACTGATAATTGCTACGACTCAAACGACACATCGACTGATGGATATGACATCAACATACTTCGACAAAGTTGTTGTTTCATCATTGTTGTAAAGTTTATAGTCTATAATTTTTTCTGTATTTTTTTATGTTTGTTTGAGTCTAGGAAATGGTGTAAGTTGAGTCGCACTATGGCATTAAACCTACTCAACATATTTCCTACAGCTCCACCAAATAAACAAGCCTTAAACCCAAATTGAACCAAACCAAACCAACTCAAACCCAACCAACAGAGCTTTTGGTCTGAGATAGACCAAACTCGGTCCCCTTAAAATTAGAACCTAATTTTTTGCTCCATCTGGTTACGATAGGGGACAAAACTCGGGCCAAACTCTGTCCCCCATACTAGTATAAATAGAGCATGATTTTTCTTATTTTAAATCATCTCTCAAGCTTTCAATCTTCTAAGCTCTATACATTATAAGCCTTTTTCTGAGCTACACTCTTCTAAATCTCCTTAGCCACAACTTCCTAATCCCCAAGGTGCCTCAATGCGATTCAGCTAGAAGTTGTACAAGGATTGTAAAGTGTTCTCACTTGAAAAATTCTAAGTTTTGCCTCTGCAAAGTTAAAGTCGTCGAGCACTTCGGATCAAAATCTCATATTGTAAAGAAGTGACAAGTCTTCGGATCAAAGCTTATCTTTCACTGATAGTGGATTCAAACTCCGAGCTTGAGTTCTCGGGACTGGACTAGTCCTCCACGAGGGAAACCAATATACATCTTGGTGTTTGTGTTTTCACTTCCTTACACTATTTACTTCTTGTATTATTATTTCTTTGATTATTTACTCTGTTAGTAGTTGCTTCCTGGACTTAGCCTTAATCAGTTTTTAATTGGTCACTATAGACACATAACTCTATTCACCCCCTCTAGAGTTGCATACACGTTATTTCATAGTTAACCCTAGGTTAGTTAGAATCTCATGTCGTGGTCACATGAATATTTCTTCTTAGATTTCGTACCTTAAGTACGGGCACTCTTGATATGAACCTATATTGTCACTCGAAAGTAAAATCTGGATTCACCCAAATGTGATACAACAATTAATACTATCTAGCTATGGCTAAAGTTACTGTCCAACTAGCAGATCTGTGCATGGAAATAATAACATATATCATGTAGCAAGAGTATGTGGCACGACGACTCACTATATATATCAAGTATTACTCTCGGTGAGATCAAATGTATCAGCACAGATAAATTAGTCAGGACAGGAACAAGTTCTAGAATCAAGATCATGGACAGGTTACCAGGTAGCAAGTTATTCAGGACAAGATAGTCTAATACTGGTCACATCAATTTTGTCACTTTTATTATATCGATGAATGAGAATAATAGTAGTACGAGAACCCCTATAGATCAGATCCACAACCCTTAAACCAAACAAGAACCGGGGTTGCAGAATATCACCCGAGTTGAACTATGTCTCTTATTCTATCCAATGTATAATAAGGTGATCATGAAAAATTAATCTAATTAACAAGTAAAATAACAAGTGCATACATGGCTACATCTACAGGGCTCAATGTGCGCAGGACACAGTAGGCGCATAAAGCAAGTTGGCACACAAACGACTAAAACTGGGCAGTGGCGTACAAAGCAAGTTGGCGCACAAACGACTAAAACTAGACAGTCGCACAAAAAATAAGTTGGCCAACATGGTGCACTTGACAAAAGGGCACCGGCAAGAATAAAGCGCACTTTCAGGCAAAGTGCGTGAGTGAGCTAGCTATAAGACAAAACACACAATCTGAGGTCAAAGCTTGATAGTCGAGGAGCACACAAATCAATAACACATAAATTAAGAAACCAAAAATTTGTTCCTAAGTAAATAAAGAGGGAAAAAGTGTGCGAGCTGCCAAATATAAGCAAAGTGCGCCAATTTACAAAACAGAGGAAAAGTGCGCCAAATTGCCAACATGAAGAAAGTGCGCGGACTAGCTGTGGTGTACTTTTCCTTAATTTTCCAGGGAGAACTTTGATGGAATACGCACCAAAGTGCGCCAGCTGGGTGTCCTATCAAAAGTGCGCCACTGACTCAAGTAGTGTGACTAACGCACTTTTGCTAGGAGACTAAGTGTAGTATGATTAGTACATTATGACAGCACACCAATGCGCCCAAAGTGGAACATACGTATTTCTACGCCAAATGAGTTCTCTTGCATACTCTTCACAAAGCACTTTTTTTCTTCTCTAGTAAGCCATTTGGTACACGTATTATATCAAGTTTTAGTACTGAACTTAGCTGGACTCAAAAACAAGCACGGCCAAAAGCAAAGTTACATAAAATATGGTGCTATACTCTATGAGCTAATTAGTTTTATTAAACAAAAGTTTTGGGAGATCAATCCCCAAGAAAATAAAAGTAAACCCATAGACCCAAACTCTGGTCCATGTAATTCCAACCAGAAAATTAAAAACGACAAGTATTAAAGATGAAGGGGTGCTCGGTCCTAACAACATGAGCTAGAAATAAGCATACATTATTAAGAATTAAAAGCATGCATAAATCCATGGTTATTCCCTTGTGTAAGATGTACTTGCCTACTAAGGGAGAGAAAACCTAAGAGAGAGAAATAAAAAAGAAATAATGAGCAAAAAGAGAGAGAGAAATGAGAATATATATAGGTTTAGGTTTGAGATATGGACCGTCAGATTACTCAAACCCATCCTAGCCACACATTCCACCAACCCAACCAAACCCACTCTTCTCCACAACTCATAGGTCCGGTCTAAACAAAGGCCGGGATAGCAACCAACATGCGCCAAAGACAACATGTGCCAAAGTGCGCTGAAAAAGGGGGCTGACACATATAGTGATTGTCATGATGTCTAGGTGTTGTTGGATTAGAAATTTGTAGTGTTAAATCCATTCAACTAATCTTGTGGACTAAATTTTTTTCTAGGTGTAGTTGGATTGGGGTAGGATATGATCATGTGTTGCTCGTTCTATTATTCAAGTTAAATGACGTTCATATGTGTGTAGACTTGAAGAAATACTTTAAGGCAACCATACCTTCCCGATATTTGTGTTCATGTGTGTTAATTAGTAGTGTATATGAGTGTCGAGTGATATATTATCCTTGGGTGGATGATGGTGTATTTGTACTAGTGTATCGTGTGTGTGTGTGTGTGTGTGTTTAAGTGAATGTCAAGAGTGAGTAGCCTAGAGTGTATGTTGGTACCAAGATACCAAGTATCAAGTGTAAACCCCCTCGACCAATTTAGGATTTATTTAATGTAAATAGAGAGACTAGGACTAATTTGGACATAATTAGAAGTAATATGTAACAATTATGTGACTTATTACACCGCACCGTGCTTTGATGTTTGGATCGCTACGCTAGTCGGTACCCCCAGACTAATTAAATACTCATCTCCTAGACATGCCAGACTACCCATCTGACCCTTGTGTAACTTTTAGATATGCAATATTATGCTCCATTTGAGCTACACAATATTCGTTACAAACGCCTATGTTTTATTTCAATAAATTCAATATCCTTTGATTGCCCATTCCTACTTGAATTTGAGGCACAACCACAACCCAATCCCCTAGAACCCAAATTAGGGTATTAGCCTATACCAAGCCTGCTACGCTTATGACACTTGTGTCCCACCCAAATCTAGTTCCATGTGTCTTCAATGCATTAGAAAATACCATGCACATTATTTTTTTTAATTAAATTAATTTAAGGCCAAATTTACCCCAAACAGAACCTAACCAAGCCACATGCACTCTTCCACATGGACCAGCCCACCCCAACAAGGCCGGACATGCCAAATCTCGAGGCCAGCCCAAAAACCCCTCCCATATAAATACACATATTCCCCCATAGAAACCCTAAAACTCATCTATCACCACCTAGGAGTAAACCCTATCCGAACCCATCCTCTAACCGAGCACCCCCTGGTCCCGACTACCCTCGCCATCACCACCCCAGGCCGTAACCCCTAGCCACTGGATTACCACCTCGGACCGCCACCCCATCGATGCCTGACCACCACCCCAGTTGACTGTAACTGCCTGCACCACCACCATCAACCTTCCCTCCACCATCAACGACAACCCCTCCAACCCGATCTACCTGACCCCCTCTCAATACTACCACTTCAGACTGCCACCCCCGCGAGCCTCTTCTACTGTCTACCCCCGCCGGACAACCGTCTCCACCACCTGACATCGTCCCAGCTGCTGCTGTCGTTGCTGCAACCTGCTGCGGCTACTGCAGTTGCTGATACTGCCGTTGCCGCTGCTGCCCACCGTCGTCGATGCCGAAGCTCCACTCGCCGGAGGACGGGCAACCAGCAGGCAGACCCCCCTCGTTCGGTCGATCAGGTACTCGTCCACTAGCCTTCCTTCCTTGTATCCTGTTGTCATACTATCATGTCGTTGTATCGTCAAGTTGTGTCGCGTATCGTACGTGGACACAAACAAGTTATGTGGAACCCTATATGTGGGTATGTATGATAGTTAGAGTTAATCAGTAATTAACAGATGAGAATTATTCCCAATCATAAGAATGGTATAAGGAACTTGCCTTCCACCTAAAAACGTAGACATAGACCTAATACTCTTAACATGGGAATTAATGACGTATAATTTAACAAAACGTAATATAGTGTCATAAAGCTATAACTTAGTAATTTATTATCGTGAGGTACACGATAACAGAAGACAGGACACGTGTGCACCCTAGCTGCGCGCACACGAGACTCTGTATACGATCAGCCGTGACCTCGCGACAGTACTTAGAGCAGCATCTTAGTTATGTATGTATTTCCTTAATGGCTCATGCTAGATTGTTATATATTATATTGTGTGTTTAGGGTCATTGGACCAGCCAGGAGAGACTGCAGGAGCAGGCTATTGGCACTCACAGCTTGAGGACTCAGGCAAGATACCTTGCCATATTTACTGTTTACATTAAATATTGCATATGTTGTATGATATCTTGTTGTTTTATTTCATATGACTGTGCGCGTCCGAGATTGACTCGGGTGCAGTCGACGGATGCGTCGATGATTTAGTATACTTGACCTAGTCACTAGCAGACTCACCCCAGTGGGAGGATACTCTGATATATTCTAAGACCTGACACTCTTACATGTTTCACAGTGACAAACTCATATTGGGATACGGGTTCGTGTACTCGACTAGCTATCGGTGCGTGTGACATGCATCATGATTAGTACATAATTCAGGATTATTTCATTGTAGAGACTTGGCATATAGATATGTGGTATGCACGTCGAGTATTCGACTTGTGTGTCTACATGGGGTGGAAGAGGACAACTAGTAGGCGTATGGGATACACACATTAGAATTCGTAGTATCCGGAGGAGCCATGGATCCAATGATTCCCTTTATGCAGATTCCTCGTTCTTCGGAGCGGTATGGACGTTATGCCTACACCTACCCATACGTACCAATGTTGTCCTCATATTGCATTCACTTAGATGGTTAGCACACCCTTTATTGCATTTATTTTATTCAGTATTCATATATATGGCATGCTTCTATGTATCTTGTTACGTCCCTCTGAGAACCTGGTACCTTTCCAGAGTTGGACGAGGCATATTACCCTACAGTGTACGGACCCGGACAGGAGACGAGGTACGCTACAACTGAGGATCTAGAGGTTCTACCGTCAGAGTTTCTGTGATCAGTTGGTAGGCCTTCTGCCTAGGAGTGGGTGCATCATTATCTAGTCAGCCGATGCCCTAGTCATTATCTTTTATCCATCATTTCAGTATTTTATTTCTTCATAGTAGTGGGTTTGTCCCCACCAGACATTCTTGGTTGTAGTATGATATTTGAGACTGGCGTTTATCTTCCATCATTCATTATTATTACATTTTTGCTGTTTATATTGTGGATGAGATTAGATTACCTGTTGTTGCTTGATATTGGACTTGTTAGTTATTTAGGACAGCGTAACACTCTTCGTTGGATCCATTAAATTGGGATATCCTTGGAGACGTGACAGTTGGCTATTGCCACGTGGCCTGGTCCCGTGTATTTTTGGGACTGGGGCGTGACATGGTTTTAGTAGTGGCCCATGGAGGTCAGACTTTATCGTTGTGGTATGGTAACATGCCCAACGAGCCTGCAATAGGATAAAAATTACTAGGTCTCATCCACTTTGAATTACGTCTTTGAACTTTCTTCGTATTACTTTTAAATATCTGCATCCTGTTGCTTGATTCCGTACTCTTTTTAATGAAGTCCTATCTCTTGCAGCAAGATGAACTTGCACAGTGGACGAGGAGCACCCAGTGCCGTGGTGCCAGCCAACACCACCCAGAGAGAGGAGATACCTCAGGGGCTAACTGGAGGGCAACCATCACCATAGGCCTCGGTAATTCAACAGGCCCCACTGATACATTGGCGCGAGACTTCTCAGGGCGATCACACACAGCAGCACGAAGGACCGACCTCACAGACGATCCCCACACAGTATTTTGAGGGCCAGACTTCGGGAGCTACACTGATGCCACAGACTGAGCGGCCGACATCAGCGGAGACACCTACTGCACAGCCAGAGGTTCCATTACCACCACCTCCACCTTATCTACCTCAAATGCCACAATTAGATGGACAGCCACAGATGCTTCAGTTCTTCCAGACTATGACGCAAGCACAATGGTATCAGACCGAGACGTTGAGATAGAGTTTGATGGCAGTACTAGAGAGGACACCTGTCACAGCACCAGTACCAGCACCTCCACCAGCCCAGACATGTGGCACTGTAAGATGGTTCCGACTGATGGGACCAGATACTTTCTCAGGCAACGAGACTGTTGAGCAGATCTCCGATTGGGTCGCCAACACGGAGATGCTACTAGAGGCTTCACAACTGCATCCAGACCTTTGGATGACCGCAGTGAGGGCCCAACTAAAAGGTAATGCCCATCACTGGTGGGATTTTATTGAGCGTAGTATAGACAAGAATCAGACTTGGGAACAGTTCTTAGAATACTTCAATGTGAAGTATTTTCCGTCTACAGTCAGAAATGCCCTGTACTCCCAATTCCTACATCTAGAATAAGGAAATATGACTGTAGACGCATATGATGCAGAGTTTAGCAGACTTAGCAGATTTGGTGCCGTCCTGATACCCAACGACCTAAAGAAGGCCCAAAGATTCCATCACGGCCTCACTTTCGAGCTACAGAGGTATACCACCACACATGCGAGAATTTCTTATGAGGAGGTTCTTGCAGAAGCGAGGATCCAGGAGGCCATTGGCAGAGAAGCAAGATGTCCCAGCACGACCACACCAGCCAGAGCCCAGCCCGGAGCAGGAGGACCGATCCGTCATTCCGGAGTGCAGACACAGTAGAGGATAGCACCATACCAGCAAAATGAGCTTTCGTCTTGCAACTACTGTGGTAAGATAGGACATTACCAGAAGGACTACCGAAAGAGACTAGGAATATGCATAATTTGTTGAGCGAGCCAGCACTATGCCCGAGACTGCCCACAGCGCAGAGACATAGCACCGCAGACCGGACAGAGGCCAGCAGCACCAGTTCCGAGGATACTACCCCCGCCAGGAGGACATCGTCCACCAGCACCCGAAAAATTTCAGAGGGGACCACCCTTGGCCCCACAGCAGGCACAGTTGGATCGAGCCCGACAGCAGACCGGAGGGCAGAGGCACGAACAGTCCTTTGCACTAGCAGTTACTGAGGAGAAAACAGAAGGAGAAGCTATCACAGGTACCATTTTAATTGCATCATTACCTGCAACTGCATTATTTGATTCTAGAGCTACATTATCGTTCATATCTAGTAGATTTGTAGCAATGCATAGAGTAGCTACTTCGCCCTACCTAAGAGTTGGAAGATTCTTACCGGAGGAGGTATCGTGCCGGTTACCAGCACTATTCGAACGTGTTCGGTAGTCGTATATGGTAGAGAGATGAGAGCACGATTCTTGGTGTTACCTATGCCATACTTTGATGTTGTGTTAGGCATGGACTGGTTAAGCCAGTATAATGCCGTACTGAACTGCCGGAAAGGTAGCGTCACTTTTAGACAGCCGGATCAACCGGAGTTCGAGTATATACGAGGGACCGTCGAACAAGGAGTAGGACAGATAGATGGAGCTTACATGGCTATGGAGATGGTACCCCCACCAATAGTTACAAAATTCGAGGATATTTTTCCCGAAGAATTGCCAGGTTTACCGCCAGATAGAGACGTTGAGTTCACTATTGAACTAGTACCCGGAGCAGTACCGGTATATTCTAATGTATACCGATTGGCAAAGAAGGAACTAGATGAATTGAAGCTACAGTTAGAGGAGTTACAGAGCAAGGGATTTATCCATCCTAGTGTATCACCATGGGGAGCACCAGTGTTGTTTGTACCTAAGAAGAATGGAACAGTATGCATGTGCATTAATTACAGAGCCCTTAATGCTTTGACCATCAAGAACAAGTACCCTCTGCCGCGGATTGATGATTTGCTCAACCAGCTGACAGGAGCAGTAGTGTTCACAAAGATCAACTTGAGATCGGGTTATCATCAAGTAAAGGTGCGAAGAGAAGACATTCAAAAGACAGCATTCAGGACTCGTTATGGTTACTACGAGTTCTTAGTGATGCCTTTTGGACTGATGAATGCACCTACTGTATTTATAAACTTGATGAACAGAGTATTCCACCAATACTTAGACCAGTTCATGGTAGTCTTCATCGACGATATTTTGGTGTATTCGAAGAGACACGAGGAGCACGAATAGCACTTGATACTAGTGTTAAAGATGCTAAGGAGAGAGAGGCTTTATGCCAAGCTGAGCAAGTGTAAGTTTCTTCTAGATCGTATCGCTTTCCTTGGATACGTTATCTCAGGAGATGGCATTTTAGTAGATCCGGCGAAGATTTCATCGGTAGAGACATGGCCGACCCCTACCAATGTCTCAGAAGTGAGGAGTTTCCTAGAACTTGTCGGATATTATCGGAGGTTCGTAGAGAACTTCACGAATATTGCAAAGCCGATGACCCGCTTGACCCGTAAGGAGCAGGAGTTCACTTGGACAGAGGAGTGTCAGAAGGCATTCGACGAGCTAAATAAGCGTTTGACTACAACACCTATCTTGACCATACCTTCTGGACCCAGAGGATTCGTGATCTATAGCGACGCATCCGGAAAAGGATTAGGATGTGTCTTGATGCAGCATGGAAAGGTTGTGGCTTATGCCTCTAGGCAGTTGAGGACACATGAGAAGAACTATCCCACCCACGACTTGGAGCTTGCAGTAGTGATCTTCGCTTTGAAGATTTGGAGGCACTACCTATATGGAGAAAGAGTGGAGATATTCACAAATCACAAGAGCCTAAAGTACGTATACACTCAGAAGGATCTGAACCAGAGACAGAGACGTTGGCTCGAGGTGATGACAAACTTTGAGATTGAGCTGCAGTACCATCCGGGAAAGGCCAACATCGTGGCTGACGCATTGAGCAGAAGACCCATAGCATTCTTATTGACTACCTAACAACATCTGTTGAGAGATCTAGAGCAGATGGGTATAAAGGTCGTTATGCCCGGAGTGGACGGACAGTTGTCGAGTTTTCAGTTGTAATCGACATTAGTGAAGAGGATCAAGGCTGCCATGCCGACAGACACCAGATTTCAGAGGCTTCGACAGAGGACAGAGGCTGGAATACAGACAGGACTGCGTATACATAAAGACAGGACTTTGAGATGTGAAGATCGTCTCTATGTTCCAAATGGAGAACTTCGTCAGGAGTTGATGTCAGAGGCACACAGTTTAACCTATTCTATTCATCCAGGAGGCACGAAGATGTACAGAGACTCGAGGCAGTACTACTGGTGGCATGGAATAAAGAGAGAGATAGCCCACTTTGTGGCAAAGTGCCTGGTGTGTCAGCAAGTCAAGGCTGAGCATCAGAGATATGCAGGATTACTTCAACCGCTTCCGATACCGGAGTGGAAATAGGAGCATATCACTATGGACTTTATTACGGGCTTTCCGAGGAGTCCTAGTGGTCAAAATACATTATAGGTAATCGTAGATAGACTCACCAAGTCCGCACACTTTTTACCCTTCAGAGTGGGGCAATCGACAGAGGTCTTAGCAGAGATGTACATGAGGGAGATTGTGCGACTGCATGGAGTGCCAATTAGTATCGTATCTGACAGGGATATGAGGTTTAACTCTTATTTTTGGCAGAGTATACAAGAGAGCCTCGATACCCGCCTGAAGTTTAGCACATCGTATCACCCACAGACAGATGGCCAGCCGGAGCGCACCATTCAGACATTGGAGGACATGTTAAGAGCATGAATGCTTGATTTCGGAGGATCATGGGAGGACCATTTGCATTTGGTCAAGTTTTTCTACAACAACAGCTACCAGGGGAGCATCCAGATGGCTCCCTATGAAGCATTGTACGGGAGAAAGTGTCGTTCCCTAGTGTGTTAGAGCGATATAGGCGAGAGACAGATTCTTGGGCCAGAATTGGTTGTTCGTACAGTGGAGATGGTGAAGAAGATCCAAGGTCACCTACGAGAAGCACAGGACAGGCAGAAGCTTTGGGCGAATGCGCATCGATGGCCCCTAGAGTTCCAAGTTGGAGATCACGTGTTTCTAAAGATCTCACCTACTCGTGGGACTATCAGATTTGGAGGCAGAGGAAAGCTGAGCCCGAGGTACATCGGACCATTCGACGTGTTAGAATGCATCGGGGAGGTTGCTTACAGGCTAGCCTTACCACAGACTTTGGAAGGAGTCCATGATGTATTCCATGTATCTCAGCTGAGGAGGTACATGACATATCCGAGTCATGTGCTTGATCATTCAGAAATCACGGTCGGCCCGAGTTTATCATACCAAGAGGAGCCTGTTGAGATTCTGGACAGAAGCGAGAAGGTATTGCGAGGTCAGACTATCCCCTAGTTCGTGTCGCATGGAGGCATCATGCACCAGGCGAGTCGACCTGGAAACGTGAGGAGGATATTCGACAGTGTTATCCCCATCTCTTCGAAGGACTAGGTATATAATAGCATTTTAATTTCAATTAGTAGTGCTTACCATATGTATGTTTTAATTTCGAGGACGAAATGCTCTAAGGAGGGTAGATTGTAAACTCCCTCGACCAATTTAGGATTTATTTAATGTAAATCGAGAGACTAGGACTAATTTGGACACAATTAGAAGTAATGTGTAACAATTATATGACTTATTACACCGCACCGTTGCTTCGATGTTTGGAGCGCTACGCTAGTCGGTACCCCCAGACTAATTAAATACTCATCTTCTAGACATGCCAGACTACCCATCTGACCCTTGTGTAACTTTTAGATACGCAATATTGTACAACATTTGAGCTGCACAATATTTGTTACAAACGCCTATGTTTTATTTCAATAAATTCAATATCCCTTGATTGCCCATTCCTACTTGAATTTGAGGCACAACCACAACCCAATCCCCTAGAACCCAAATTAGGGTTTTAGCCTACACCAAGCCTGCTACGCTCATGATACTTGTGTCCCACCCAAATCTAGCTCCATGTGTCTTCAATGCATTAGAAAACATCATGCGCATTATTTTTTTAATTAAATTAATTTAAGGCCAAATTTACCTTAAACAGAACCTAACCAAGCCACATGCACTCTTTCACATGGACCAGCCCACCCCAACAAGGCCGGACAGGCCAAATCTCGAGGCCAGCCCAAAAACCCCTCCCATATAAATATATATGTTCCCCTATAGAAACCCTAAAACTTATCCATCACCACCTAGGAGTAAACCCTAGCCGAACCCATCCTCTAACCGAGCACCCCCTGGTCCCGACTACCCTCGCCATCACCACCCCAGGCCGCAACCCCTAGCCATCGGATTACCACCTCGAACCGCCACCCCATCGACGCCTGACCACCACTCTAGTCGACTGCAACCGGCTACACCACCACCATCAACCTTCCCTCCACCATCAATGACAACCCCTCCAACCCGATCTACCCGACCCCCCTCTCAACACCACCACTTCAGACAACCACCCCCGCGAGCCTCTTCCACCGCCTACCCCCGCCGGACCACCGTCTCCACCACCTGACATCGTCCCAGCTGCTGCTGCCATTGCTGCAACCCGCTGCGGCTACTACAGTTGCTGATACTGCCGTTGCCGCTGCTACCCACCGCCGTCGACGCCGGAACTCCACTCGCTAGAGGACGGGCAACCAGCAGGCAGACCCCCCTCCCTCGTTCGGTCGATCAGGTACTCGTGTACTAGGCTTCCTTCCTTGTATCCTGTTGTCATACTATCATGTCGTCGTATCGTCAAGTTGTGTCGCGTATCGTACGTGGACACAAACAAGTTATGTGGAACCCTATATGTGGGTATGTATGATAGTTAGAGTTAATCCGTAATTAACATATGAGAATTATTCCTAATCATAAGAATGGTATAAGGAACTTGCCTTCCACCTAAAAACGTAGACATAGACCTAATACTCTTAACATGGGAATTAATGACGTGTAATTTAACAAAACGTAATGTAGTGTCGTAAAGCTAAAACTTAGTAATTTATTGTCGTGAGGTATACAATAACCGAGGACAGGACACGTGTGCACCCTAGTTACGAGCACACGAGACTCTGTATACGATCAGCCTTGACCTCGCGACAGTACTTAGAGCAGCATCTTAGTTATGTATGTATTTCCTTAATGGCTGATGCTAGATTATTATATATTATATTGTGTGTTTAGGGTCATTGGACCAGCCAGGAGAGACTGCAGGAGTAGGCTATTGGCACTCACAGCTTGAGGACTCAGGCAAGATACCTTGCCATATTTACTGTTTACATTAAATGCTGCATATGTTGTATAATATCTTGTTGTTTTTATTTCATATGACTGTGCGCGTCCGAGATTGACTCGGGTACAGTCGACGGATGCGTCGATGATTTAGTATACTTGACCTAGTCACTAGCAGACTCACCCCAGTGGGAGGATACTCTGATATCTTCCGAGACCTGACACTCTTACACATTTTACAGTGACAAACTCATATTGGGATGCGAGTTCGCGTACTCGACTAGCTATCAGTGCGTGTGACATGCATCACGGTTAGTACATAATTCAGGATTATTTCATTGTAGAGACTTGGCATATAGATATATGGTATGCACGTCGAGTATTCGACTTGTGTGTCTACAAGGGGCGGAAGAGAACAACTAGTAGGCGTATGGGATACGCACATTGGAATCCGTAGTATCCGGAGGAGCCACGGATCCAATGACTCCCTTTATGCAGATTTCTCGTTCTTCGGAGCGGTATGGACGTTATGCCTACACCTACCCATACGTACCAATGTTGTCCTCACATTGCATTTACTTAGATGGTTAGCACACCCTTTATTGCATTTATTTTATTCAGTATTCATATATATGACATGCTTCTATGTATCTTGTTATATCCCTCTGAGGACCCGGTACCTTTCCAGATTTGGATGAGGCAGATTACCCCACAGTGTACGGACCCGGACATGAGATGAGGTACGCTACAGCTGAGGAGCTAGAGGTGCTACCGTCAGAGTTTCCGTGATCAGTTGGTAGGCCTTCTGCCTAGGAGTGTGTGCATCATTATCTAGTCAGCCGATGCCCTAGTCATTATCTTTTATCCATCATTTTAGTATTTTATTTCGTCATAGTAGTGAGTTTGTCCCCACCAGACATTCTTGGTTGTACTATGATATTTGAGACTGGCGTTTATCTTCCAGCATTTATTATTAGTACATTCTTGCTGTTTATATTATGGATGAGATTAGATTACCTGTTGTTGCTTGATATTGGACTTGTTAGTTATTTAGGACAGTGTAGCACTCTTCGTTGGATCCATTAAATTGGGATATCCTCGGAGACGTGACAGCTGGCTATTGCCACGTGGCCTGGTCCCGTGTATTTTTGGGACTGGGGCATGACATCAAGTATAGTTAGTGTCATGGGTATTTAAAACTGTATCCTAATATCAAGATACAAAAGAGTATCAATGTGATATTGTGTACCATAGTATATGATATCCACATGATACACAAATACCTATTTAATGGACATGAACACGTGACGACACCCATTTAATAGGGTTTAAAATTGGTATATGTTATACCAATGAGTTGTCCACATGTCTATCAGTTTTCGAAGTCCAGTTTTTTGTTATATACCAATGAGCTAATGCTCGGTCCAAAAATAATTTTTTTCTGAAATCGTATGATGAAAGTGATAACGTATCACATTTTTTGATTCTACCAGTTTTCTTACAACCTACAACTAACTTCATGAATTATCTTTATCAGAATTATATTAATGGATATGAATTACTACCTACGGCATCGTTTATGGATGTACAACCGTCATCCTGATGATATGTACGGTATACGGGATAAATTCATAGAGGGTGTACATCAGTTCCTGCAGTTTGCCAAGGCGTCTCCTCAATACATGGACGGTACCAAAATTAAGTGTCCGTGTATGAGATGTCGCAACTTGAAATATCATCCAGAAGTTGAAGTCACATATCATTTATACTCGAAGGATTTTATGCCAATTAGTATCAGTGGACCGCATACGAAGAACTTGTGTCTTTAGCATCGGAGTCGAACCTTTATGTGGAGCCGTATATGGGTATCCATGACCACGCTGCTTACGACGACTGGTGGGTGAACATGGTTTTTGATGCAGCAGGGCCTAGTTTTGATCCGGACAATCATGATACAACTGAGGAGGCACCGAATGTCGATGCTGCAAATTTCATGGAGTTGCTGGAGAATGCAAGGACTCCATTATATCCGGGTTATAAGGATCATTCACCGTTGGAGGTGGTTACAAGATTGTTGAGCATCTAGTCCAATTTTAACATGTCGTAAGAATGCTATAACCAACTGATGGAGTTGATTATAGGGTCCTTGCAGGAGGGTGCTAATTTGCCTAAAGACTTCTACCGATCTAAGAGGATGGTGAGATCGCTCTGGATAGGATATGAGAAAATCGATGCATGTCGCAACGGGTGCATATTGTACTACAAAGATGACAAGGATGAAAACGCATGCAGATTTAGTGGTGTTGATCGCTAGAAGGCCTCTGGTAGAGGAAGGTCTGTCGGTGTAAAAAAGCCTACCGATTCGATGCACTACTTGCCTTTGACGTCGCAGTTGCAGAGGTTGTTTATGGTGAAGGAGACTATAAAAAATATAAGTTGGCACAAACGAAAATAGATCAAAGGAGTGTTGTATTATCCATCCGATGGGGAAGCATGGAAGCACTTTGATCGAGAGTTTCCAGATTTTGCTTCGGATCCGCATAATGTCGGATTGGGGCTCTCCTCCGACGATTTTACCTTATTCGGACTTTCGGGCTCCCAGTATTCGTGTTATCTATGATCGCCACTTCGTACAATCTACCGCCTTGGATGTGCATGAAGACTCTATATATGTTCCTAACCATTATTATCCTGGATCCGAATAATCCGAAGAGGAACATCGATATGTATTTACAGCCGTTGATAGATGAGTTGAATCAGCTATAGAAAGTAGGTGCCAACACGTACGATATTTCTAGAAAATATAATTTCAGATGAGGGCAGCACTTATGTTGACCATCAATAATTTTTTGGCCTATAAAATATTATCGGGATGGAGCACTCATGGTCGTCTCTCATGTCCGTATTGCATGGACCGTACTATGGCTTTTCATTTGAAATACGGAGGCAAACCATCCTTCTTCGATTGTCATCGACATTTTTTGCCGAAGGATTATCTGTATAGGAGGAACAAAAATAATTTTTGTGTCGGCATTATGGATAAGGCTAATCCATCATCAAGGTAGTCCGGATACACGATATGGGAAGAGATAAAAGATATATCAAGTGCTATCGAAGAGCCTGCTAAGGGGTACAAGTGTGACGAATTTGGTCACTCATAACTGGACGAAGAGGAGTATATTTTGGGATATGTCATATTGGAGCACCAATATGATCAGACATAACCTTGATATCATGCATATCGAGAAGAATGTGTTTAAAAATATAATTAATACTGTAATGGATATAAAGGGGAAGACGAAAGATAATCCAAATGCCAGGTTGGACTTGGAAGAAATATGTAGACATCTCCTATTGCATTTGAAAGAGGAGAAGAATAGAAAGTGTCATGCCCACTCCCAAAATACTGGGTAAATACGAGGACTGACATGGCCAACCACACCTTGTAGAATACCGAAGTAAGCCGCAATGTGCTAAGGTTGTCAAGAAGCCAAATGGGTGGACTCTAACATGCTATGACGTCAGACCTAAGGCCGACAAATCCTAGTATCTCAATCCATCAATCAACAATTTTAATAGTGTATCATACATTAATGTAAAGAGGCATCCTAAAATACATACCACATATGATCATGAAGCTAGTGAATACAAAATCTGTACTAGCATGGTATAATTATACATGATCAAATGTACCAGCTATGTTCTAATATATATATCATGTTGATTGTAGTCTCAAAAATATAAGGATATAACTTTTCCCCCTTGCTAATACTACAAATCGAGAAATCAAAATGAGAGGTGGAAGAAGGAAACCCACTCGAGAGCTTCGGCCGCAATCCTATGAGTATGAGCCATCTTGCTGGAAGTACGGATGATCCTAGTTCTCTTCTGATAAATCTGGCCAAGCAAAACCACTGGGGTCAGAACCCCAAACAATAAGTACCATAAAGGAGCTCAAGGTGTTAAACCAAAACCACAATCAACAGAAATAAGAGACAAACGAATAACTAAATAAATGCGGGTCGAGCTTTGTACGGTACCAATGTACTTTTCTCGATAAAATAACTATAAGGACTGGTGCACTGATAATAAACTAACTATAAAGAAACATAAGGCAATGAGCGATAAGAGGGCATATGAACTACTCTGGATCATGACCACAACTCTTAAACCAAACAAGAACCGGGATTGTAGACCTTCACCCGAGCAGAACTTTGTACTCTAACCATGTGCCAAAATAAAATAGAATATAACATGGCAAGCTAGATGAATATACAAACATTTATATCATGGCCAAACAATGCCTACAGCTTGCTATAATTAACTAACTAGGGTTATCACAAACCTAGTTACTAACAAATGCATGTTTCGAAGAATATCGCTACCACCGACACTACAGTCAACTCAGATGGCCAAGGGTACGCTTGTCTAGTACTTATAGTGCACATCATAAACAATGATGGATAAGAACTAAAGCAGATAACTGATAACATAACACAACATAACTTAGGCCTAAACGGGCTTTGGTAAACATAAACTGGTTTTTGTAAACATAACTTATCTATAAATTATCTTATAACATAAACTTAAACATAACTAGAAAATATACTAGAATGCATATACAAAAATATATAACGTTATGAACCTCGGCTCAATAACAATAACTTGTAGTGCCGCAGCATATTATATATCTTGTTACCATATTATGCAACAAATTATACAACTACTATGGTACATCACAAAGTCTTGTATGTACTGTGGCATGCGTAAACTTGGTAGGTCATGGGGCCCTTGCCTAGCAGGGTTGGTCAATGCCTCATGGGGCCCTTAATATTCTTCCCTCCCAATGATATAGTCAAAATTTATCACGTTTAATCATTATTTAAAGTTTTTGAGTCGTGGACACTCGTTGACTTCCTAGAATGACGAATTATGACTACGAGCTATTTACAAGTTATCACTGGCGAACTTATCGTATCCGCGACATGCGATACTTTAGGCAATACTCACACTCGATTGTCTGATGCCAAATGCAATAAGTTTATCATACACAATAATTTTTACGGTGTCTTGAGGGTCAGAACATGTGTTAAATTATAAGAGCACAACAACCAACTATATAATACACAAAGAAACATTCCAAGCAAAAATGGAAGGAACGCATGATAAAACCATGTGCACAAACTAACAGAAATAAGGATGGCACACAAACTAGGTTGGCGCATAAACTAGGTTGGCGCACAAACTAACATAAACACGGTTGGCATATTTTCGCAAGAAAGTGCGCAAGCTACAAAGGGGTGGCGTACTTTACCAAGTTAACCAATATGGTGCACTTGACAAAGGTGCACGGGCAAGAATAAGTCATGCTTCCAAAGAAAGTGCGCGGGCAAAGTAGCTAAAAGACAAAACATACAATCCGAGGTCAAAGCTCGACAGTCGAAAAACTCGTCACTCGAGGACAAACTAACATAAACACGGTTGGCATATTTTCGCAAGAAAGTGCGCAAGCTACAAAGGGGTGGCGCACTTTGCCAAGTTAACCAATATGGTGCACTTGACAAAGGTGCACGGGCAAGAATAAGTCATGCTTCCAAAGAAAGTGCGCGGACAAAGTAGCTAAAAGACAAAAATACAATCCGAGGTCAAAGCTCGACAGTCAAAAAACTCGTCACTCGAGGATAACACAAATCAATAACACAGAAATCGAGAAACCAACCAAAACTTTGTCCCTAAGAAAATGAAGAGGAAAGAAAGTGTGCGAGTAGACCGAACATAAGAAAAGTGCGCCGACTGACGAAACATAGGAAAAGTACGTCAGATTGCCAAATATAAAGAAAGTGCGCTGACTGACTATGGCGCAATTTTTCTTGGTTTTCCAGAGAGAACTTTGATTGGATACGCACCAAAGTGCACCAACTGATTTTTCTCTCGAAAGTGCGTTACTGACTCAAGGAGTGTGACTGGCGCACTTTTGCTAGGAGATTGAGTACAATATGATTAGCACGAAGGGTTGGGATAGCACACCAATGCGTCCAAAGTGAAACATATATATTTTTACGCCAAAGGGGTTCTCTTGCATACTCTTCATAGAGCATTGCTCTTCTTCTCCAGTCAGCTATTTTGGTATATGTATTGTATCAAGTTTCAGCAGTGAACTTAGCTGGACTCAAAATCAAGCACGACAAAAAGTAAAGTTACATAAAATATGGTGATCTACACTATGAGCTAATTAGTTTTGTAAAACATAAACTTTTGGGAGATCAAATCCCAAGAAAATAAAAGTGAACCCATAGATCCAAACTCAGGTTCATGCAATTCCAACCAAGAAAATCAAGAACAACAAGTATTAAAGATGAAGGGGGTGCTTGGTCCCAATAATATAAGCTAGAAATAAACAAGGAAATATGAAGAACTAAAAGCATGCATAAATACATGGTTCTTCTCTTTTGTAAGATGTACTTATCTGGAGTGGCTTCTTAGCCTCTACTTCTCACGGTCCAAGTCATAGCAACTTCTCCCCAGGGTTAGGGTTTGAGGGAACGGAGCAAAGGAAGGAGAAATAAGAAAGAAAATGGAAAGAGTGAAAAAAAGAATAAAATGGAGGATACTCATATATATATATATATATATAAGGGAAGAGGGGATTGTTTAGCCATAGGTTCAACCAAGATAAACCAAATCAGGTATCCAGTCTACATGTGGGTCCTAAACTGGGTCTATGGCAATGCAAATAGGTATTCTACGAATCTCAGGTAGTCTCTCTCAATAGGAATAAATTCAAATGACAGGAAATATCATGCAAATACAGCAAAAATACATTATCAAAAAAATAAATTCAATATCAGAAATTCAAGAAATACCAAATCTGAAAACGGGTACGACATCTTTACCCTCCTTAGAAAAATTCTGTCCTCGAAATTTCACCAAGGCTAGTCGAGCTGGAAAATACGCTAGAAGGCTCAGAAAATCACAAACTACTTATGAGGAAATAAATCACATCAAGCAAATAACTAGAATAGAAGAAATAACTACAGAGAGTAAATAATTACATAATCACACACAGGAAAATGGAGGCATATGGATACATATACCCCTAAGTTAGTCAAATAGGAATTCATCCTCGCTTGCCTATGCTGACTCTCCAATTAGACAAGAGCCATGCCTTGAGGTAAGTCAGTACCAACGACTATATCGAGATCATGACTCTAATCCACGATGTAACTTCACAATCGGGACACATGATGAACATTACGTACCACGAGATACGGAGGTGGAAGAGCAAGATGAGAAACTTGTCTCTGCTCGATGAAAGAATCAAAACGACTGTTGTACTCTAGCACAACAAAAATGTAAGATTGTTCGATAAGAACCCAAGAACAAGACAAACTAATGAAAACTCGAAAATCTTATCCACAATCATAGAGCATGCGGCTAACAACAACTCTAGGTGGCCGAATCCTTCGGTACACGCATTCCTAGGGGCTGTGACTCTAACTTGATACTGGTTTTGCCTTGCATGCTGGGCTTGATGGACTTACACAAAATGAGCCGAACGTTGCTGCTGGAACTGCTGAGTCTGCGTCGGGAGAGGACACGGGGCTAGTGGTCGAACGACTTATGCTGGTCCCCTTGGGCCTCCAATCGCTGCCTGAGGCAGAGCTGGCAACTGTCGCACTAAAGAAGCCTTAGGGTACACAAGCGGGCAAGAGCTAATCATATGGTTGGATGCCCCATATTTGAGACACTGGCCATTGGCCCTCCTACACTGATCTCTGATGTTCCCTGGTTTGCCGCAGTAGTTATATCCTGTTGAAGCTGACTGCCTGGGGGATTAGACTGAGGTTATAATCGGGGTTGGAGGTATAGGCGGGCGAGCATCTCTGACTGCTGATGCTGGAGGTGATGACTGAATGTTGATGCCTCTCATGGATGAGTGTGACCTCTTCTGGCCTCCGGTCCTTGCTATTAATCTCTGGCCGACAAGTTCTTGGGACCTAACTACCCTGAGTATTACATCGTAGGTGGCATAATCGTGACCCACCAAGAACTACTGAATCTCTAAATGCAAACCCTGCTCAAATATTTTGGATCGATCCTCCTCGGAAGCTACCATATGTGGAGCAAATCGGCTAACTCAGCTAAAGTCGGCCGCATACTGGTCAACTGATCTTGTCTGCTGACGGAGGTTGATAAACTGCTATTGGAGCTGGAACCTAGAAGTTATATGGAAATACTTCTCCTGAAAGCACTTCTTGAAGGTCTGCCAGTCAATAGGATTCGAAAGCGCCATTTCTTGTGCTACCCACAAATCTTGGGCAAGATCTTTTAACTGTAGCTTTACAACTGCTACCTTCTCATCCTTGGGGGTCTTAGTCGCATCCAGGATGGCCTCAAAATCCTGGAGCCAAGAATCTGCTAAAACTGTATCCTCAGTGCCGAGAAACTTTGTTAGACGGAAGCGACTGACGTTGGATGCCGAATTGAGACTATAATGCCCACTGGTCTCGAGCTCTACTCTAACTCCCTGGCAAAGAGTCATGTTGGTTTGTTTCTGCCCTTGCTGACACTGTTGGCAAAGCTGGACCACTTGTAGCTGGAGTTAGAGTTGTTATTACTGTTGTTGCTATTGTACCATCATCATGGCTTGGAGCATCCCTAACATGGCCTGTGAGCCTGTCTGCCCTGATTGTACTGAAAGAACTGGTGGTATTGTCTGGGTTGGCTAGACTGGCTGAGCTGGTATGAACGATGGAGCGGACTGGACTGGCCATCCGGACAAGATTGGTGTAAGTAACTATGCTGATTTGACTTGAGTGATTGACAGATACGACTATTGGAGAGCTACTGACGCTTGCTCTTAGTTCAATGGTGGGGCCTGATCCTGGCCTATTACTGGATCTGCTAGCGGTGTAACAGAACCCTCAGGAGGAGGAGCAAGTGGAGTGCCCCTGAAGGATAAGGACACAAGGTAAACAAATTAGGGACAAAAATGGAACAATCAGGTCAATCAAGTTTTCAATTCAAGAGAAATGGGAAGGTGCATGTTCAAGTGAAGTTCAATCGAAGATAAGTAAATGATTGAGATTCTAACAAGATTAGTCCCCCCACAAGTCTGAAAATGGACCTGCATGGGATACCACAAAAACCTTGTCACATCCCGATCCCAAAATACTAGGTAAATACGAGAACTGATATGGCTAACCACACATTACAGAATACCGAAGTAAGCCACAATGTGCTAAGGTTGTCAAGAAGACAAATGGGTGGACTCTAGCATGCTATAATGTCTGTCCTAAGTTTGACAAATCCTATTATCGCAATCCAACAATCAACAATTTCAAGAGTATATCATACATGAATGTAAAGATGTATCCCAAAATACATACCACATATGATCATGAAGCTAGTGAATACAAAATATTGCACTAGCAGAGTATAATTATACATGATCAAATGTACCAGCCATTGTCTAATATATATATCATATTTACCGTAGTCTCAAAAAAATAAGGAGCTAATTCTGCCCCCTTGCTAACACTACAAATCGAGAAATCAAAACGAGGGGTGGAAGAAGGAAACCCACTCGCGAGCTTCGGTCGCAGTCCTACGAGTGCGAGTTATCTTGCTGGAAGTACGGAGGATCCTGGTTCTCTTCGGATAAATCTGGCCAAGCAAAAATAGTAGGATCAGAACCCCAAGCAACAAGTACCACAAAGGAGCTCAAGGTGTTAAACCAAAATCATAATCAACAGAAATAAGAGACAAACGGATAACTAAATAAATACGAGTCGAGCTTTGTACGGTACCAATGTACTTATCCCAATAAAATAACTATAATGACTGGTGCACTGATAATAAACTAACTATAATGAAAGATAAGGCAACGAGCAGTAAGAGGGCACAACAAGAGGGCATAAAAACTACTCTGGATCAGGACCACAACTCTTAAACCAAACAAGGACCGGGGTTGCAGACCTTCACCCGAGCAGAACTTTGCACTCTAACCACGCGTCAAAAGAAAATAGAATATAACAAGGCGAGCTAGATGAATAGACAAACATTCATATCACAGCCAAACAATACCTACGACTTGCTATAATTAACTAACTAGGTTATCACAAACCTAGTTACTAACTGTCACGCCCAAGTCCTAAAATACGTAGGACTAAGAATACGCAACATGCCAGCTATATGTATACGATAACTCCAATGTGTTGGAAGATCGTAACACATACGTACGTTGTACATGAATATCAAATCCACAAGTGGTAATATACTGTAAACATAAGTCACACGCAATCTATATCTCATCCACAACATAAATAAAGAAATAGAAAATAAATAACTGAATCTCAAATATGAAGTATCAAAGAATGATAGTCGGGTAAAAATAAATCCACTGCCAATCGACTATACTAAAAACTACTAATTGAAAGAAGAGATCAAACTCTAATATAAGATAAACGTCAATAAAGAAATAGCAACTAGAACATCTATTAGCTGCGATGAATCAGGGGTACTCTGAAGGTAAGACCTCCTCAGTCTGATATGAAGTGTCAGGTCCGGGTCCGTACTCCTGTGGATAGTCATGTCCGTCTATACCTGGAAAGGGAGCAGGTCCTCAGAGGGATGTAACAAGATATATAGAAGCATGCCAATAAAGTACTAAAAAATAAACATCCAATAGGTCGCCTAACCATCTATGTGAATGCACTTTGAGAACAACTTTTCAACATGTGGGCTATCTGGCCAAAAATAGATTGGCATAATTCTTTCGGAGAATCAGGGACCTACAAAGTATGACATCATTTGAACGTCAGAGGCCGCCTGTATATAATATATAGGGGTCATATGATCGCGCATCTCCGGCGGAGCATACGGGTTACACAAGAAAAGTACAAAGGATCCCAAACGCTTTACTCGTTGTCCTCCCCACCCCATGCTCTAAGCATGTCATATCCATGACACGATGATACCTCTAACAACTGCCAAGGCTTCTAATTATGCAAATTCTATCAGCAGTTATCCCTATCCGTCGCACGTCTCATACGTACCGTAGCCAGCCGTATATGCAAGTCTGTGTCCTATATGAGACTCACACTTGTGTAACAACTGTGTCATGGCCAATGAAACATAAGAATGCCTCATGATAATGGGGTGGTCTCATAAAACTAGGTCAATATGCATAATAAATAATAAAGACAAGGTACGACGCCACCGTCGTTGCACCCAAGTTATTCTTGGACGCGCAGTTTATATAGCAGTTAAAATATATGAACTAAATGACAGAAATAAAATGCATGCACCATATGAAATATAAATCATAGTACAATGGCAATGTATACTTGCCTGACAAGCAATCTGCGTAGTATAAGCGTCCAGACGTCAAACACACAGGATCATAAACTATAGCCTCCGAATAAACATCTCCGAATGCTGAAATAAACATCACCAACGTTTCGGGAATAAGCGAGATAGCTAGAAAATACTATCCTTTCGTCCAATTTGGACACAGGGGCAAAACGGTAATTTTTGGTCAAAGTGGGTCCACATGTGGGCCACTTTGCACCAAAATGCGTGCCAGAGGTAAAAGTCTTTAAATGAAACAAATTATAGGTCAAACAAATTCTAAATATCAATACAAGCTCAACGGTATGTCCAACTAGATTCGGGTGAGCCGAACACAAATTTGCCCTTAAAGTCAACCGTGGGGCCCGCAATTAGGCGGCTTGGTCAACTGTCTCAGAATTGAGTGAAACATAGGTCACAGGACTAGCATGATACCACAAATCCAATGGTGCAAGTTTCGTCGCATTCCGACGAACGTACACAAAATGGTGTGGTATTTTACAAAAGTCACGATACGTGGATTTTTTACGGATACAGGGTGATTCCGATGCGCACACATGTCCGAATAAATTTTTGCAAAAGCCCATACGTCAGGACATACCATATGCGCCTTTCGGTGCAATTGGTACATGATGGACGGTCCCGTTTGGCAGGGCGTGCTCCATATCATAAATTCTAATATTTTAAAAATAAGTTTTTCTCAGATTTCAACCTAATTTATCTCTGATTCTAACACATAATAAAGTAAACTAATTAACGGGGGATGATCTTGGTTATATAGACTTTACATAGCAAAAAGCAGATTTTAATTTGGATGTCTATGGTGGAAGATATCAGCCTCTAAACATAGGTCATTGGAACAGTTTGCAACAGTTTAAAAATTATGGTTTTCTTCTAATTTGGCTTCGATTTCTACCTGGTTTTTAACGTTGCTCGAAGGAAACTAATTAACGGGGTTTAGAGAGGGATAGGTTGTGATCATACCGGTGAAGACGGATCTGAAAATGATCGAGAGATGGGACATGAAATGACGCGTGAAGTAGGGGTCATCGCTTCATGTTCCTGCCGCGGTTGACCGCGCAGATGACGCTGGCATTCTCCGGCGGCGCGGGGCTGGGTTTCGGTGGTTCTCAGGCGACGCGGGGATGGAGGTCGGCGCGTGGAAGTGTAGACGTCAGCGGCTAGGGTTAGGGTTTATAATATATATATATATATATATATATATATATATATATATATATATATATATATATATATAAGCGGGGGAGATGAGAAGAGGGATCGGGTCACAGTGCTCGCGGGGGGGTTGGGTCTTGCTTAGGCTGCTGTGGGTTAGGGTTTAGACTTAGGGAATTAAGTTAAGGGTTTTAGTTTTTAAGGTTTTCTTTTTCTTTTTCTTTTTTTATTTTTCTTTTACTTAATACTATATATATATATATATATATATATATATATATATATATATATATATATATATATATGGTATAAAAATCTAGAAAAATATTAGTACATTCAAAAAAAAATATCATCCTTCTACAAGGTTTCCTAAAATAAAATAAGGATAATAGTTTTTGTTAATGATTCTAGATGAGTATTTGCCTAGGTGATTAAATCAATAAATTTTATTTTCTAATTAACTAAGAAATAATATAATTAATTAAATTTAATGATTAATTAATTAAATTTAATATTTAAAATTAGAGGGTTTTATACTAACAAATACATATTTTGAAGAATATTGCTACCACCGGCACTACAGTCAACACGGATGGCCAAGGGTACCATTGTCTAGTACTTGTAGTGCACATCACAAACAATGATGGATAAGAACTAAAACAGATAACTAATAGCATAACACAACATAACTTAGGCCTAAACTGGTTTTGGTAAACATAAACTGGTTTTTGTAAACATAACTTATATGTAAATTGTCTTGTAACATAAACTGAAACAGAAACATATACTAGAATGCATATACTAAAATACATAATGTTATGAACCTTGGCTCAAGAATAACAACTTGTAGTGCCGTAGCATATCACAGATCTTGTAACCACATTATGCAACAAATTATATAACTACCATGGTACATCACAAAGTCTTATATGTACCGTGGCATGCATAAACTTGGTAGGTCATGGGTGTCATGCCCCATAACCAGAACACTGGAGAGCGGGGGCAGACAAAGCTCGCTATGTATACTAGAGTACTCTATACCCCGAGATACAGTCACGTCTGTCTAGACATGTGAGGATTTACTCTACAATCCATCAGGCAATCCTGGGTCAAGAATCCTAGGTGTCTCAATCTCAAGCAAGCAATAAGTGTACAAGATATATTTTTACCAATATATAATAGTAAGGCATCCCAAACTATACATATCCAGATGATCAAGAATCTAGTTACAAAAATAAAAAACTAGCATAGTACAATGTTACATAATCAGCTTTAGCTATAGTCTAGAATACGCTTTACATTTAGGTCCGCAGGCTAGAATGACAAGTCCTAAAACATGAGCTAAACGCGTGCTCGGTGGCTAAACGCCTCAAAAGAATAATAATATAAGATCAAGTGGGTGATGAAAGAAGAACCAACGCATGGCCCCGGGTGCTCCTGGTGTTCACCATCTTGAGGTGGGAAGTACGGGAGATCATGCGGTCCTGCTCCAAAATTTGGCCATACAAAACCAGTAGGGTCAGACCCCAAAACAACAAGTACCACAAGGGAGCCAAACTTATGAACTAAAATTAGCATACATACAAAATTAGTAAGAATAACAGGTAAAGTAACAGTTAAACAGTTCTGGAGTATTTAAACAAGAATATCTGGAATCAGTACTCAGGTTACCATTTTTGGGTCCGTTGTTAAATAAATCGGGACGGGACGAGACTAGACTAGAAATAAAGCAATAACGGCCAATCATGCCCTACGACTTGCTATTATTAGCTAACTAAGGTTATCACAGTCATAGTTACTAACACATGCAGTTTGAGATTCCTTACAGCCATATGCCCTGCAGACTATCCGGGTTATCCAGACGAACGGGTACATAGTACAGGTTTATCAGGTATAATTATTTTCTTATATTTTTTGGTAGTGCATTACTCGTCGGTGTGCTGGAAGTGTGTCCCTCATGACGGAGAGCTCCAAATCCACCAGGTATTGTTAGGATACCGGGATTGCATGTAGCCAAAAAATCTCTCTATATGTTATCTAGATTATTATTCTAGTTATTAGCCTGGACAATTATCAAGGATTCCCGACCGTGGTGCTCTGGAATCTGCCTTAGAGATTATACAAGACAGGATAATAGCTTGACGAGTACAACCAAAATTAACCACGAGGATATATGTTAGGCAATACAGGTGCTACTAATAGCCTTGATCAGGACAGTACAAGAATTCTTGAGTCATGGGTGCGCTACGTCGAGCCACTATCAGGATTATCAGTACATTATCAGGATTATCATGGGTGTGCTATGTCAAGCCACTATCAGGAGTATCAGGATCAGGAGTATCAGGGTTATCAATACAATATCAGGATTATCAATATAAGATCAGGATTAGATTATCAGTACAGGATCATAATTATCAGTTCCATATCAAGATTTAGGAGTTCATTTATAGTGTACAATCACCAGACCATGTCAAAAAATTAAGATTAATATCAAGAATGTTATATTCAAAAAATAACCAGGATTAACTAAAATAACCGGATAAAAGAGAACCAGAGAATCATCAAGAGTTAAGCATATTAAAGAGAATACTGGTATACAAGTACATAAATCATCAATTTAGGGTTGGCGCATAAAATCAGGCAAGAAAATAACATTCGTGCACAATGGGCCAAAACCACTATTGGCGCACAAATGGCCAAAACAACTATTGGCGCACAAATGGCCAAAAATAATTTTGGCACACAAATCACTAATTCGGGCAGTTCTGGCGCAATTTGATACAAAAATGCTCCGAGCAAAAGGTAACGCACAAATTATACTAAAGCACACTTTTAGGACCTTTGTGCACAATGATAGAAGTACGCGAGCCAGGAGCTTGGTGCATAAATATATGATTGTTACACAATGAAAGTACCCAAGCTATGAACTTGACGCACTTTCATCAAGTATGCCAGTAGTGAAGTTTGGCGCAAAAATATGCGCATGAAGGTCTACTAAAAGACAAAACACAAGTTCCAAGGCATGGCACAGCAGTAGAGACAACCTGCAGTCGAGAACACAATTCTCAAAAATGGTCAGAAGTTATTGCTTAGTTATTAAGTAATTATGAAGGGCTACAAAGTGCATCGTCTCTGGAGAATGCCACATAGTGCGCCATGTAGAAAAGTGTGCCATTCTCTAGAAGCTACAAAGTGCACCGGTAAGGAAATTTTTAACAAAGTGCGCAAACTCTGCAATATCTGCAAAATACGCTATCTTGACTTTTTTAAGTAGTGGCATATATTCTTAATGACTTGCAGACCCATTCAAAAGTGAGCCAAGTAGGATTGGCATACTTTTGGAGGAATTGCCATAGTACAAAACGTACGTAGGATTAGAAGTGTGCCAAGAGTAATCAATATATCTTTGTGAACTTTCTAAGGAATTTGTGAAACACACATAAGTGTGCTCACGGGAACTTCGCTTATGCGACGAGGGTTCCCTCCGTACTTTTTGTATGCCTTCTCAGGCCAACTTTGCATTCTCCGACTTGCTGTTCTTGGGCTCCATGAGCAATCCAATTCAAGGAAAACAAAATCATCAATGAGACAAGTTCTAAGTGCTACCCAAAAATAAAATTGATCAAATGATTAAAACAAGTTATACTAAGAATCAAAGCAAGATCCAAGGTTGTTCCTTCGGTTGACAAGATGTACTTGCCTACAGTCTAGTTTTAGCCTAATACCAATACTACCAAGGTCACCAACGACCAAGGCCAAGCTTGACTGCTACTCTCTGTTGGAGAATACATGAATAAGGAAAGAGAAATGAAAGAAAAAGAAAAGTATAAGAAAGAGAATGTGATTGCTTATATATGAAGAGATAGGATTATAGGCCATTGGATCATAATCCATGCCCCTCACCAGGGTTTATCACAGCCACACACCAAGAAAACTAATAGACCAACGGTCCAAAGCATGCAACTAAAGGAAACTTACAAAAATAACATAAACAATGCATGAATAACATAAAGCATGATGTAAGCAATTAAAAACAAACAAACTATACATGTATAATAAGCATATATCGGGTACGTATACTAGAACAGTGAGACGAGTCTCAAAACTCTCTCCTCCTTAGAAAATTTTATCCTCGAAATTTCAATAAGGCACAAGGTCTAGCAAGAAAACTCTGGGGACATACAATCAAGGTAAGCAAGGACTTATGGGAATCAAGCACAATTCTAGAATAAGATAAGCATGTATAAGATAAGATTAGGGTACGAGATATACGAAAAAGTTACCTCACGAGTGAAACAAATATGGGTACCGAACACGGATATCATCCTCTCGCTCCAAAGTTGACTCGTCCGGTGAGTGATATCTCCAAGCAACTCGGACTAACCGAATAGTCCAGTTCTTGAGAATCTTCTCTCTTCGGTCCAAAATGGATACAAGCCTCTCCTCATACCAACGACCAATTCTGAATGATCCATGATATGGTTTGAATCTGGTATATATCGTCATAACTGAGATACATAAAAAATGTTATATATCTTGCGAAGCAACGACGGAAGAGCAAGGCGATAAGAAATATCTTCCACACGCTCGAGGATATCGAACGGACCAATATACCATGGACTAAGCTTCCCCGCACACCAAATCTGATGACCCCTCGGGTAGGCAAAATTCGTAGGAATACATGGTCGCCGACAGAGAACTCAAGAGGTCGCTGATGCGAATCGGCCTAATGACGCTGACGATCTTGAGCCACCTTAAGATTCTTTCAGACTTGTTTGACTACCTCAACTGTCTAGGCTATCATCTCGGGACCAAGTAATTGCCTCTCATTAATATCATCTCAAGCTAATGGTGATCTGCACTTTCTGCCATACAGTGTCTTGAAGGGTATAGTCTGGATACTTGCCTGGAAAATATTATTGTATGAGAATTTTACCAAGTATAGATGGTCTTCCCATTAACCACCAAAGTCAATGGTGCAAGATCGAAGCATATCTTCTAGAGTTTGGATCGTACGTTTTGACTGACCATCTATCTGGGGATGATAAGATGTACTGAACTTCAGACGGGTACCCAAACTCTGTTGTAGACTCTGCCAAAGTGAGATATGAATATAGAATCTTTATCTGATACGATGCTGACTGACACTCCATGAAGTCTGACAATCTGATTCATGTACATCTGAGCCAACTGCTCTGTAGACTGTCATACTCTCAAGGGAAGAAAGTAAGCAACCTTTGTGAGTTAATCCACTATTACCCAAATTACATCTCTGCCATCTAGGGATCTAGGAAGAACGGTCACAAAATCCATGGTGATATGGTCCCACTTCCATTCCAAAATTGGTAAAGGTTGAAGAAGTCCTACTGGTCTCTGATGCTCAGCCTTGACTTGCTAACAAACCAAACATCGGGAGACAAACCATGCTATCTCCCTCTTCATATCATTCTACCAAAAATGCTGACGAATATCTCTGTACATCTTCGTTCCCCCTGGGTGAACGAAATTCTGAGAACTATGGCTTCTGACATGATCTCTTGACGGATATCTTCTCTTGGTACACAAAGACGATTACCAAATCGGAGAGTTTCGTTACTATGAATGCTTAGTTCTGTTCTACGCTCTATTTTGTATTCTGTTCTACGTTACTGAAGCTTGACATCTGTTGACTGTAATGTTCTAATCCTTTCTATTATACTGGACTGAACTTGCAGATCGGCCATCAATACTATATTGCCAGGCAACACTACTTCTATGTCCATATCCTGAAGATCTTCTAAAATCTCTCGCTGCACCATGAGAAAATAAGCTCCTGCTCTCCGGCTCAAAGCATCTTCCATGACATTAGCCTTTCCTGGATGATATTGAAGGTCAAGATTATATTTTGTCATCAGCTCTAGCCATCTCCTCTGTCTCATATTAAGATCCTTCTGAGTAAAGACTTGCTTCAAACTCTTATTATCAGTATAAATCTCTACTCGATCTCTATATAGGTAATGTCTCCAAAGTTTGAGTGCAAAGACAACTGCTGCTAACTCCAAGTCATGTGTTGGATAATTCTTCTTATGGTCTCGAAGCTACCGAGACGCATAAGCTATGACGATGCTATGCTGCATAAGAATACACCCTAGTCATTTTCCTGACACATCGCAATATACCATGAAACCACTTGTCCTATCTGAAAGCATCAAAATTGGTGCCGTAATTAACTTCTGCTTGAGCTTCTTAGAAGAGGTTTGATATTCATCTATCAAATCAAAGCGCACATCCTTACGAGTCAATTGTATCAAGGGTGCAAAAATTCTAGCAAAGTCTGACACAAATCTCCGGTAATATCCCGCTAAACCCAGGAAACTATAGACTTCTACAACGGTTCTAGGTACTGGCCACGTCTCAACGGCTTCTATCTTCTGGGAATCCACTTCAACTCCTCCTTTAGCAATAATATGCCCCAAGTATGAAATGTGATCAAGCCAGAACTTGCACTTGTTGTACTTGGCATATAACTTATATTCTCTAAGGACTTGAAGAACTACACGAAGATGTTGCTCATGCTCTTCTTTACTTCAACTGTAAACCAAGATATCATCGATGAACACAATCACAAACTTGTCCAATTATGGCATAAAAATACGATTCTTGAGATCCATAAATACTGCTGACGCATTGGTTGCTCCAAAGGGCATTAATAAAAACTTTTAATGTCCATATCTTGATCTGAACATCGTCTTGGGTATATCTTACTCTCTGACTCTGACCTGATGATATCCCGACCGCAGATCAATATTGGAAAATACTACTAATCCACTAAGCTGATCGAACAAGTCATTTATCCTTGGGAAGGGATACTTGTTCTTGATGGTTACTGTATTAAGGGTACGATAATCAACACATAATCGTAACGTTTCATCCTTCTTCTTCACAAGTAATATTGGGGCTCCCCAAGGTGATCTACTAGCACGAATGAATCTATTGGTTCTCAATTCTTTAATCATTCGGTACAAGACTTCTAACTATGATGGTGCCATCATGTAGACTTTCTCTGACACTGGTACTGTTTCAGAAAGTAGATCACTGGTAAACTCTATCCCTCTTTCTGGTGGTATGCCTAGAAGTTCTTCTGAAAACTCACTGACCACTCTGGGAAATTATACTCCTTCTGCTACTTCCATTCTCATGATTGCTGACGGAGACTCCATCTCTCCTCTAGAAAATGAGAATTCTTCCACTCCGTGGATACGAAAGATAACCTTTCCAGCATGGCAATCTATCATCGCGTATTATACACTTAACCAATCTATTCCTAAGACGACATCATAATCTCCCATAGGAAACTCTATCAGTCTAGCAGAAAAATCTCTCTCGCACACTACGACCCAACACGAGGTATAAATTCTATTTACTCCACGATACCGTTACTAGTAAGTATATTGAGTCTTACTGATAATGATTCGGGTTTTAATCCAAGTCATGTAACAAATCGTGCAGACATAAAGGAATATGATGCACCAGAATAAAATAATACTTAAGCTGAATGAGAGTTGATGAGAATGGTACCTGCCACTACCTAACCTGAAACTAGTTGTTCTTCCATGGTGAGTGCCATAGCCTGACCTCATCCTCTCGGTACTGGTCTTCGCTGTTGTGGACCTCCTTGCCTGGCTTGTACTTGAACTTGGGCCTGTATATACTGCTATGGCCTCTGCTGCTGGAATACTTGAGATTGGGTAAGCAAAGGCCTCTAATCCTGGTTTTACTGAACTGGCGCTGAAGCCCTATATTAGGGTCCTGCCGGGAAAGATGATGATGAACTAGCTCTTTGTGGGCAATATCCTACTATGTGTCCTGGAGCTCCACAAGCTAAGCACAACCCTTGTGCTCTGCGGCATTCAGAAAGTACATGCCCAGGCTTTTGATAATGAGAATACTCTGCTGAAGAAGATATCCTTTGTTGTTGAGTTCGGGTTGGTACTATTTGCTGAACTGAGGCTATTGAAACTGGCCTCCTCGGAGATCTGATAGTTAAAGACCTAACAGTCGAGGGTGGTGCTGAAGACTGCTTATAAGAATCGCCTGAATTATGGGTCCTCTTACGACCTCCAGTCATATCCACTATTCTCTGGAAGGTATACTCATGCCTCATTGCTTCTCTTAATACAGCATCAAAAGTCTGGAACTCGTGTTGTTCCACTGCCAATATGATCTCCAGTTGAAGTTTCTGCTAGAACCTCCTTGATCAATCTAATTCGGTCGCCACCAAGGTGGGAGCAAACCGACTTAACCTACAGAACTCTGCCGTATAGTCGTCGACAGTTATGCCCATCTGTTTCATATTATTAAATCTCTGTTGCAGATCATAACGCGATACTACGTCAAAGTATCTAACCTAATTTGCTGAATGCGGCCCAGGGGACATGTACTGTTAGTGAAACTATCTGTGCTGCCCACCAGTGTCGGGCCAGATCTAGTAACTGCAACCGAACTACCGAGACTTTCTCTCTAGCCAGAACTCCGGCTGCATCTAGGATAACCTCGGTGTCCTGAATCTAAGCATCCATGCAATCGTATTCTCAGTGCTATAGAAATACGAGGGTTGGAGGCGCTTGAAGTTGCTTACCGAGTTGTTGGCACGAGGTCTGCCTCTTTCCAAAGTCCCTTATACTGACTGAATGAGTATGTCCTCTCGAGATCCTACAGATGCCAATATTTCCTAAAGGATACCAATTATCACACTGTTGTCCCCTCGTGCATCAGGTATTGGTTACACTGTAGGTACTGTCTGGATCTGAGATTCCTTATTTTGAGCTATTTTGGACCCGGCCCCAGAATGCTGAGGCTGAACCTCAAGAGTTTGTTGGGCATTGGGATGTTGTTCTTCTACTGGAGGAACTCGGGCTGGATGATCAGAAGGACCAGGAATAATATCCCTGAAAGATAGACACAAGGATCATCAAAGGGATGAACATGATTTATCGATGATCAAAGTAGATGTTGAATCAATATTTTATGGATATAAATTCGACACTGGAGGAGATCAAATAGTAGAATAATTGAGACATCTAAAATACATTAGTAAACCCCTCATACTTTTGAATTTTCAGACCTGCATGGGCCACCACTCAAACCATGTCACGCTCCAGAACCAAAATACTAGAGAGCGGGGTAGACAAAGCCAGCTACATATACCAGAGTACTCTATACCCCGAGATACAGTTACGAATATCTAGACATGTGAGGATTAACTCTATAATCCATCAGGCAATCCTGTATCAAGAATCCTAGGTGTCACAATCTCAAGCAAGCAACAAATTTACAAGACGTATGTTCACCAACATATAATAGTAAGGCGTCACAAACTATACATACTTAGATGATTAAGAAGCTAGTTACCAAAATAAAGAACTAGCAGAGTATAATGTTACATGATCAGCTCTAGCTATAGTCTATAATACACTTTATATGTAGGTCCGCAGGCTAGAATATCAAGTCCTAAAATACGAGCTAAACATGTGCTCGGTGGCTAAATGCCTCAAAAGAATAATAATACAAGATCAAGTGGGTGATGAAAGAAGAACCCACTCATGGCCCCGGGTGCTCCTGGTGTTCACCATCTTGAGGCGGAAAGTACGGAAGATCCTGCGGTCCTGCTCCAAAATCTGGCCATACAAAACTAGTAGGGTCAGACCCCAAAATAAAAAGTACCACAAGGGAGCCAAACTTATGAACTAAAACCAGCATGCCAACAAAATTAGGAAGAATAACAGGTAAAGTAACAGTTAAACAGTTTTGAATTATTTAAACAAGGATATCTGGAATTAGTACTCAGGTTACCATTTTTGGGTCAGTTGTTAAATAAATCAGGACGGGAAAAGACTAGACTGGAAATAAAGCGATCACGGCCAATCATGTCCTACGGCTAGCTATCATTAAGTAACTAGGGTTATCACAGTCCTAGTTACTAAAATATGCAGTGTAAGATTTCTTACAGCCACATGCCCTGCAGACTATCCGGGTTATCCAGACGAATGGGTAAATAGTACAGGTTTATCAGGTATAATTATTTTCTTATCTTTTTTGGTAGTGCAACACTCGTCAGTGTGTTGGAAGTGTGCCCCTCATGACGGAAAGCTCCAAATCCATCAGGTGTCGTTGGGATACCGGGATTGCATGTAGCCATGAAATCTCTCTATATGCTAGATTATTATTCTTGTTATTAGCCTAGACAATTATCAAGGATTTTTGACTGTGGTGCTCAAAAATCTGCCTTAGACATGATACAAGACACGATAATAGCTTGATGAGTACAATCAAAATTAACAACTGGGATACATGTCATGCAATACAGGTGCTACTAATAGCCTTGATCAGAAAAGTACAAAAATTCTCGAGTCATAGGTGCGCTACGTCGAGCCACTATCAGGATTATCAGTACATTATCAGGATTATCATGGGTGCGCTATGTCGAGCCACTATTAGGAGTATCAGGATTAGGACTATCAGGATCAGGACTATCAGGGTTATCAGTACAATATCAGGATTATCAGTATAGGATCATGATTAGATTATCAGTACAGGATCAGGATTATCAGTTCCATGTCAAGATTCAAGAGTTCATTTATAGCGTACAATCACTAGATCATGTCAGAAAATCAAGATCAATATCAAGAATGTTATATTCAAAAAATAACCAGGATTAACTAAAATAATGGGATAAAAGAGAACTAGATAATCATCAAGAGTTAAGCATATGAAAGAGAATACTGGTATACAAGTGCATAAATCATCAATTCAGGGTTGGCACATAAAATCAGACAAAAAAATAGCATCCGCACAAAATAGTCCAAGACCACTATTGGCGCATAAATGGCCAAAACGAGTATTGGCGCACAAATCACTAATCCGGACAGTTTTGGCCCACTTTGATACAAAAGTGCTCCGAGCAATAGGTGGCGCACAAATAATACTAAAGCACACTTCTAGGACCTCAGCGAATAATGATAGAAGTACGCGAGCCAGGAGCTTGGCGCATAAATCTATCATTGGCGCACAAATGAAAGTACCCAAGCTATGAACTTGGCGCACTTTCATCAAGTATGCCACTAGTGAGGTTTGTAGCACAAACAAGCGCAGAAAAATCTACTAAAAGACAAAGCACAAGTTCTAATGCATGACACAATAGTCAAGACAACCCTGCAGTCGAGAACACAATTTTCGAGAATGCTCAAAAGTCATTGCTTAGTTACTAAGTAATTACTAAGGGCTACAAAGTACACCGTCTTTGGAGAATGCCACATAGTTTACCAAGTAGCAAAGTACGCTATTCTCCAGAAGTGACAAAGTGCACCGGTAAGAAAAGTTTCACCAAAGTGTGCCAACTTTGCAATATCTGTAAAGTACGCCAACTTGATTTTTTAAGCAGTGGCTTACATTCTTGATGACTTGTAGACACATTCAAAAGTGCTCAAGTAGGATTGGCATACTTTTGGAGAAATTTTCATAGTACAAAACATACGTAGGAGTAGAGAAGTGAGAAGTGCGTCCAGAGTACTCAACATATCTTGGTGCACTTTCTAAGAAATTTATGAAACACACACAAGTGCGCTTATTGGAACTTCGCTTATACGACAAGGGTTCCTTGCGTACTTTTTGTATGCCTTCTCAGGTAAACTTTGCATTCTCTGACTTGCTGTTCTCAGGCTCCATGAGCAATCCAATTCAAGAAAAACAAAATCATCAATAAGACAAGTTCTAAGTGCTACCCAAAAATAAAATTGATCAAATGATTAAAACAAGTTATACTATGAATCAAAGCAAGATTCAAGGTTGTTCCTTCGGTTGGCAAGATGTACTTGCCTACGGTTATGTTCTAGCCTAATGCCAACACTACTAAGGTCACCCACGACAAAGGCCAAGCTCGGCTGCTGCTCTCTACTGGAAAAAAATGAAGAAGGGAAGAGAAATGAAAGAAAAAGAAAATAAATGTGGAGGAAAGATAACGGGATTGCTTATATAGGAAGAGTTATGATTGTAGGCCATTGGATCATAATATATGTCCCTCCCCCGAGTTCATTACAGCCACACATCAAGAAAACCAAGGGACCAATGGTCCAAAGCATGCAACTAAGAGAAACTTACCAAAACAATCTAAATAATGCATGAATGGCATAAAGCATGATGTAAGCAATTAAATAATAAATAAGCTATACATGTATAATGTACATATATCATGTAAGTATACTAGAACAGTGAGACGAGTCTCACAACTCTCTCCTCCTTAGAAAATTTTGTCCTCAAAATTTCAATAAGGCACAGGGTCTAGCAAAAAAAACTCTGGGGACATGCAATCAAGATAAATAAGGGTATACGGGAATCAAGCACAATTCTAGAACAAGACAAGCATGCATAAGACAATATCATGGTACGAGATATACGAACAAGTATACCTCACGAGTCAAACAAATACGGGTATCGAGCACGGATATTATCCTCTCGCTCCAAAGTTGACTCGTCCGGTGAGTGATGCCCACCAGCAACTCGGCCTAACCGAATAGTCCGATTTTAGTAATGCCCTTTGGAACAACCAATGTGGGGTAGCCGATAGCACAATATTCTTTTCTTCCAATGATCTAGTCAAATTTTATCTCGTTTAATCATTATTTTAAGTTCTTGAGTCATGGACACTCGAGAAATTTCTAGAACGATGACTTACGATCATGTGGGGTAGCCGGTAGCACAATTTTTGTGACTTTGAATACACTCACAAAACTGAACCTTATGAAGACAATTTCAAAGGGCAAAATAAGCATATACGTAAGAAAAGGAATTGTAAGTCTTATAAAATTTCTTTGAATTAGTTTGTTTTTTGGTGATCAGTCTTTAGTTCAACTTGACTTTATATGTAGGCTAAGTTGCTCTGATTGTGATACAGGGAATTGATATATACTGATACACAAGGCTACCTGCGAGAGTGTTTAGGGCATATATCAGCAAATATTACCGGAAGTGAGCTCAAATCCGTCAAATTATGTTGCATAGACACAACAACACATATAAGTCAAATTAAGTTTCAGTATCGGCACAATATTGGAATATGCTAGTCATCTGATCTTCCTTAGTTTGTAGCTTCATTAGAATTATGTTTTAGAAATTTTATAATGACATCAATAATGACATCTGAAGACATTTCTGTCAAGTGTCTGAATGGCTTCTAAGGGGTAATTATATCGGATATGGATATGGTATACAATCTTGCTCCATCTCTGAAATGTTCATCTACATAAATGCATTATAGGAAATATCCAGTAAACTATAACAGAGTTGTGAATTTATGCTCAGATTTATTTCATATGTTTTATCTTTTTCTTCTATATGGACACAAATATGGATATAGACACAATACAAGATACATGCTTTGGTCTTTTAAATAGGTACATATGTAGTCCTCTATGTAGCATTAATATGGACACTAATACAGGGACCACCACGATATGGACATATTATTTTGTGTCCTTGCCTCTAAATTTTTTTTCTTTCACATTAGTTTCTATCTGAAACCTACCATGTTAGTAGTCCAAAGATATTCTGAGTTGCTTGTTCAAAATAAGCTTCTCCTTGAAACTATGTATGTGTTTATGTTTTTGCATTCACTAGTAGCTTAACGTGTGAATGACTATCAACCCCTACTAATATTCTATCTTGAAAGTTCAACCCTTTGTCTAACAAATTTTAGCTGCTAAAAACCTAATTTTTTGTAGTGGTTGTTCGTGTTTTGACCCATGATATTGGGTCATTTATGGATATTATACATTTATTGAGGCTTTTAGACTTTATTTCTTGCACTCAGTTGTGTGGATATTTATTGCATTATTTACGACAGAATTTTTTTGAGACTCGGTTTGTAATTCCAATGTGTTATTTTCTACAAATTTTACTTTATTATTCATATTAAATGTATGCGAATTTACCGGTGTTGAGTGTTCCACCGAAGAGGTCGATGAATCCAGAAAATTCAATGGAGGGTTGCTTCGGATATATTTATATAAATTGTGAATTCATAATCTGTAGGAATATTGGTTTGGAAATTATTTTATATTATGTTTTTTTATTTTTTCACTGAAAATTTAACGATGTTTAGCGATTATTAGCGACGCAATTAAATGTTGCAATTAGTTGCTGATGTCAGACAGTTTAGCGACGTTCAACAACTCTGGACACGTTGTTGAACGTCGCTAAAAGTCGTTAAATTTTGCTACTTTCAAAAAATAGTTGATTCTTACCGACACGTTTAGCGACTTTGTGCAAAAAAATTAGCGATGTTTAGCGATGTAGTTAAACGTTGCAGTTAATTGCTGACGTTAGACTGTTTAACGACGTTCAGTGACTCTTGATACGTTGCTAATAGTTGCTATTTAAAAAAAATAATATCGACTTTTGCTGACTCGTTTAGCTAATTTTTGCGATTTTATAAAATATTGTAAAACGTTGCTGATATCAGAAAATAGTACCGACTCTTACCGACATTTTATGCGTCGCTAAATTGCGACAAATGTCGCTAAAACTGTGACGCAATAACGTTGCTAAACTATGTCGCTATTGTGACGTTTAGCGACATTTTTATTGTCAACGACTTGATAAAATGAAACTAATGTTAATTAGCAACGTTTTTTCCAATTTAATGACGTCTTTAAGTGTCACTAATTTGACTTATTTTGGTAGTGTTTTTCCTGTTGCGCGTTGCCCTCCTCCCCCTACGTTGTCCTACTTGCGGTTGTTGTTGCTTGCGTAATTATTAGAAAAACTAAAATACAATTGCTGTAATTATTCAAATATTTATGAAGATCACTTAAGAAGACTAAAAAATAATCTCTTAAAGATCACTGAGGACGATTAAATGACAACTTTCGTAATTACCTAGCAGAGTCGGTTCGAAATATTTTAATGTGGAAAATCCAAAATGATGTTCCTTGTTCAAAAGATATATTGAAAATAAAGTACAAATTTTGGGAAAAGATTCATTATTTCATTATCACGAACGCATTTTATTAATTTAGGCCAGTTTTGAACCGAGATATGCTCAGCCCTACACTTTACTTCTAAACTCAACTTTTCTCTCTCTCTCTCTCTCTCTCTCTCTCTCTCTCTCTATATATATATATATATATATATATATATATATATATATGATGCTCAAAATTTTAGTGTAGTTTTGAACGATTGGAAGTCTGATGTCATCCTCTCCTTTATCATAGCTCTAACCATTGTTGTTAAAGTTGCTCTTGTTTAATTAATTGTATTATTTTCACTTGCTAGTGTTGTGTTGTTTGTTTTGCATGTTCCACACAATTGCAACTTCGGAAGAATCAATATAATGGAATTTTCTATTTTGAGATTAAATATGAACAAAGTTTGCTCCACTCTTATGGTTGTGATTCCCTGATTTATGTTCCTTTTGTTAATATGTTTCCTCCGCTGCCCCTTGTTATTGCTACATATGTAAATGTAAGAAAATATATTTATTCATAGTTGTTTACACCCCTTAGCTGCGGATAAATAGTTCATATTTGCTTCTAATCTGAAAGGATACTTGTATGCTGATGTATGAATCTCAGACTAAGCCTAGATCCGTAATATTTATATTGGTTCCTTATCTTTTGAAAGAGCTGCTTGCGTGCTTTATGAATTTTCATGTACAGCTAACAATGTTATCATGGATTTGTTGAGATATGAAGATTCATTAATTTCAAAATAAATGGGCCAGTCGGTGCCCCATTTATTTTTTATAAAAAATTTTCAAAATAAACGTTCCGGATCGAAACCTTGTTTATTTTGGAAATACAGTCCGTCCTGTCTCGTTTATTTTACATGACCTGCCTGACCTGGCCCGTCTAAATATAAAAATTTAGGATATGACTTGTTTGGACAATATATGGTTCAGGTCGGGTCGGATCCACGGGTCCTCGATCCGTATGTTCAGCCTTAGATCAGAGTAGAGCAGCGCAGTCAGGAGATGCTAAACTTCAGTGAGTCAGGACAGAGTGTGAGGTAGGGTGCATTCACGAGGATGTAACTCTCTAGTTTGAGAGTCGTCTTTGTGTGCTGAGTAGAGATATCTGACACGAGATCATGACAGAGGCCCAAAGTTTCCAGTATTTCGTTCACCCATGAGAGACGAAAATGTTCCGATATATTCGTCAACATTTATGGTGGAATAAAATGAAAGAGGGTGATAACACGGTTCATCTCTAAGTGCTTGGTATGTCAGAAGGTCAAAACCGAGCATCAGAGACCGATCAGGCTTCTTCAGCCGTTGATGATTCCAGAGTGAAAGTGAGAGCATATTTCCATAGATTTTGCGACAGGATTTCCTAGATCCCTGACTAGCAGAGATGCCGTTTGGGTGATAGAAGACTGATTCGTGAATGTTGCTCACTTCCGACCTAGAAGTAATAGCAATTATTCTAAGTAAAGTTGTAGCAAACTTCTTTTTTACTGACTCTAATTTCTTCTTAAGTTTAGCATGTTCATGTGCACTAATTTTAACACAATCAAGTACTTCTTGTAAGCTAAACTTTAGTGTGGACATATTATCATAGTTGTCAGAAGATGAAGTTTCTCTAGCTTCATTTAGAAGACAAATAAGCTTTTAATTGTCAAGCTGATAAGATTGAATATCTTTTCTAGCTTGTTTGTATTTATTTCTAAACATCTTGCAATCTTCAAATAATTCATTGAAAGCTTCAGATAATTCATCATATAAGAATTATTCAAATAAAGAATTTTCTTTTATCTCGCTTACCATTAGGTAGTCTGTAGGATGTTGGGTATATTTTTTTTCAGAATCATCAGCTTTTCTTTCTTCCATGTTCTCATGAGTTGCTTCTAGTAGTTTCTAGATCTCATGTGATGTATTGCACATAGAGATGCGATTGAACTCACTCCCATTTAGAGCACAGTAAAGAACATGCATTCTCGTTGCATCAAGACTAGCTGCTTTCTTCTCCTCTTCTGTGTACTCATCATCTGGTTTATTAATTGCTTCAGAGCCTCTTGTAACATAAAAACATAAGGTTAGTTCTTTTAGATAAATACTCATATATGCCTTCCAATACGTGTAGTTAGTGCCATCGAATAAAGGTGAACAATTTATAGACTTGCCCTTACCCAAAATTGGATTGCTAGTTGCCATGGATTTACTCAAGGATGTTAATCTTGACCAAGAGAACTTTGCTCTAATACCAATTGATGGGGCAACCATAGTCACTCTAGAGTGGGTGAATAGAGTGTGTGTATGTGCCAGTAATCCAATTAAAATTAAGGCTGATAACCAACTAGAAAGTAACTGGGGAAATATGTACGAAAATAAAACAGAGTCTAATTACCAACTTATGAAACTGCTATAATAAGTAAACGTAAGATCAGAGTAGTAGCAGAGTAAAAGTAAAGAAAATAGAGTTCAGAGGGAAAAACACAAACATTGAGATTTTATCCCGGGTTCCGTCATGGATGACTAGTCCAGGCCCGAGAAGTCTTGTTCGGAGTTAATCTACTATTTGTGAAATATGATACACCACAAGGTTTAATCCAAAGACTTGCTACTTCTTACAACACGAATTTTGATCCGAAGGTTTCGCTGACTTCTGACAGACACGCACTTTGATGCTGAGAGCAAGCTGACTTCTAACTTTAAAAATAGTAACTGAATTTTCAAGCTAGTATAACTCTAACAAACTTCTAACCGAAGACACACTTGGCACTTAGAAAGTTATGAAAGAGTTGTCTTGGTGATGAGAAAGTGAATGCTCAAATGGAAAGGTTAAAGTTTAAAAGAATGAGATAGTTAGAGTGCTTTAGAATAGTAAAAATCATTCTTTATTTATAGGCTTTTTCCTGACTTAGTTCGGGCAGAGTTCGAATGCCCTAACGTTCATAAATTCGAACGTTGTACCCTGAACTCGTGGAATGAGCTGTGGACCAGGGGACTGGACTTGGGCATGACCGAATTTGGTTCGAGTTTGGTACGAACTTGGGCTGAGTTATGTCACCCTTGTTCCAGAACCTAGTGTGAGACTCGTCTCGCAGTATTCGTATTTGAAACGGATACATAATTTGTGCTATTTATTGCATTATATTGGTTCTCGAGGAAGCTCAAAAATTCTCAAAATTAAAACTTTACTATCTGATCGGTATACTGACGATATATTATAGTATACCGACAATATACTGTCCGAAAGATATTTGTTTTACTTTTCGAGATATTTTTGAGAAATTCTCTATATATAGTCCTTGATTTTTCTTTTCTTTTCATTTCATTTCTCATTTCTCTTTCTCTCTCTTCTCTTCACCCTTTTTCTCTCGAGCTTGGAGCTTGGTCTTGAGACCTGGAGTATGGTTTCTGAACTCCTTCGTGGTGGTAGACTAGAAGGTTTAGGCTAGGAGCTCGCTTTAGGCAAGTACACCTTGTCGATTTTGTGAACTTATTTTACTTTCTATCATTTTACTTTTCTGGAGCTTTGGTTGTTACTTTTTAGCTAGACATGCTTTACTATTGTTGTTCATATCATAATTTCTAGCCTAGTGACTATTTTGGTTTTAATTTCTAGTAGAATCTTGTTTCGTCCCTTTTTGTTACTCGATAACGAATACGGTACCGAAGTTGTGACTGTAACGAATACGGTACCGGATTTTCCTAGATTGTATGCAGTCCCGGTTATTCATATGGTTATCTTGTGGAGTATCTTGAGGAGTATCCGGTACTGGTTTGTACGTATGGATATCCTGGACAGACTGTAGGAACATGCGATCAGAAGTAACTCTAATATCGCGTTGTATTATAATTGTTAGTAATTAGGATTATGATAACCCTAGTTAGTTAAAGTATCAAGCCGTACTTATATGATTTATCGTGACTGATGGATGATGGTTAGTCTAGTTTTACATGACCACACCTTTATTTTCTGCACTTGTTATTCTATTTTGCTTATCAGTTCAGGATATTCTAATTGGAGGTTTACATTATTTCTTTTATTATCCTGAGATCATTACATTTAGTCTTTACTTTCAGTAGTTGTATTGCTTGAGTTGTTGGTTTAAGTTTCTAGATTGGCTTCCTTTGTGGTACTTGCTATTTGGGGTCTGACCCCACTGGTTTTGCATGGCCAGATCCAGTAGCAGCATCGGAAGATCTTTCGTACCTTCCTAAGGATGGTGATCACCAGGAGCACCAGACCACTTGAGTGGGTGTTCTTACTTTTTTACTCTAATATACATTCTATTTTTGTTGGCATTTAGCCACTGAGCACGTGTTTAGCTCGTATTTTGGTTTAATTAGTTAGCCTACGGTAATTGCATGATTGACATATCCTAGGGTTGATCATGTATGACTTAGATTTTGGCTAGTTTATTCATTTTGTGTTCACTAGTTTCATGATCATCTGTATATTATAGTTTCGGATGTTTTACTATTATATTTCAGCTTATCTTATATTTTGTTATTATTTCGGTTGTTCTTGTGATTGAGACACTAGGGTTTGTTGGACCTAGGCTTGACTGTTAGTTTATAGTAGTGACCCCTCATGTCTTACAGCTTCACCGTATATATAGAGTACCTATGTGCTCTAAGTATATATAGCTGGTCTTGTCAGTCCCTCTCTCTAGTATTCTGGTTTTGGGGCATGACATGATTTTAGTGGTGGACCATGCAGGTCTGGTTTTTTTATAGATATGTAGGGGCGGTTGTTGTTTTTGCTATATGTCTCAATCCTAAATAGTTTCCCTTGATCCCTAGTCCTTTTTCTCCATCCCTGATTCTTGATCTGATATATGCGTATTCCTTGATCTATCCTGTTCTTCGATTGACTCTTGTGTCCTTAACTTTCAGGGGCACTGTTCTTGTTACTATCGGCCAGATGGATCGAGTGCAGTTCGAGGAGGGTCAGCATTCGGGATCCCATCGTATTCCTGGAGATCGGTCTCAGCATTCAGGGGCAGAGTCTAGAGTAGATCCTGAGGCAGATCGGCCGGCAGTACCGGACCAGCAGGCAGCACCTATGCGCCCAGTTAAGCCCGAGCAGCCAGAGGATGTTTTTCGAGCCCTGAAGGATGTCCTTCGAGGTTCATGATGACCCGGCAGTACCAGAGTGACCTACTCAATCAGTCTGTCCAGATAGCGTTGGAACAAGGTAGTTTATCAGATTCATAATTCTGCGACCAGCTTCAGGCATCTCAGTCCTCCATACTTCTATAGCACAGAGGACGCGATTTAGTCCGATGCTTGGCTACATGACACTGAGGCCATCTTGGTGGCAGCAGGGACTCCGGATAGAGAGCATGTAGCAGTATAAGGTTATTGTTGTTGGAGTTGGCACGTGACTGGTGGGCAGTGCATGAGGGTTATCTCATAACATCGATTCTATGTGCAAAATTTTTAGTGAGAGATTCCAGGCAAGATATTTTGACGCAGTTACGAGCTTCAACAGAGATTTAACAACCTCGGGCTGGAGGACAGAATCGTCGATGGTTATGCGGCAGAGTTTGCGAGTCTTAGTCGGTTTGCTCCCACTTTGGTAGCGATCGAGTTGGACAGGATAATGAGGTTCCAGCAAGGACTCCATTTAGAGATCTACCTGGCGGTAGAGCATCATGAGTTTCAGAACTTTGATGCGGTGATGCGGATAGCCATGAGGTATGAGTACACATCACAGAGGATTACAAATCGAGTTGGGAGCCAGAAGAGGCCCAATGTTTCATGAGGATCAGCATTCCAATTATCAATACCAGCTCCAGTAGTTCGAGCCCCAACGATTGGATCCTCGAGGAGGACAACATCATCTTAGCAGTCTTCCCCAACGCGCCCTTAACAGAGGCAGTCATCTTCTTCTTCCCGTAGTTATTTTTATTGCGGGAAACCTGGGTATATAGTATCAGAGTGCCGTAGGGCACAAGAATTGTGCTTGGTGTGTAGGGCATTAGACCACATTGTCGGAGCATGTCCTAGGAGGAACTAGATTGGATCATCATCAGCCCAGTCAGCAGTTCGGCCGCAACGCCATAGTACAGGATACCATCACCGATGCAACAACAGCAAGTTCAGAGGCCTTTGTCTCCACAGACTCAGGAATTTCAGCAGAGGCTGCAGCAGTATGTGCAGGCCCAGGCACAGGCGAGACCTAGAGGTCAGCAACATAGGGGACCAACAACTAGAGGGCAGGGTTGAGCCTTCTTGCTATCGATGGAGGAGGCTTTGGCAGCATGAGAGGTGGTAGCAGGTACCATTCTCGTCCACTTTCGTTCAGCTTCAGCTTTATTCGATTCTGGTGTATCGCATTCATTTATATCTGCATGCTTTGCGACACGAGTTGGATTAGAGTTTGAGTCCTTACCTATAAGGTTGAATATACTTACTGATATTGGTCTCGTGGGAGTAGATAGAGTATATCCCTCGTGTAGAGTTATAATGTGTAGGAGAGAGTTTCTCGCGAGGCTGATAGAGTTTCCTATAGGCGATTATGATATCGTGCTTAGATTAGATTGATTGACTATGAGACACGTGATGATTGATTGCCATAGTGGCAAGGTTATCTTTCGTGTACCTGGTGGGAAGGAGTTCTCATTCTTGAGAGGTGTAGTAGAGTGTCACCGGAGGTTACATTGATGATGGCGGAGGCCGAGGAGGCACAGTTTTCCAGGGTAGTTTGTGAGTTTTCTGACATATTTTCTGATGAGCTACTAGGTGTACCACCAGTTAGAGATGTGGAGTTCTACATTATTTTGATCCCAGGAGCAAAGCTAATATCAGAGATAGTTTATAGGATATCACCATCTGAGTTGGAGATCTTATACCGGATGATTGAGGATTTGAGAGCCAAGGTATTCATTAGACCTAATGCATCGCCTTGGGGAGCCCCGTTACTTCTTGTTAAAAAGAAGGATGGTTCATCATGTTTAGTTATTGATTATAGAACACTAAATACGGCAACCATTTGTAAGCCCCCTGATTTTTAGTAATTATTATTTTGGATTTCTCACAATTTTCCGTAATTTACTGGGATTTTTCGGTAATTAAAACCTAGGCTTTTGATAATTAAATAATTTTTAATTACTAATAAATAATATTAAAATATTATGGAAATAATATTTTATGGTGTAAAATGGAAAACCGGACATGGGGTAATTTTCTGCGGATTTATTGGACTCCGAAAACCCGTTTAAAGCCCTGAAATTCGAAGTACATTTAAACCGAATTTAACCCGTGCCAACGCCCGACATCCCCATGAGAGCCGAAGCCAAGCCCGAGGAGCGTTGATCCAGCCCAAATCCTAGGACAAACCCAAGCCCAAATTTCTGCATGTATAAATGCCTATTTTCCTAGTTTTCTCCAAAAAGAAAAAAAAAGAAAAAGAAAAAGAAAAGAAACAAAGAAATAAATCCCAAAATCCCTAATTCTAGCCCTAACCCTAGCCGCCAGAGGCCACCCTTTCCCTGACTCCCTCCGGCCGACTTCACCGACCCCCGCGGCGGCTCCGGCTGCAGCGCCGCCGACTCCGGCCTCCGCCACTCCCCCGCCTGATCTCGACAGCTGCTATCCCCTCGATCACCGCCGCCCTCTTCTTCCTCCATCCTCTCCTTCATCTCCCACCACTGGCAACACCATGCTCCGCTGCCCACTTTTCGACCCACAGCCCTCGACACCCTTGCTCCTCCGCCTAGTCGTGCCCTAACCCCCGACCACGATGAAAACCCCTTCCTCCCTCATCAAGCTCCCCTGAACCCTAGACTCCGGCCGCCGTCCCCCTCAGCTTGACTCCGCCGCCGGCACCCTCCTCTCCGTCAGGCTGCCCCCGAGCTCCCCTCCAGAAAACCCTCACCCTCCTCCTTCTTCCCAGCCGACATGTTCCGCCCCTAGCCCAGCCACCGTGGCCTTCCACCTCGAGCCCCGACCACCGACCGGAAAACCCGCGCTGGCCAGTACTCCGACCGCCTCGACCAGCGAGCCTCCTCGCACGCCGTTTCTCCAGCAGTTCCTCCCCGGAGCCACCACCCTCTCCTCCTCCTTCCCCCCCCCCGCATCTCTACAGCCTCCGACGACGTCCCAGCACCTCCCCGACGAGTCCCTCCAGCGATTCTCCGGCGAACCAGAGCCCTAGCCCTAACCCTAGCCTGGACTCGGCAGTGGACACGGACACAGCCTGGACACAGGACTCGGTCGACGCAGGACGCGAAGAAGGACTCGGACACGACTCGGACACGTGGAAATCAGTCTTCACGGAGCCCTGTTCAGGTAGCGTTTCCTCTCTCTCCGTAATTCCGTTTTCGATTCCGTCAGTTGCGTCGTGTAGAATGTATGACCCTCACGGTGCCCGTGCAAACCGCTCGGGGCATCGCGTCCTGTGGCGATCGCAAACCGCGATCCAAAAACAGGAAAAACAATGCCCTGTTTTATCCCGGAACTGGGTATGCCCCGCCAAACGGGACGACTTGGTCGCGTGCGGTCTTCACCGATACGTGCGCACCGTCGATACGGACGTGCGGAATTTTACGGAAGTCGATTCGGGTGTGCGTGCACACCGGAATCAACGCGTATCTGCGGACAACGCCCCGTATCCGTCGGTTCTGGAACACGCTGTAACTCTGTGTACACACGTCGGATCGAAACGAAACTTGCGCCATCGGACTCGTAACAATACGCTGGTCCTGTGACCCAAGTTTGGTTCGATTCTGAGAACGTTGACGAAATCGCGTATCGTGGGCCCCACAGGCTCCACTTGACGGGCGATTTTGTGATCGGCTCATCGGAATCCAATTCTGGAAATTCCTTTGGTTCGTATCATCGTTCCTGACTTGTTGACACTAAGTTTGGCAAATTTGGAGACCTTTGACCCTGACACGCTTTTCGGTGCGAAGCGGCCCACATGTGGACCCCGCTTTGACCGAAAATATCATTTTTGCCCTTGTCTTCAAATTGGACTCAAGGACAGGCATTTCTAGCTATTTGATATTTTCTGAATCTAATGGTAATGTTTATTTTAGCAACCAGAGTAGTACCTGCAGATCACACTGAGACCAGAGCTACAGTTGGAGCTAGGACCCCAGGCAAGTGTACCTTGCCAAAACTTACAGTCCTTGTTACTTATTTTCTTGGCTTATATATATGTATATATTGTGGTTCATGCTTGATCTAGGGCTGTGTGACTTTACTTAGCGTCCGATTGATAGTCTGGTGCCAACACCGTACGCGGCGTTGTGTAATGTCATCTAGACATGGATACCGAGACCCCTATTTCTCGTACTTGTCCTATCAAGTACATCATGACCCAGGACACTTGACACTATTCATGAGACAAGATCTTTCCGAGATATTCGTGGTGATTCTGTATAGGATACAGGACTTGACAGAGATACTATATCCATAGATATTTATGACTTGTTGTATTTAGCTATGATCGTGCATAACATGGACATGGGGCCACATGGACATGAGACGTATGACTACATTGGGTGAGGAGAGACACACAGGCTACAGGTTGATTATATATATTATGACGGCATCTCAGTCTCACTCTGAGCTAGACAGCTGTCGGTGTCTCAGTCTCTCGCTGAGCTAGACAACCACATGATATCACTGCTACCGGCTCCCCGACACAGAGCTTGTAGTGGTTTCAGCCTGAGTTCTAGTGCTGCTCTCATCTTGCATATCACTTAGCTGGTTATTTAGTGCTTCCCTATTGCTCCATTTATTGCTGGAGAGACACACAGGCTACAGGTTGACTATATTATGCCGGCGTCTCAGTCTCTCACAGAGCTAGACAACTACATGATATCACTGCTACCGGCTCCCTACACAGAGCTTGTAGTAGTCTCAGCCTGAGTACTGGTGATGTTCTCACCTGTATTTTACACAGATGTTTACATAGTTGCCCTATTTATTTTATTTATTTTCTGCACTGCATTTATTTTGGCTTGAGCTTTCTTGTACCTTGCTATGTCCCCTGAGGACCTGGATCCGGATTATGTCGCCAGGATTAGCAGAGGAGATCCACCCAGAGTTATACAGTACAGGAGCATTAGCAGGAGCAGTTACTGGAACGGTACCAGATTCCGTAGACGAGTGATCACCGAGGTTATCTTCTGGGTATATACTGTTTCCATACCCAGTATCGCTGTAGTTTTCTTTAGTCTTGTATCTTGACAGATGTATCAGACTCATTATCGGGTTATTTTCCGAGTTTATATTTTACTGAGATATGATCTTGCTTTATGATTCTGATATTGTTGTATTTATTCTGTGGATGAGATTAGTATACTTAGACCATTATTGTTGTACTACAGCTTAAGTATGCCCCGATGGATTCATTAAATTAGGTTTGTCCATCGGTGTGTGCTGCTGGCCATTGCCACGTGTCCGATCCCTCGGTATTTTTGGGACTGGGGCGTGACATGGTTTTTGTGGTGGCCCATGCAAGTCAATGACTAAATTATTCGGTTTCAACTTAGGGACCGAGCAAGCCTGTAATAAGAATAGGATAAGGATCTCATCCACTTGCTTGAAACATTTTGATATCTATATCGGATTCGAATTAATTCTTGACTTACATCTTGCCTTGATTCTTGAGCGCCTCTTATTGTTTATTTTGGTTGCAGAATTATGAATCCCCAAGCCGGCGACGAGACTCATCCAAGAACACCACAAGGTGTTGTGGTTACCCACGAAGATGAAGTGACACCAGTTGACGAAGGTCAATCCGCTCAAAAACGTAGTCAAGCAAGTCAGCATGCCTCGAGAATTCAGTAAGATGGCGTTCCACCGTCGACGCCATTTACTCCACAAATGCCCGTAATTCCACAAGGGCAGGCCATGGACGGACAACAGATGTTTCAAATGATCTATGCAATAATACAAGCTCAACAAGAGGCTTTGAGTCGCAGCCTAGCAATCGCATTAGAGCAGGCGAATCTACCAGCACGACGGCCAACGATGGGCTCTATTTCTAATTTTCGCCAGCTGAAGCCCCGTACCTTCTCAGGCAAAAAGGAGCCCACAGAAGTTCATGAGTGGCTCACCAACACTCAACATCAATTAGAAGCAGCCGAGCTTCCAAAAGAACGTTGGATGACTGCCGTCAGAATGCAGTTGACGGACAATGCTCATCACTGGTGGCTATCTGAGGAGACACGGCTCGGACCAGACCGAGTTACTTGGGAGGAGTTCTCCAGACTCTTTCAGGAGATGTACATTCTAGCCATCGCTCGATCAGAACTTCGGGACAAGTTTAATCGCCTCACTCAAGACAGTATGACAGTAGAAGAGTACAATGCAGAATTCATTCGTCTAAGTCGCTTCGCCCCAACCCTGATCCCGACAGAAGAAGATAAGGCTGAAAAGTTCTTCGACGGACTAAACATTGAGCTACAGAAACTAATTGGATCCGTTGCACCTACAACTTACCCGGACGTCCTTGCTGCAGCCCGACGCATGGAGCGCGTCATCAGGAGAGAGACCAGTCTGAAGCAATCATCCACATCAGCACCCGCCGGAGCACCACAGGAAGAAGCTACAAAGAGACCTCACATGCACCAGCCATCAGAAATATCTCCATAGGCACTACCTATCTGTCAATATTATCGCAAGCGAGGCCATATTGAGGACGAGTGCAGACGAAAAAGGAAAGTATGTTTAGCTTGCGGATCCAGTCAGCATCCATTGAGGGAATGCCCTGAGCGTCGAGAAAGAGCACCAATGGTTAACCAACAAGCGTTACCAGTACCGAGGCCAACCTATCCAGCATTGGGAGCACCGCAAACGGGAGTTGAAGAAGTCCTACCATCAGCACCAGGAGGGTATCAGCCGAGGCCACCTTTGATACCACAAGCAGCACTCTTCCAGCAGGCTCAGCAGCAGCAGAGGAATCGACGACAAGGACGTGGACAAGCCCTGGCGATGACCTTGGAAGACGCACAGACCCATGGAGTAGCTAATGCGCGTAATTCTCCGTAGTTATCTGTTATAGATTTGTTTTATCTCGTTCATATTGGTCCGTGACCTCAGCCTTAACCTATGTAATTTTGAACTTGCTTATAATTGATAACCATAAAGATTATAGAGTCTTGTGTTATTGTGCTTATTTTGGGTTGTTTGTGAACTTGAATTAAGTTGTACCTCCTTCCATCATCATCTAGCGTACTTATATTTGTTGTACCAACTTGACTTATGCTGCTAATATAGCCTAGTTTTTGCAAGCTTATCCTTTTATCGAGCTTGTTCATGACATATGTATTATTGGGTCGACACACTAATACAATTATCTATTCAGAATCAGTGTATTACGGTCTGATCAACCTTAGTGCATTTTGGTTCGCTCTTCGCACGACTACTTCACGTGGATTGAGATATATAGTTGACTAGTATACTTGCCCTCTAGATATGTCTGAGCATATCGTATCAGTTACATAACGGTACTAATACGAGTATGCGAACAAAGGAATTACCAGAATAGGATTTCAATCCACAATTGTCTTGACAAATTCTATTTGAATTCGTTAAACGCCTTGACCCTGATACTTCTATTCTATTACCTCACCCTTGAACTCTTTATTATTGATCTTCGTCTTTCCTTATTTCGGAAAGATGAAATCTCGTGCTTGGTATAAGTTTGATATAGACAGTACTAGATATACCCCACAGGCCGGTCGTATTGTTGATGACCCTTTTATATGTGATTAAGGGAATATCATAGGTGATATGTTCGGTTAAAGACTAGAGGATTCAATAACATGATTAAATAAGTTGGGCATAGCTTTATTAGATGTATAGCCTTAGATGATAGATGGATAAATTCTAAGTTGGGTATAGACCGCAATGTTCACTTGAGAGGAATCTTTTAGACTGTAATCAAGTAAGATCGGATAGAGAGAACCCTACCATATTTTAATTTCGAGGACGAAATTTTTATAAGTTGGGTAGATTGTAAGCCCCTGATTTTCAGTAATTATTATTTTGGATTTCTCACAATTTTCCGTAATTTACTGGGATTTTTTCGATAATTAAAACCTAGGCTTTTGATAATTAAATGATTTTTAATTACTAATAAATAATATTAAAATATTATGGAAATAATATTTTATGGTGTAAAATGGAAAACCGGACATGGGGTAATTTTCTGCGGATTTATTGGACTCCGTAAACCCGTTTAAAGCCCTGAAACCCGAAGTACATTTAAACCGAATTTAACCCGTGCCAACGCCCGACATCCCCATGAGAGCCGAAGCCAAGCCCGATGAGCGTTGACCCAGCCCAAATCCTAGGACAAACCCAAGCCCAAATTTCTGCATGTATAAATGCCTATTTTTCTAGTTTTCTCCAAAAAGAAAAAAAAAAGAAAAAGAAAAAGAAAAGAAACAAAGAAATAAATTCCAAAATCCCTAATTCTAGCCCTAACCCTAGCCGCCAGAGGCCACCCTTTCCCTGATTCCCTCCGGCCGACTTCACCGACCCCCGCGGCGGCTCCGGCTGCAGCGCCGCCGACTCCGGCCTCCGCCACTCCCCCGCCTGATCTCGACAGCTGCTATCCCCTTGATCACCGTCGCCCTCTTCTTCCTCCATCCTCTCCTCCATCTCCCACCACTGGCAACACCATGCTCCGCCGCCCACTCTTCGACCCACAGCCCTCGACACCCTTGCTCCTCCGCCTAGCCATGACCTAACCCCCGACCACGACGAAAACCCCTTCCTCCCTCATCAAGCTCCCCTGAACCCTAGACTCCGGCCGCCGTCCCCCTCAGATCGACTCCGCCGCCGGCACCCTCCTCTCCGTCAGGCTGCCCCCGAGCTCCCCTCCAGAAAACCCTCGCCCTCCTCCTTCTTCCCAGCCGACACGTTCCGCCCCTAGCCCAGCCACCGTGGCCTTCCACCTCGAGCCCCGACCACCGACCGGAAAACCCGCGCTGGCCAGCACTCCGACCGCCTCGACCAGCGAGCCTCCCTGCACGCTGTTTCTCAAGCAGTTCCTCCCCGGAGCCACCACCCTCTCCTCCTCCTTTCCCCCTCCGCATCTCTGCAGCCTCCGACGACGTCCCAGCACCTCCCCGACGAGTCCCTCCAGCGATTCTCCGGCGAACCAGAGCCCTAGCCCTAACCCTAGCCTGGACTCGGCAGTGGACACGGACACAGCCTGGACACAGGACTCGGTCGACGCAGGACGCGAAGCAGGACTTGGACACGACTCGGACACGTGGAAATCAGTCTTCACGGAGCCCTGTTCAGGTAGCGTTTCCTCTCTCTCCGTAATTCCGTTTTCGATTCCGTCAGTTGCGTCGCGTAGACTGTATGACCCTCTCGGTGCCCGTACAAACCGCTCGGGGCATCGCGTCCTGTGGCGATCGCAAACCGCGATCCAAAAACAGGAAAAACAACGCCCTGTTTCACCCCAGAACTGGGTACGCCCGGCCAAACGGGATGACTTGGTCGCGTGCGGTCTTCACCGATACGTGCGCACCGTCGATACGGATGTGCGGGATTTCGTGGAAGTTAATTCGGGTGTGCGTGCACACCGGAATCAACGCGTATCCGCGGACAACGTCCCGTATCCGTCGGTTCTGGAATACGCTGTAACTCTGTGTACACACGTCGGATCGAAACGAAACTTGTGCCATCGGACTCGTAGTAATACGCTGGTCCTGTGACCCAAGTTTGGTTCGATTCGGAGAACGTTGACGAAATCGCGTATCGTGGGCCCCACAGGCTCCACTTGACGGGCGATTTTGTGATCGGCTCATCGGAATCCAATTCTGGAAGTTCCGTTGGGTTCATATCATCGTTCCTGACTTGTTGACACTAAGTTTGGCGAATTTGGAGACCTTTGACCCTGACACGCTTTTCGGTGCGAAGCGGCCCACATGTGGACCCTGCTTTGACCGAAAGTGTCATTTTTGCCCTTGTCTCCAAATTGGACTCAAGGACAGGCATTTCTAGCTATTTGATATTTTCTGAATCTAATGGTGATATTTATTTCAGCAACCGGAGTAGTACCTGCAGATCATACTGAGACCAGAGCTACAGTTGGAGCCAGGACCCCAGGCAAGTGTACCTTGCCAAAACTTGCAGTCCTTGTTACTTATTTCTTTGGCTTATATATATATATATATTGTGGTTCATGCTTGACCTAGGGCCGTGTGACTTTACTTAGCGTCCGATTGATAGTCGGGTGCCAACACCGTACGCGGCGTTGTGTAATGTCATATAGACATGGATACCGAGACCCCTATTTCTCGTACTTGTCCTATCAAGTACATCATGACCCAGGACACTTGACACTATTCATGAGACAGGATCTTCCCGAGATATTCGTGGTGATTCTGAATAGGATACAGGACTTGACAGAGATACTATATCCATAGATATTTATGACTTGGTGCATTTAGCTATGATCGTGCGTAACATGGACATGGGACCACATGGACATGAGACGTATGACTACATTGGGTGGGGAGAGACACACAGGCTACAGGTTGATTATATATATTATGACGGTGTCTCAGTCTCACTCTGAGCTAGACAGCTGCCGGTGTCTCAGTCTCTCGCTGAGCTAGACAACCACATGATATCACTGCTACCGGCTCTCCGACACAGAGCTTGTAGTGGTTTCAGCCTGAGTTCTAGTGCTGCTCTCATCTTGCATATCACTTATCTGGTTATTTAGTGCTTCCCTATTGCTCCATTTATTGCTGGAGAGACACACAGGCTACAGGTTGACTATATTATGCCGACGTCTCAGTCTCTCGTCGAGCTAGACAACTACATGATATCACTGCTATCGGCTCCCCTACACAGAGCTTGTAGTAGTCTCAGCCTGAGTACTGGTGATGTTCTCACCTGTATTTCACACAGATGTTTACATACTTGCCCTATTTATTCTATTTATTTTTTGCACTGCATTTATTTTGGCTTGAGCTTTCTTGTACCTTGCTATGTCCCCTGAGGACCTGGATCCGGATTATGTCCCCAGGATTAGCAGAGGAGATCCACCCAGAGTTATACAATACAGGAGCATTAGCAGGAGCAGGAGCAGTTACTGGAACGGTACCAGATTCCGTAGACGAGTGATCACCGAGGTTATCTTCTGGGTATATACTATTTCCATACCCAGTATTGCTGTAGTTTTCTTTAGTCTTGTATCTTGACAGATGTATCAGACTCATTGTCGGGTTATTTTCCGAGTTTATATTTTACTGAGATATGATCTTGCTTTATGATTCTGATATTGCTGTATTTATTCTGTGGATGAGATTAGTATACTTAGACCATTATTGTTGTACTACAGCTTAAGTATGCCCTGATGGATCTATTAAATTGGGTTTGTCCATCGGTGTGTGCTGCTGGCCATTGCCACGTGTCCGGTCCCTCGGTATTTTTGGGACTGGGGCGTGACACCATTAAGAACAAGTATCCCTTGTCCAGGATAGATGACTTGTTTGATCAGCTTAGTGGGGCAACTGTATTTTCTAAGATCGATTTGCGGTCTGGGTATCATCATATCAGAGTCAGAGAGCAAGACATACCCAAGACGGCGTTAAGATCTAGATATGGTCATTGGAAGTTCCTAGCTATGCCATTTGGAGTGACCAATACACCGGCTATATTCATGTCTTTCATGAATAGCATGTTCATGCCTTACCTAGACCAGTTTGTGATAGTGTTTATTGATGATATCTTGGTTTATAGTCGGAGTGAGGAAGAGCATGAGCAACATCTTCGCGTAGTTCTTCATATTCTTCGAGAGCAGCAGTTGTACGCGAAGTTCAGCAAGTGTGAGTTCTGGCTTGATCGTATCTCATTCTAATATATCATTTCTGGTGGAGGAGTTGAGGTAGATCCCAAGAAGGTGGAGGCTATTGAGAGTTGGCCAGTACCCCGTACAGATTTAGATGTGCACAATTTTCTAGGTCTAGCAGGCTATTATAGAAGGTTTATGGCAGACTTTGCTAGGATATTCGCACCCTTGAAACATCTGACGTATAAGGATGTGCACTATGAGTGGTCAGATGCTTGTCAGACTTCTTTCGAGAAGCTCAAGCAGAGTTTGATTTAGGCTCCTATTCTGACACTTCCAGTGGGATCAGCTAGGTTCTCGGTGTATTATGATGCTTTAAGAGTGAGACTAGGGTGTGTCCTTATGTAGCATGGCAGAGTGATAGCTTATGCGTCTCGACAGCTTCGAGACCATGCGAAGAATTATTCGACACATGATCTTGAATTGGCAGCAGTAGTGTTTGCACTTAAGATCTGGAGGCATTACCTATATGGTGATTGTCACTCCCCGTTCCCAATGTATGTATTTGGAGCGTATTTATTTTTTTGCTAGCATAGTTGTATGTTGTAGAGAGACTAGACCCATTCTTTGGTTCACTTGGCTCTTGGTTTATTGGTTTGGTTTTATCCTGATTTAAACCCTTGGTTCAAACCTCAAACCCTTCATATATAACCCAACTTCACTCTCTCCTCTCATTTTTTCTCTTCCTTTCTCTTTCTTAGGTTTTTCTCTCCCCTCCATGGTAAGTACATCTTGCAATAAATGGAGAAAATCTTTATATTTTTGTTCTATTATGTTCCTTATATGATTCTCCATACATTTAGAACTTGGTATTTCGGATTTGGTGGATGGATTAATGTAGATTTAAGTTTTAAGTTTTAGGGTTTTCTATGTGTTCTTGAGTATTCTTGGATTTTGATCCCTTAAACTTAATATTTTTGAAAACTTATTATCATATGTTGATGAGCACTTGATTTTGAGTAGTTTAGAACTTTACTCTGCTGGATTTGGACATCATTTGAGGTTTCTATGGAAGAAACAATTTTTATTTTTGAGCTTTTGGCCATGGCCGAAAGCTGCTGTTGGAGGAGACGAAGGAGTGTTATGCGGCATGAAGCCTTGAAAGGAAGTCATTCTCCCAAGAGAAAGCCTTGTTAAGATAGGAAACGGTTAGCTCATCAAAAGCAGCAGGTCGTCTCGAGTCAGCATACGGCCAACCCTGTTGGACGCATGACTGAATTTGCACATGCGTCACTTGGCCACAAATGCATGAACTTGAACGAATAAAATTTTACTGTCCCAAAAGATTTTATGCGGCCAAGTGTGCATGCGGCCAAGAGGAGTATGCGGCCTCGTCGACCATTCGGCCAGGAGTTATGCGTCACTCACCTTCTGGACGCATAACTTCGGACTAACTTGGCATGACTTTTCATGACTTTTATCTTTTTTCTGACACACTTTTATTACATGTCACATCAATCACTTTTCTGACTTGACTTGCATTTATTGATTGTCATATCACACATTTCCCAAAGAGTGGACTTTACTCTGCCTATGCGTCCAATGTCGACCATGCGGCTTCGATTGCATGCGGCTTCGATTGTATGCAACTTCGATTGCATACGACCTTGATCCTATACGACCTTGACCTTATGCGGCACCTTGCATGCGCCTTTGCTCCTATGCGCTTACTATTTCTTGCACACTTGCTTGGTTTAATGTTGATGTTGACTGAACGATTGTGATGCTATATGTTGAACTTAGAAATGACTTGTATGACCCAGATGTGACCATGTGCTAAATTACTAAGTATCTGGCATGAGCCCTATAGATATGGCCCTACATGTACTTACTTGCTGAGTAGGTTACTTTTTCTTGATCACCGCATTATATGTTGGACAGAATAAGGGGCGTAGTTCAACTCGGGGGAGGGTCTGCAATCCTGATCCATGTTTGTTTTAAGGATTGTGGATCTGATCTCGAAGGGTTAACACACTACTCTTATTTTATTTAACGATATAATTAATGTGGCCATCATTTGACTGTCCTATCCTGAATAACTTGCTACTTGATAAGTTATCCACAACCTTGATACTAGAACTCGTTCATGTCCTATTGTATCCGTGCTGATACACTTGATCGCACCAAGAGTACTACTTGGTATATAGTGAGCCGTCGTGCCACATACACTTACTACGTGATATATATAATTATTTTATTGCACGGATCTGATAGTTGGACAGTGACTTTAGCCGTGGCTAGATTGTATTAATTGTTGTATCACACTTGGGTGAATCCAAATTTAACTTTTGAGTGACAATATGGATCCGTAACAAGAGTGCCCGTACTTAAAGTACGATATTTATGAAAGAATGTTCATATGACCACGTTATGAGATTCTAATTAACCTAAGGTTCACTAGGCAACTTAATTTGTAGATCATTGGGAGTGAATGGTATCTCAAGATCGTGCATGTCGAGCCACCCTAAATTAGCTGAAAATAAAGACTGGCCACCACAGGTACTGTATATTATCCATACTAGTGGAGTGCAGTATCTGATTTAATTATAAGCCGAGCCAGTGTCTTTCCTATAGAAAGCCTGGAATTGCTATTGACCATTAATTAGCTAAGAACCCTTGCAAGGGACTGGTGCATTATATATATTCTTGCTCGTATATCATTGGCTCAGTCAACCCCACTCTATTATGGCACGATCTGAGGATACTCATATATCGCATTACTGGGATAACCTAATCATATATTAAGCCGTAATATATGTTTGGCCATTAAACGTGTTTTAGTTAGTGAAGTGGACCGTTGCAACATGAAAGTTTAACTCATATCCTTGTTTGCTTATTGAATTATGCTGTTGTGTTACAATGGGACACAGATCGAAGCTACTGGTTATCTTATGTTATTTTACTTAATAATGTATCCCAGCTTGTGTATTGTGTCTTCTGTTGAATGGGATTAGGGTCAGAGACTATCGTGGCATGATAGTTTAACTCATGTCCTTGTTTGGTTGTTGGGTTGGGCTATTGTGTTACTAAAGCTTGTGGACTAAAACTATGATGTAGAGTTATTTTAGTGTGACCATAATCAAGAGACATATGCTATCTTGATGTAATATGGCACTTCTTGTCCTTGTTTGGTGAAGGGGTGTCGTGTCATATCATGGATGGGATATATGCCATTGATTGTTGGCTCATGCATCTCATGCTATAGAACTGGTTGTGTTTCTTCATTTCGTGCTTCCTTTGTGGTACTTACTACTTGGGGGTCTGACCCCACTGGTTTTGCATGGCCAGGTTTAGAGCCAACACCTGACGATCAAGCGTATCTCAATCTCTCTGATGGCATGCACCAGAAGGATGGCTGCTGATGGTCTCGAGTGGGTTCCTTTATTCACTGCTCGTCTTTTGTAAACTATATTCTTTTGGGCGTTTAGCCAATCAGTACCTGTTAATTAGAAGCTTTTGCCGCCAAAGACATACTGGCTTGGTAGAACTTCAGATCACGGGATCACGGACGTATACGTTTCTTGGGTTTTACCTAGACTACAACCTATGCATCTTGATTGACTCTTCTAGCTTATTTCATAAAAGTTATTTTGGAAAAATCTCATGGATTTAGCCGAAGACAAGTTCAAGAACCTGTATTATCTGGCGTGGTAGTGGTGCACTGCAGCCATCCGTCGTATTATGAAACAAGAAAGTTATTTGCAACCAAATGCACCATGGCATGGAAATAACTTCTCTTGACATGATTACGGAGGTATATGGTTCTCAAATTTTGCCTAGACTACGTCCTATGCATCTCGTTTAGCTTAAATATCGTCGTTGAAAAATTATTTTATTTATTTCTTTCCTGCTTTATTTGGCCCTAACGTTTTTTGATATGGGTATGTATTGTTTGAAACAGCCTTAGGAACTTGCTATCTCTTTCCTTACCAATGACTGGATTAGAATAATCTTGCAAACAGACAACTTAGTGAAATTACGTAAATTTGTTGTATGATTTTTATGTTGGGATAGTTAAGGGTATGTGATTCCTTAGAGGCTACATGGGTAAAACTTCTAGGTTAATTATGATGGTTAGACTATGTTTGACTATAGAGTTTCGTAGATGAAGACCATAAGGTTGTATGGGTTGACTCGGGAATTTTAAGGTTGGTAGGTTAGTTCAAAATGTCTCACTTACAAGAGTGATTAAATCGATGCTTTATAAGAGTTCTAGAGATACAACTATTGTAACTTCTTCTTTCCATCTTCCAATAAATAGGTTCTTCCATAATTTTTTCTAGCAATTTTAGTAACCAATATTTAGGAATAAATTACCTTATAGTAGTAATTTTTCTAAAACATAATTGAATAACCATATAATCAGAAGGAGTTTCCTTCTGATGCCTATAAATAGGTAGCTAGACCCCATATTTTCTCATATCGACTATATCGACGAAGCAAAAAAAAAAAAAGGACTATATCGACGAAGCCCTGCTAAATCCTTTCCTCGCCCTTTTTGAGCTCGGTAGCCATAGCGATCAGTGCCTTCATCGTCGAAGCTTCTCCGGCGACATAGATCGATTGATCCATTGCTAGAATAGTTCTCCGATGACTACTTCCATTTCTGATCATTGAGTTCGTTCCTCCTTTGTTCATTGAGTCTTCGATCTCTTTTTGTTTCTTCTCAAATCAGTTGCTTTGATTATTAGATTCGTGGTTTAGAAATTCTAAGACTATCGGTCGATCGATCTCGAGAATTCGAGCAAGATCAAGACGACGAACAAGATGGACTCCTAATGGTAATATTTTGAACCATCAGTCAGATTCTTCCTTTTGATTCATGATCTTAGTTCAATTACGATTATTGATCGGTCATGGACATCGTTATCGACAGAAAATTGATGCAGCGACTAGATCTGATAGTGGTGGTGTCCTGATCCTAGTTGAACGAAGCAGCCAGAGTATTCGCATAGCCGATTAAATCAAGCTAGAGTTGCTCGAATCGATGAGTTCTTACTACCTCTGATGATTACATTTTCTCCTAATTAGTTCTTGATTCTCTTCCTCCATTCTTGATCGATGAAAAATCCAGATAGAACCCTGATAACAGTTCTCTGTTTCTGCAAGTGACGTGTTTGATAATATGCTACAGAGGAACTAGTATAGCACAAATCCTTTGAATCAGACACGAGGGTGCGTATCCGACATCTTAAAGTCCTCTGAGCTTTACGACTTGAGCAAAGGTATGTTTGATCAACTCCTTCCTTCTTGATCCAAATCTACGTCAATGACGGTTAAGGTAGTTGTGTCTGAATAGACAATAGTAAGGATTTCTCTATAGTTGAGGACTAACAGAAGTTTGAGGTCTGCTTGACATAAGACTTGGAGTTTGGAGAACTCATCTGTTTGTGGACATGAAATAGGATCTTGTGTCAAAATAGAATTGTGTCTGTGCTTATGACCGGACCAACACAGAAGAGGGAGGGTTCAGTAATCAATCTTAGTTTAAGTGTTCAATATACATTTGTGCCTTGATAGAATCCAAGTGCAGAAGTAAAATTCAAATTTGAATTACAAATTACTGTATGGCGGGAGATTCCATTAAAATTGAGACTAAAGACTTAAGTGAGAACCAATGGTCACTTTGTTGACCGGAGTATGAGTTTAACCCATGTTGTGTAGACTTAGATTAGAGACCAAGTTTGGAGTTGGACCAAGCACAAGGGCTGGGGTTGAGTGCAATAACATATTGATTGAGCATTAGTGAGTAAGGCCAGAGCCTGATTTAAGGGATGTTTGGGCTCAAAGCCCATGGTCTAGTTCAAGGGCCTAATGGATCGGGTCAATTCCGTAGGTTTTGGACAATTGTTGGGTCGGGGTTCTATGAGTCAATAATAGACCCGAGTTCAGTAGTTAGAATAGTTAGACCAAGATTAATTAAGGAGTTAATAAATTTAGGGTTATTTATTTGGAATAAAATAAGATTGGTTAGATTTTTAGTTGGAATCATTTATGAGAACCAACATATGACCATGGATTCCTATGAGGATCTTTGTGCACCATGTATCACGTGAATTGAGGCAAGTACATACTATCTTACGTTATTATACAGTATTTCATGCATTATTATTATTTTTGCACCATGCCACGTATCGTATCTTTTTGCGTGTCAGGAGGGGGAACACTAGGGGGGCATGTAGTTTTCCTAGCCTTGGACACTACATGACTGCTACCGTCGTCACGAGACGTGTCTTATGTCCATTTACATGCATGACTGCTAGCATATCATTCGTTGTATGCCTTATTCCCTATCTAGCCCATACATCCTTGATAGTGTTCCATCTACATGTACCACACGTAGCTAGAGCATATAGACATATACTTTTCCTTTCATGATTACTTATCATTTCCATGTATTATATTATTTTCTTGCATCATATTGTTTAGAACTGTGAGATATATGTTGCTTTGTTCCTTTCCTGATTGGATAACCATATCAGGTGATGACGACATGGATTACCCAACTTTCTATGGTCCTTAGGAGGAGACTCTAGGAGATGCTAGTCTGGAGACCACCTCGGACACGAAACTCCTTTGGAGATTTAAGAGTTTGTGTAGTTTCATTTCGAGTTGATTGCTTTGTGCTGTGGATGTATCGATGGATGTTGTCTTTACATTTATCGGATTCATTTTTGGATATTACTTGTAAGAGAGATGTAATAAAAGCATAGTGGATTGTGGTAATTATTCGTGACAAGGAGCGTGTCTAGATAGTTGTGATGTGATGATCAAATACTTTATCTTGGTGACAATTAAGGTATAGATGTCACGTCCCAGTCCCAAAATACCGAGGGACTAGCCACGTGGCAATGGCCAGCAGCACAACTCCAATGGACAAACCCAATATAATGGACCCGTTAGAGTGTACTTAAGTTGTAATAAATATAATGGTCTATGATACATGTCCCAGTCTAATTCTAATCACATCCACATAAAGTAAACACAATTCAATATGATAGACTAATCAATATAAAGAAATATAGTCCATCAACAAATTCCAATAAAAATATCTCGGAGAACAACCCGATAATAAATTAATACAATAATCTAAGAGTCAAGATATAGAATAAATGGAAGCAGAAATAACTGAGTATGTAACAGAATACTCAGAAAAAATTCTCTGGCACAACCTCGTCCTCTGGTGCCAGTACTGCTCCAGCGTCAGCTCTTGTCCCGTAAACTTTGGGGTATTCCTCATCTGCTATACCTGGGGACATAATCCGGATCCAGATCCTCAGGGGACATAGCAAGGTACAAGAATAACTCAAGCCAAATAAAATGCAGTATATAAAAATAGATCCTCAGGACAAGCTATGTAACCAGCTATATGAAATACAAATGAGAGCATCACTAGTACTCAGGCTGAAACCACTACAAGCTCTATATCGGGGAGCCGGTAGCAGTAATATCTCGAAGGGCCAAATGCATGTGCCAAAGCTCTGGTATAGAGACTAAGGCACTCTCCAGTAACAATATATATATATATATATATATATATATATATATATATATATATATATATATATATATATAATCAGCCTGTAGTCTGTGTGTCTCTCTCCACCCAATGTAACCTCATATCTCATGTCCATAACACACAAGATCATGACCTCTAGCTAGTACAACGAGTCATAATGATATCTATGTATGCAAGTCTTATGTCACGAATCCTGTAAGCCTATATAGAATCACTATGAATAACTCAAAAAAGATTATGTCTCATGAATAGTATCAAGTGTCCTATGGTATGACGAACTTGATAAAGCAAGCACGTAAAAATATATATGATCGTGGTATCAACTCTCTAAGTGACGTTACACGACTCCGCGTATGGCATCGACACTCGAATCTTGTTCGGACGCTAAGCAACGTCTCACGGTCCTAGGTTGAACAGGTACAACACAGAAGTATATATAGAATACAAGCAAATAATAGCACAGGATCTTCTGCAAGTTGGCAAGGTACACTTGCTTGGGTTCTGAACTCTTTCAATTGCTCCTGTAACAGTAAAATCTCCAGGTACGCCTCCGGATGCTGAAATAAATATTACAATCACTCTCAGAATACATAAAATAGGTAGGATTGACTATCCATAAGTCTAATTTGGACACGGATAAAATTGACAGTTTTTAGTCAAAGAGGGATCCACATGTGGCCCACTTTGCACAAAAAATGTGTCAGCGACAAAGTTCTCCAAATTCATCAAACTTAGTATCTGTGAGTCCAAAATGATGATACGAACCCAACAGAACATCCAAAACTGGATTCCGATGAGCCGGTCACAAAATCGTCCGTCAAGTGGAACCGTAGGGTCCACGAAAATGGGGTTTCGTCAACGTTCTCAGAATCGAACAAAACTTGGGTTACAGGACCAGTATAACATTACGAATTCGATGGGGCAAGTTTTGTTGTGAAACGACAAGCATACACAAAATAATGACGAGTGTCAGAACAGGTCGATACGGGACTTTTCGACGGATACGCGTTAATTTCGGTGTGCACGCACATCCAAATCAACTTTCGTAAAATCTTACACGTCCATGTTGACAATACGCGCCTTTCGATACAATTTACATATGACAAAGTTGCCTCGTTTAGTGGAATTCACCCCATTTCAAAAAAAAATAGGTTTAGAAAACCAAGTTTTTGGTCAACTTTACCCACGAATAAAACACAACATACATTAAATTAAAATAAACTAATTAAAGGGATTAAAACTTAGTTATATTGTTTAAATTACTGTTTAAGTAGAATTTAAAAATATTAACTAAGTTGGAAGAAAATGGCCATGAACATGGGCGTTTGGGACAGTTTTCTGAACTATAAATTGGGTCATTTTTTCCTATTTTGTGTCGCAAATTACGACCGACACAGGACACAATATCCTGAACTAATTATACAGAATTCGAGAGGGTAATGTGATCTTCGCATAGGATTCGACAGAGCAATATTTGGATAATTGTGCAAAGAGATACGAAGGTGGGAAGTAGCATACCTTACTGCTACTGCTGCTCGAATTTCTGGGCGACTACTTCGCGGCTACTTTACGACGGTGGTGTGCGGCGGTCCGGCGTCGTCGTTGGCGGTGGCTCATCGAAAATGGGAGAGGGTTGGATGGTGAATGAGGGGGTGTGTCTGGATGTTTATATAGAGGTCGGAATATGCTGTTACACGGAGGGGAAGGATGGAGGTCGCGACCGGTTTCGGAAGAGGAAAGGGATCGGTTCTGGGAAGTTATTGAAGTTTAAGGGGTTGTGGGTCGGGTCGGGTCGGGTCGCGAGTTGTGGGTTCAGGTAGGATCTAGATCCGTTTGGTCTGGGTTGGTTTGGTCTAGTTCGATTTGGTTTATTTTGGTTTGGTTCGGGTTGGTTTGAGTTGTTTTAATTAAAAATATTGATATTTGCTATACAAAAATAGTTTTGGAGCCCAATAAATTCTAAAAAAATTATACAATACTTTATTATTATTTATACACCCAAAAATATAATTTTTGTAATATTTTAATAATTAATTTAATACACAAAAATATAATTCTATGAATGAATATTTATTATAATTAATTAAAAATTACAGAAAAATCTCCAAAAAGTCAAAAATTTATAATATTAAATTCTAAAAATCTTGGTGTTTATAATCTACCTACCTTAAAAGAATTGCGTTCTCGCAATTAAGAAAAAATATAACAGGTCAAGAAAGGTTTGCTCCAAAAGAGATGATGTGGTTGCAAGACATGTTTGTTGAAGCACGACACAAAGAATAAGGAACCATGAACAAGGAGAAATCGAGAGGAAGGGTGAGGGTTTTGTTCAAACAGAACACATATGGAAAAAATAAAAACTTTTTCCTAGGCAATAAGAGATAAGTAACTCAAGGGTAAAGAAGTCTGATTAGAGCGAAAATCAACTGCAGCTTATGAAAACTTGGGTACCACTGACATATTACTAATCTAGACTAACAAGGTCATACTAATCATAATACTAGGTATAGGCTAGGAAATGGAACTAACATGCACATGCTAAAGTATTACTAGGAATATTTGCTATTATAGCTAGCTATGATAAAACTAAATCTTACTCATATTCGCTACTCCTCGAGTCTGTGCCTCCTCCACCGTCATTGCAAAAGCCTGTCCACGTCCCTATGGTGGTGCCCTCTGTTGTTGCTGGACCTGCTGGAAGAGTGCTGCCTGTGGTGCCAATGGTGGCCTCAGCTGTATCCTTCCGGTGCTGGTAAAGCTTGTCGGTTTCCATCGGTGCTGCTTCTCGACGCCCTGGGCAATCCCTGGCTGAATGCTGGCTGGATCCGCAAGCCAAACATAATCCCCATTTGCGTCTGCATTCCTTCTCAATATGGCCTACCTTGCCACAGTAGTAACAAGTAGAAAGGAATAGTGCTAGTGGTATAAATGCTCTCGGTGATGGATTCATCTGTGACCGCTTTGCAGCTCCTCCCTGCTACGCTTGGTCTGGTGCTAGTACATGCGACCGCTTTTGGCTTGACTCTCTCCTGATGACGCGTTCCATGCGTTGGACTGCAGTAAGGACGTCCATATAGGAAGTAGGTACGACAGAGCCAATCTGTCTTTGTAGCTCAAAATTTAGTCCGACAAAGAATTTTTCAGCCTTCTCTTCTTCTGTCGAAATTAGTGTAGGTGCGAAGCGGCTCAAACGGATGAACTCCGTATTGTACTCTTCTACCATCATGTTGTCTTGAGTGAGGCGATTGAACTTGTCCCAAAGTTTTGATCGAGCAACAGATGGAATATACACTTCTGAAAGTGTCTAGAGAACTCCTCCCAAGTGACTCGGTCTGGTCCGAGCCGTCTCTCCTCAGATATCCACCAGTGATATGCATTGTCCGTCAACTGCATTCTGATGGCAGTCATCCAACGCTCCCTCGGAAGCTCAGATGCTTCCAATTGGTGTTATGTGTTTGTGAACCACTCATGAACTTCAGTGGGCTCCTCCTTGCCTGAAAAAGTATGGGGCCTCAGCTGGCAAAAATCAGTGATAGATCCCGTCGATGGCCGTCTAACTGGTGGGTTTGCCTGCTCCAGTGCGGTCACTATACTGTTTCTCAGGTTCTCTGTCTCATGACGCTGATCCTCTTGATGAATCTGTTGTTGGGCTTGTATCATTGCATAGAACATTTGGAACATATGTTGTTCGTCCATAGGCTGTCCTATTAAAAAATGGGCATCGATGGAGTAAACTGCGGTGGTGGTGGAATATCGTCTCGCCAGAACCTCGAGGCATGCTGATTTGCTTGATTGCTTTATTGAGTGGAGGGATCTCCACTTAATGGCGTTACTCCTTTATCGTAGGTGACCACAGCACCTTGTGGTATACCTGCGGGAGTTTCGTCACTGGCTCGTAGATCCATTACTCTGTATACAAAGTAAACTATGAGAGGCACACAGAGGAATCAAGGCAGGATGCAAGTCAAGAAATTATTTTGAAGTCGATATAGAGGTCAAGAACGTGTCAATATCTGGATGAGATCCTAAAATTTATCCTATCATAATTTGCAGGCTTGCTCGGTTCCTTAGTTGAAACCTAAGCAATATAGTCGTAGACCTGCATGGGCCACCACAAAAATCATATCACGTCCAATCCTAAAATACCGAGGGACTAGCCACGTGGCAATGGCCAGCAGCACAACTCCAGTGGGTAAACCCAATTTAATGGACCCGTTAGAGTGTACTTAAGCTGTAATAAATATAATGGTCTATGATACAGGTCACAGTCTAATTCTAATTCCATCCACAGAAAGTAAACACAATTCAATATGATAGACTAATCAATATAAAGAAATATAGTCCAACAACAAATCCCAATAAAAATGTCTCGGGGAACAACCCGATAATAAGTTAATACAATAATCCAAGAGTCAAGATATAGAATAAATATAAGCAAAAATAACTGAGTATGTAACAGAATACTCAAGAAAAATCCTCTGGCACAACCTCGTCCTCTGGTGCCAGTACTGCTCCAGCGTCAGCTCCTGTCCTGTAAACCTCGGGATATTCCTCCTCTGTTGTACCTGAGGATATAATCCGGATCCAAGTCCTCAAGGGACATAGCAAGGTACAAGAATAACTTAAGCCAAATAAAATACAATATATAAAAATAGATCCTCAGGGCAAACTATGTAACTAGCTATTTGAAATGCAAATGAGAGCATAACTAGTACTCAGGCTGAAACTACCATAAGCTCTGTGTCGGGGAGCCAGTAGCAGTAATATCTTGAAGGGCCAACTACATGTGCCAAAACTCTGGCACAGAGACTAATGCACTCTCCAATAACATTATATATATATATATATATATATATATATATATATATATATATATATATATATATATATATATATATATATATATATATATATATATATATTCAGCCTGTAGCCTGTGTGTCTCTCCCCACCCGATGTAACCTCACGTCTCACGTCCATAACACGCAAGATCATGACCTCTAGCTAGTACAACGAATGATAATGATATCTATCTATGCAAGTCTTATATCACGAATTATGTAAGCCTATACAGAACCACCATAAATAACTCAGAAAAGATTCGGTCTCATGAATAGTGTCAAGTGTCCTATGGTATGACGTACTTGATAAAGCAAGCACGTAAAAATATATATGATCGTGGTATCAACTCTCTAAGTGATGTTACACGACTCCGCGTACGGCGTCGATACCCGAATCTTGTTCGGATGCTAAGCAACGTCTCATATTCCTAGATTGAATAGGTAAAACACAGAAGTATATATAGAATACAAGCAAATAATAGCACATGAACTTCTGTAATTTGGCAAAGTACACTTGCCTGGGTTCTGAACTCCTTCAGTTGCTCCTGTAATAGTGGAATCTCTAGGTACATCTTCGGATGCTAAAATAAACATTACCATCGCTCTCAGAATATATAAAATAGCTAGGATTAATTACCCATAAGTCCAATTTGGACATAGGGACAGAATTGACAGTTTCTGGTCAAAACGGGGTCCACATGTGGCCCACTTCGCACCAAAAATATGTCAGAGACACAGTTCTCCAAATTTATCAAACTTAGTGTCTACGAGTCTAGAACGATGATACGAATCTAACAGAATATCCAGAATTAGATTTCGATGAGCCGGTCACAAACTCCTCCGTCAAGTGGAACCGTGGGGCCCACGAAAATGGGGTTTCGTCAACGTTCTCAGAATTGAACCAAACTTGGGTTATAGGACCAACGTAACACTATGAATCCGATGGCGTAAGTTTTGTTGCGAAATGACAAGTATACACGAAATTATGATGAGTGTCAAAATAGGTCGATATGGGACTTTTTGACGGATTCGCGTTGATTCCGGTGTGCACGTACATCCAAATCAACTTCTACAAAATCTCATACGTCTGTGTTGACGATACGCGCCTTTCGATGCAATTTGTATACGACAAAGTTGTCTCATTTAGTGGAACGCACCCTATTTTGGAAAATTTTGGATTTAGAAAACCAAGTTTTGGTCAACTTCACCCACGAATAAAATATAGCATACAATAAATTAAAATAAACTAATTAAAGGGAATTAAAACTTGGTTATGTTATTTAAATTACTGTTCAAGTGGAATTTAAAAATATTAACTATGTTAGAAGAAAAATGGCCATGAACATGGGTGTTTGGGACAGTTTTCTGAACTACAAATTGGGTTATTTTTTTCTATTTTGTATCGCGAATTACGACCGACACAGGACACGATATCCCGAACTAATTATACAGGGTTCGAGAGGATCATGTGGTCTTCGCATAGGATTCAACAGATCAATATTTGGATAATTGTGCAAAGAGATACGAAGGTGGGAAGTAGCATACCTTACTGCTACTGCTGCTCAAATTTTTGGGCGGCTACGTCACGGCTACTTTGCGGCGCTGGTGCACGACGGTCCGACATCGTCGTCGGTGATGGCTTATCGAAAATGGGAGAGGGTTGGATAGTGAACGAGGGGGTGGGTCTGGATGTTTATATAGGGGTCGGAGTGGGTTGTTACAGGAAAGGGAAGGGTGGAGTTCGCGGCCAGTTTCGGAAGAGGAAGGGGATCGGTTCTGGGAAGTTACTGAAGTTTAAGGGGTTGTGGGTCGGGTCGGGTCATGGGTTGTGGGTTCGGGTAGGATCCAGATCCATTTTGTTTGGGTTGGTTTGGTCTAGTTCGATTTTGTTCATTTTGGTTTGGTTCGGGTTGGTTTGAGTTGGTTTAATTAAAAATATTGATATTTGCTATAAAAAAATAGGTTTGGAGTCCAATAAATTCTAAAAAAATTACATAATACTTTATTATTATTTATACACCCAAAAATATAATTTTTATAATATTTTAATAATTAATTTAATACACAAAAGTTTAATTCCATGAATGAACATTTATTATAATTAATTAAAAATTATAGAAAAAATCTCCAAAAACTCAAAGATTCATAATATTAAATTCTAAAAATCTGGGTGTTTACAATAGACAGTTGACTATCGTTGTTAATCAACAGCGTAGGCTGGGTGTGTCCAGCATGTACCCGATTATTTGGGAGCGGGATGTGACAACTACATATAATTATGAGCAAAAGATAATTGATGACATTATTGGTACAAAAGTTTTGAGGGATAAATGCGAGAGATTAAGGTTGAGAATTTGACTTCGATAAACCTAGACCATAGACTATGATGAATAGGCCCTCTAGTGACACTTTTTACCAAGTTATAAGTTGTAATAAAACAAACCATAAGGACCATGCTAGGTAAGTGATAGGGAACCTAGAAATGGAGAAGTGTGAGTTAGGAATAACGAACATATTATGGTCAAGGAAAATCTTCGAGGTATAAATCATCAAGGGTAGTTTTGGTTAGTAGGATTCAGGTTTGTAATTGATGATACAATCCAATTATAATTCGGATAAGTATATAAGGTAGTGATCATAATAGTTGTAGATTGAAGGATTGAATTTTTATTTATTTTTTGAGACTTTGAGGATTTAGCATTTAAGATAACTAAGGAGTGATGTAATGATTGTGATGATTAGGTCGATTCCTTAATCTTGATGAGATAAGTTTTCTGTATAATGAAGTTGGTAAAAAAAAAATTGAGTTGTGATTATAAATGGTAAAAAACGATCCTTCCGGTCCGGGTGGCTAGCCCCATTAAAGGTACCAAATTACATGTTCTCAGCACTTATTATCCCTGTTCCCCTAGGCAAACAGGTTTTGGTGTCTCGGCAACCATTCGAGGAATATAAACCTTGTGTATAAGTTGTTCATGACCATAAAAATGCATGAACAATTAACTATAAAACTGATGTATGATATAGAAAATAACTTTGCAAAATATTCACTATTCTACTAGCACATTCTTCGAGCCATCTCTCGTACCTCCATTCTTCTCAAACCAGAAATTTCTACCTTGGCGACTTAACGATCTCAAACCTTTTCCACATTTCTTTTTCTTTGCAACATTATATTATATATGATAGCATAACAACAATACTATATTCCTCATAATAATATATCAACAACATTATATTCCATGCTTCTATAACAGTAGTATGATAATCCAAGTATATAATAATAGTACAAATATCTATTTTCTATATAACAAGTTAACAACACTCATATTACTCTCTTTTATCTTGGTTATTTTTATTTAGCATTAAAATCTTATAGAATATAGAAACAAAGACTTGTAACATCATTTTACTAAGTGTGAAGGTAAATGAGAGAATGATCAAAACCATCCATCGTTGACGAATCAATTTTGTCCCGATCATGAAGACTCTGAATAATTTTTCTACATGAATCCAAGTTTAACCAAGCCCTTCGAGCCAACATGTCATCATAATATACCGCGTGGAGTGGGGTATTACAGATAGAACTTAAAAGAAAAGAAAAGAAAAGAAAAGAAAAGGGGGGGTCAGCTCCTTAGCCTTTGGAATTTTGACCCAAGGTAAATTTAGGTCAGTTCCTCGGATTTTTGAAGGAGAGTGACAGTCATGGCTTGGATAGGATAGGGGGTGGTATCAGAAATTGAGGATCTCGTCGATGTCGGAGAGGAGATCAAAGAGAAAACTTGGTGGTGAGTTGGTGTACTCAAAACCGAATACGGTGGGTCAAGATTGGTGAAGGTCTGGCGAGGTATTGTTTGGTCGAAGGGGTTCTAGGGGTGGGGTGAGCAGGCTGATAGGTTCGGGGTGCTCACTGAGCTACGATAACACTGGTTCAAGGCGTCGAGGTGGGTGGCTCATGTGACAACATGGCGACCGACAGAGGCTTTGGTCTGTTTGGGTCGACCGTATCTGGCTGGACGCGGGTGCAAGGATTGGCCGGATGAGCCAGTCGGGGCCTGAGGTAGAGAGGATAGAGTTAAGTAGGTGGAGGTAGAGAAGGAGGATATGGGGACTGGTGATTGGGTGTTCAGGCAGGCCGGGGCATGTTGGTGGCCTCCACAACCATAAAAAGACAGGGAAGGTTCGATGCAGTGATGGTCGAGGTCACACGAAAAGGTCGAGGGAGAGGGGAACATGAGCTCCTGGAAGTTGTGAGGTTGGGGGCAGAGACAATTGACTTAGAGGTGTCATAGTATCGCGACAAGGTGCTGGCCGAGTTGGTTGAAAGAGAAGCTTGGTCGATAGTGTGAGTAAAGGGTTATAATCGAGATTTTGGAGAGAGTAAGTGTGGACAGATCGAGTCGATGGGGGCAGGTAGTGACTAGGATCGGGATCGGTTGAGGAGGTGATCGGTGGTGTAAACCCCCTGATTTTGCAAGAATTATAAACTTGGATTTTTCACAATTTTCTGGAATTTTCTAGGATTTTTCTGTAATTAAAATCAGGTTTCTAATTATTAAATAATTTTTATTTGATAATAAATAATATTAAAATATTATAAAAATAATATTTTTGGGTGTAAAATAGAAAACTGGACTTAGGGTAATTTTTCTGGAATTTATTGGGCCCCGGACCTATTTTTAATCACCTAAAAATATTTATTTATTAATTAAGTATTTATTTATTTATTATTTATTAATTTATTATTTAATCCTAATTAAATAAATCGGCCCAAAACCCAGCCCGGCCCAACGGCCCAGCCCCCTCCTTAACGGGTCGGGTCGGGTCCGCCCGACCGAACCCGACCCGCCGCCCGACCCGTTCCCCTCTCCCTGACCCACGCCCCCCCCCCCCCCCCCCCCCGCCGAGTCTTCCGCCGCTCCCGCCGCCTGCGCCGGCCACGCCTCCCCCTCGACCCCGCACCCGCCGGCCGACCTCCCCTCTCTCCTCCGCCTAACCCACCGGCCCAGCCCTATAAAACCCTAACCCCCCGAGCTCCTCCGCCACCCTCTTCTCCGGCGCCACCCCCCCCCCCCCCCCCGCGTGCCCTGAGCTACCACCGGCTCCGTCTCCTCCTCCTCCCTCTCCCCTCGCCGTGGCCAGCCTGCCGTCGACGCCCCGACCACCCTCGACAAACCCCAGCCCAGGCCCTCTCCTCCTTCTTCCCCGCTCCGGCCGCCTCAGCCCCCGCCCGAGCCGTCCCCGCCTTGCCGCGCAGCCGCCCCAGTCCCCTCCGGCCAGCCTCCCCAGCCGCCGTGTCGCCCGCCTCAGGCCAAGCAAACCCTAACCCTAGCCCTAATTCTTCCCCTGTGTCGGCGTGTCGGACACAACGCGGACACAGTAAATTCTGGGTTTTTGGACCCTGTTCAGGTGCGTGTAACTTTCTCCTCGTTGCCCCGTTTTTAATTCCGTAAATTGCGTTGCGAAGCCTGTATGACCCTCTCGGTGTCCGGACAAATCGCTCGGGGCATCGCGTCCTGTGGTGATCGCACACCGCGATCCAAAAACAGGAAAAACAACGACCCGATTCACCCCGGAACTGGGTACGCCCCGCCAAACGGGACGACTTGGTCGCGCGCGGTCTTCACAGATACGTGCGCGTCGTCGATACGGACGTGTGGGATTTCGCGGAAGTCGATTCGGGTGTGCGTGCACACCGGGATCAACGCGTATCCGCGGACACCGTCCCGTATTCGCCTTTTCTGAATTATGCCCTAACTTTCTGTGTACACGTCGGATTGAAACGAAACTTGCGCCATCGGACTAATAGCGATACGCTGGTCCTGTGACCCAAGTTTGGTTCGATTTCGAGAACGTTGACGAAATCGCGTGTCGTGGGCCCCACAGGTCCCACTCGGCGGGCGATTTTGTGATCGGCTCATCGGAATCCAATTCTAAAAGTTTCGTTGGGTTCGTATCATCGTTCCTGACCTGTTGACACTAAGTTTGGTGAATTTGGAGACCTTTGACCCGGATACGTTTTTTGGTGCAAAGCGGGGCCACATGCGGACCCCGTTTTGACCCGAAATTGTCGTTTTTGTCCTTGTCTCCAAATTGGACTCAAGGACAGGCATTTTTAGCTATTTGATATCTTCTGAGCATGATGGTAATGTTTATTTCAGCATCCGGAGTCATTTCTGGAAATTTCCCCGAGACACAAAACCGTAGTGGGATCCAAACATCAGGCAAGTACCTGCACTTCAAGTTTAATCTTTATATTGTGATAATTAATTCCTTGCTCTACTAGTACCAATGGAGGTTTACACGTAATGTTAGAATACTGGATTTTATGTCTTGAATATTGGATTTCATGTCTTGCTTTTCGTGTCGGGAGGGAGAATACTAGGAGGCATGTAGTTTATCCTTCCCCCTGTCATGTCTGATACCTGTTGGTACGCGACTGTACCATCAGCCTGATACTCGATTATTCATGTCTGATAGCCGTCTATGACGGCCTGATTAGCCTTATAATCCCCTACATGCCAACTATGTATTCTAAATACACAAGTTCACACACAATAGTTATTGTCTTGTTGCAGTTCCTGTTGTCTTGTTACAATTACATTTCTTGTCTCACTATAATCCTGTTTTACTCATGTCCCTGGTTTATAGCAATTAATCATGTTTTACTTATATTCCTGATTTTTAGTGCTTAATTCTTAGTTAATTTTACTACTTATTGTGCATATTCTTATCGTGATTGTTTAGTCAGTTCTTTCCTACTTGTCATAAATATTTAGTTTAATCTTGTTGTGCATTTGGTACTTTGCTCCTTTCCTGACTGGATCCGTTGATATTAGGCGATGATGAGGACTATGCCCCCACCTTTTATGGCCCATATGATGTAGCAGGTGATACATTTGAGGAGCCGGTTCCCACTCAGGAGACTACTTTTGAGGAGTAGTCAGCCAGTTAGCTAGTATTTTCTTTCAGCACAACACTCGGGTCTGTCCCCGATTTATCTTCTGGTTTTGTATTAACTGTGGATTTGGTTGTCACAAATTAAATATTATGAAATCTTAGCATTCCTATTTCCTGTGATTATCCTTGCCTGTTTATTCTTGTGGATGAGATAGATTTTAAATTACCTGGGAATATGATCTAGACAGCGTACTACCGCCGATACTGCGGCGTAGGCTGGACGTACCCACGTACTCGTGCCCGAATATCCGGGTACGGGTCGTGATACATTTTTATGGTGACCCATGCAGGTCAACGACTAAATTATTCGGTTTCAACTTAGGGACCGAACAGGCCTGCAATAAGATAGGATAAGTTTTAGGATCTCATCCACTTGCTTGAATCGTTCATGACATCTATCTCGGATTCGAATTAATTCTTGACTTACATCCTGCCTTCATTCCTGTGCGCCTCTTATCGTTTATTTTGGATGCAGAGTAATGGATCTATCAGCAAGCGACGAGGTTCCTACAAGATCACCACGAGATGCTCTACCAGCACTCGAACCGAGACCACCTTGGTACCACAAGCAGCACTCTCCCAGCTAGTCCAGCAACAGCAGAGGGCACCACCACAAGGACGCGGACAAGCTTCCGCGATGACCGTGGAGAACGCGCAGACTCTTGGAGTAGCTAATGCGCGTAAGTGATTTGTAGATACCGTTTCTAGTTTTGTTTAGCTCGTGCCTATTGGTTCGTGACCTCAGCCCCAACCTAGTAATTTTGAACTTGCTAATAACCTGGTATGCTTTTATATTTGATAACTGTAGAGATTGTAGAGTCTTTTGTTATTTTACTTATTGTGTGTTGTTTCGTGAACTTAAATAATCTGTACCTCCTTTCATCATCATCTAGCGCACTTAATTTTGCTGTACTTAACTTATGCTGCTATTTTATAGCCTAGTTTTGCAAGCTTACTCTTTATCGAGCTTGTTCATGACAAGTGTATTATTGGGGAGGCCCACAATAATACATTTCAGAATCAGTGTATTACGGTCTGATCAACCATAGTGCGCTTGATTCGCCCTTCGAAATAATACTTTACGTGGATTGAGATATGTAGTGATTAGTAGACAGATATACTTGCCCTCTAGATATGTCCGAGCATATCGTATCAGTTACATAACTGTACCAATACGAGCATGCGAACAAATGATTACCAGAATAGAATTTCAATCCATAACTGCTTGACAATTCCCATTTGAATTCTTTAAACGTCTTGATCCCGATACTTCTATTCTATCACCTCACCCTTGAACTCTTTATTATTGATCTTCGTCTTCCCTTATTTTGGAAAGACGAAACCTCGTGCTTGGTATAAGTTTGATACACAGAGAATACTAGATGTGTCCCATAGGCCGATCACATACTTGAGGATTATTCTTTCGAAATTAAAGACATATCATATGTGATATGATCGGCGTTGAAGTTTCGAGGATTGAATGACATGAATAAACATATTAAGGAATATTTTCTTAAGGTATATAGCCTTATGTGATGGATTGGTAAATTCTAAGTTGGGTAGCAGTGCATTGTCAACTCGAGATAAATTCTTTTAGATTGTGACCGAGTAAGATTAGATTGGGAGAGGGTCAAGCCATTCTGATTTTGAAAATCTAGAGGATAAAAATATAGAATTTCAGACTTGAACATTGGTGGACTACATTTAAATTATTTTTCAACTTGATGATTTGAATTAAGAATTAAAATTTGATGGTTGGACTACCTAGTTAGAATATTGAGGATGTGAATGGAATTGAAGCATACAATTGTGAATGAAAATACTATTTGGACTCGAATCACTTCTAGAGGAAATTATGATATTTAGAATCGTGAGGCAAATTTATAAGCGTATGCAAATCTTGAAGATGCTATATGGACTTAATTTAAAATTGCCTGTGGATAATTGGAGAAAGTAAGAAGTGATAACCATAGATTGATTTTGTTGGAACAGTAGTCATCTTAACCTTGAAGTGATTGCAGTGGATATGATTAGGATTTTAATTATCGCAAGGAGATTGCGATTAACTTGCCTTATGTACATGAAGGATTAACAGGTTATGGCTTAATTTCGAGGACGAAATTTTTATAAGTTGGGTAGATTGTAAACCCCCTGATTTTGCAAAAATTATAAACTTGGATTATTCATAATTTTCTGGAATTTTCTGAGATTTTTCTGTAATTAAAATCAGATTTCTAATTATTAAATAATTTTTATTTGATAATAAATTATATTAAAATATTATGAAAATAATATTTTTGGGTGTAAAATAGAAAATTGGACTTAGGGTAATTTTCCTGGAATTTATTGGGCCCTGGACCTATTTTTAATCACCTAAAAACATTTATTTATTAATTAAGTATTTATTTATTTATTATTTATTAATTTATTATTTAATCCTAATTAAATAAACCGGCCCAAAACCCAGCCCGGCCCAACGGCCCAGCCCCCTCCTTAACGGGTCGGGTCGGGTCCGCCCGACCGAACCCGACCCGCCGCCCGACCCGTTCCCCTCTCCCTGACCCACGCCCCCCCCCCCCCCCCGAGTCTTCCGCCGCTCCCGCCGGCCGACCTCCCCTCTCTCCTCCGCCTAACCCACCGGCCCAGCCCTATAAAACCCTAACCCCCCGAGCTTCTCCGCCACCCTCTTCTCCGGCGCCACCCCCCCCCCCCCCCGCGAGGCCCTGAGCCACCACCGGCTCCGTCTCCTCCTCCTCCCTCTCCCCTCGCCGTGGCCAACCTGCCGTCGACGCCCCGACCACCCTCGACAAACCCCAGCCCAGGCCCTCTCCTCCTTCTTCCCCGCTCCGGCCGCCTCAGCCCCCGCCCGAGCCGTCCCCGGCGACGCCGTCCCCGCCTTGCCGCGCAGCCGCCCCAGTCCCCTCCGGCCAGCCTCCCCAGCCGCCGTGCCGCCCGCCTCAGGCCAAGCAAACCCTAACCCTAGCCTTAATTCTTCCCCTGTGTCGGCGTGTCGGACACAACGCGGACACAGTAAATTCTGGGTTTTTGGACCCTGTTCAGGTGCGTGTAACTTTCTCCTCGCTGCCCCGTTTTCAATTTCGTAAATTGCATTACGAAGCCTGTATGACCCTCTCGGTGCCCGGACAAACCGCTCGGGGCATCGCGTCCTGTGGTGATCGCACACCGCGATCCAAAAACAGAAAAAACAACGACCCGATTCACCCCGGAACTGGGTACGCCCCGCCAAACGGGACGACTTGGTCGCACGCGGTCTTCACAGATACGTGCGCGCCGTCGATACGGACGTGTGGGATTTTGCGGAAGTCGATTCGGGTGTGCGTGCACACCGGGATCAACACGTATCCACGGACACCGTCCCGTATCCGCCTTTTCTGAATCATGCCCTAACTTTCTGTGTATACGTCGGATTGAAACGAAACTTACGCCATCGGACTCGTAGCGATACGCTGGTCCTGTGACCCAAGTTTGGTTCGATTCCGAGAACGTTGACGAAATCGCGTGTTGTGGGCCCCACAGGTCCCACTCGACGGGCGATTTTGTGATCGGCTCATCGGAATCCAATTTTGGAAGTTCCGTTGGGTTCGTATCATCGTTCCTGACCTGTTGACACTAAGTTTGGTGAATTTGGAGACCTTTGACCCTGACATATTTTTCTGTGCAAAGCCCACATGCAGACCCCGTTTTGACCCGAAATTATCGTTTTTGCCCTTGTCTCCAAATTTGACTCAAGGACAGGCGTTTCTAGCTATTTGATATCTTCTGAGCATGATGGTAATGTTTATTTCAGCATCCGGAGTCATTTCTGGAAATTTCCCTGAGACACAAAACCGTAGTGGGAACCAAACATCAGGCAAGTACCTGCACTTCAAGTTTAATCTTTATATTATGATAATTAATTCCTTGCTCTACTAGTACCAATGGAGGTTTACACGTAATATTAGAATACTGGATTTCATGTCTTGAATATTGGATTTTATGTCTTGCTTTTCGTGTCGGGAGGGAGAATACTAGGAGGCATGTAGTTTACCCTTCCCCCTGTCATGTCTGATAGCTGTTGGTACGCGATTGTACCATCAGCCTGATACTCGATTATTCATGTCTGATAGCCGTCTATGACGGCCTGATTAGCCTTATAACCCCCTACATGCCAACTATGTATTCTAAATACACAAGTTCACACACAATAGTTCTTGTCTTGTTGCAGTTCCTATTGTCTTGTTACAGTTACATTTCTTGTCTCACTATAATCCTGTTTTACTCATGTCCCTGGTTTATAGCAATTAATCATGTTTTACTTATATTCCTGATTTTTAGTGCTTAATTCTTAGTTAATTTCACTACTTATTGTGCATATTCTTATCGTGATTGTTTAGTCAGTTCTTTCCTACTTGTCATAAATATTTAGTTTAATCTTGTTGTGCATTTGGTACTTTGCTCCTTTCCTGACTGGATCCGTTGATATTAGGCGATGATGAGGACTATGCCCCCACCTTTTATGGCCTATATGATGTAGCAGGTGATACATTTGAGGAGCCGGTTCCCACTCAGGAGACTACTTTTGAGGAGTAGTCAGCCAGTTAGCTAGTATTTTCTTTCAGCACAACACTCGGGTTTGTCCCCGATTTATCTTCTGGTTTTGTATTAACTGTGGATTTGGTTGTCACAAATTAAATATTATGAAATCTTAGCATTCCTATTTCCTGTGATTATCCTTATCTGTTTATTCTTGTGGATGAGATAGATTTTAAATTACCTGGGAATATGATCTAGACAGCGTACTACCGCCAATACTGCGGCGTAGGCTGGACGTACCCACGTACTCGTGCCCGAATATCCGGGTGCGGGTCGTGACAGGTGGTGATTGGGTGAGGCAGAATATTGGCGGTGTGGGTATGTTGTAGGTCAAGATTCGATCAATAAAAGGATTTATTGGGCTGTCGACTGAATAGAAAGACTGGAGAATAGAGCCTACACTCCTTGGAAATAGAACAATAAGGAGAGAATAGTGGAGGCTATGAGGAAGATGTATGGGAAGTAATGGATTTTATTGGCTATTGCCTAGGGGGAGGGATTCCTAGGGTTTGGGAAAGTTTGTCTCATTCTCTAGAATTAGGATTTGCATAGGGTGGAATGGGTATGACTTGAAATTTCTAAATTTGCATGCATTTATTACTCTATCATTGTTTTCTCTGCTTAAGAAATATTTTTAGGTAGAAAAATAAAAATGTTAATAAATAAACTTCCATATAATAATGACATAAGAATTTTAATTGTTAATAAGTTCAATAAAATTTCCTTTTTTTTATAAAGAATTAAATATGGGATAGGTTAACGGAAGGATTTAAATACACAAATTATTCGGGTTAGGGCCGTTACAGTGGTGCATGTGGAGATTCTATTTAACTCATTTCTATCAAGAACACAATAAAGTGCATTCATAAATTTAGTATCAAAGCTTTCCGCCTTTTTGTCACTTGGTTTGTCAACCACAGAACTCTCAATTTCCATTCGAGCCTTTTGTACCAATTTAAGACACTACTGTATAGATTAAAATTTAATAATTTCAAATACATGCTCTTTCTAGTTTTCCAATAATTGTAACACTCCTCGAAGGTAATCCAGTACCATAACTTTCTCCGGCTTCAATCGTCTATTGAATAAATAACTTACAACACGAGCTTCAATATGAAGACTCGTCAACTTCTTATACATGAGATTTGATACGAAGAGCTCAAAGACTTCAAATTTGAATATAAGAAAATTCATCTTCTAAATACTCGAAGATCGAAAGTAACTACACTTTTAATGCTCTAACACAGTAGTAGTTAACAATTGAAGGCTAGGTGTGTTGGAGCTTTGGTTTTTAGTTGTTGGAAGATTTAATAGTTCAAATAGTTAGAAATGAATGAGGCTCACTAAATATAATATATAGAATCACTCAAAAGCAATGCAATAAATGTAACCAAAGTTAAGCAGGTGGTATACAATCGATATACTTATATGCACATTAACGATTGGAAAATGCTAGTTTTCTAGCCATTGGGGGCATTACATACAGGTCAAAATCACTTAGACGGTATACCACTGGTCCAAAATTTGTGCAGATTTGAATGTTCTGGAATGAGACTGTCATTTTCTAGTCTATCGTTGGTATAACACTAACATTATACCAAAAATTAGGCTTTGAGGAACATAATATTTCTTGAACAAAACTGGGGTTTAGTAGTCTTCAGACGGTATACCTGTCACGTCCCAGACCCAAAATACGTAGGACTAGGAATATGTAACAAGCCAGCTACGCATTCGACCAGACTCTGGTCCGACTCGAATACGTATAAGCTGTATTATAATGGTCACTATCTAAATAATCAAGTAAATATAAATATCTATGCCTCAATCCACAATAAATAGAATACACAAGAATGAGCTACATATGCTAAAGTCGGCCGCCCAGTAACACACAAACTCGAATAGACTCAAAAAAGAAATATGAGTCTATAAAACTAGGCTACATCAGCAGATGAATAAACAATATGAATAAATAGTCATAACTCTGGTAGAAATAATATAAGTACCTGGTACCAATGCCTGCAAGACAAGCAACTCCATCAGCAACTCCAAAGGTTTCGTTATCGTCTATGTTGCAAAAACTGGCAGGAGACCAGGTCCTCAAAGGGACGTAACAAGGTACAAAAACAGTATGCCATAGTATAACAGAAAGAAATAAGTACAACGTCGGTGTAATCTAGCATAACAACCTAAGTAAGACACAACTTTGAAGACAATGTTTGACGTATGGGCTGTCCAAATATAAAACCGTAGCTCCGAGCACAGAGACACACGGGGCGTACCATAGCTCCGAGCACAGAGTCACACGGGTGATACTACGACTCCGAGTACAGGAACACTACATAAATAGGAACATATACATATATATAGCGCGTGCAGAGTAGCCCAAATGTCTAGTAACTGTCTTTCCCTCCCAAAACGGTCAACGAGTGTTCGTTGAACCTGAACCTATATCTAACAGTCTCGTCATACTAAGGTAACTATCAACAATCATGATACCTTGATGTACCTACTTGGTTACATCGGAACCCTAGGACACATTCAGACACCGTCATCGTGCCAGACTTCCTGTATCCTGATACTGTCATACTAAAGTAACTATCAACAATCATAACCCTAAAGTCATCCCAGATTTCGGTCATGCTGACAGTATCAGGATAGAGAAAGTCTGGCACTATGACGGTGTCTAAATGTGTCCTAGGGTTCCGATGTAACCAAGTAGGTACATCAAGGTATCGCGAACATATCAATCGATACCAAACGTTTCCAACGAACGTCTGCACCCAGTTACGACCCGGATGCTAAGTAACGGTTCTAATCCAAAGTGCGCACAATGTATAGATAAAATAAATAGTAATTTGGAAACTGAAATACAGGATCAAGGTACACTTGCCTGGATCCGGATACTGAAGGCGGGGCTCCGGTACAACGTCCAAGTCCGCAGATCCCAAAGTACCTAGAGACGATATATAAAATTAATCAATAAAATATCACGATGCTATTCTAAAATAAGAGGTGATATACGTCTAGCATAGGCTTCTATCTTAGTTACATATAGCTCATATAGACACTAACTAGAGGGTTGTCCCAAGTTGACTAAAGTAACGTTGCATCAAATACGATCAACAATCAGTATATCGTCCTCAACAAAATCTCCAATCCCCTAATGTTCATCACAGTGATTTTAGTCGTTCAAGCTATGCTCATCCTCAGCCATACCATACTTGTATTCACATACGTTATTATGTACATCTAATTTATTCAACCTCAAATAAATTAGTTATAAATTATCAAGCTCACAATAAATAACCGTAATTATGATATTATAACATAACTTCACATATGTATCTAACCTCAATTTTTACCATAAAAATATGCATGTGAAGTATTCATGAAACCCTAACCCTAACTAGGGTCTCTTTAGCACAACAACATAACTACACAAAAAGAGATGGGTGAGGAGTTACCCCGGTGGCTGCGGGTGGTGGCAGCGGCGATGTTGTGACTTCGGTCAGGGATGACGTCGACCGCAGGGGTGGCACACGTACCGACCGAGGTGGTGGGGGTGCTCAACTGCGTGAAAGAGGTGTTGCTCGGCTACGTTAAGGAGGTGTGGCTGGTGGTGGTGGTCGTGGGGGTGGTGAAACTGGTCGTGGAGGTAGTGGTTCTGGAGGTGGTTGTCGTGGTGGTACTGGCCGTGGCGGTGGTGGTGCGAGGGTGTTGATGATGATGGCGGGTGGAGGTATAGATGGTGATGGTCATGGTGGTGCTGGTCGTGGAGGTGGTGGTAGTGGTGGTAGTGGTGGTGCGAGGTGGACGTGGTGGTGAAGGTGCGGTGAAGGTGGCGGTGAAGCTGCGGTGAGGGTGGTAGTGAAGGTTTGGGTGAACGTGGTGGTGAAGGTGGCCAGTGAACGTGCGATGAAGGTGGTGGTGGTGCTAGTCGGAGTTGTCAATGGCAGAGGAGGTGTTGTGGGGGGGGGGGGGTCGGGGCTGTTGTGCAGTGCAGCAGGTGGTGGGGACATTGTGAGGGCCGGAGATGGCAGCGGGTGGTGGCCGGAGAAGAAGGAGAAAAAGAAATGAAGAAGAAGAAGAAGAAGTGAAGAAGAAGTAAATTTTTGGCTGGATGAAAAAGGAAGAGGGAGGAGAGAGTGGGGGGGTTTCCAAGGTTTATCTAGGGATTAGGGCCGGCCACTTTGAAAATGGTGTGAGGAGGTGTTAATATAGGGTATGTGTGGTGGTGATGAAGTAGCAATTTGAATCAAGGGTCTTGATTCAACATAAAAAAATTATACCAAACAAATGGGGGAGAGAGAGAGGGACATGACAGGTCATATGAGGTTGGGGGGTCTTCATTGGCCTTAACCATTAGGGTGGTGACACCTAGTACCCTATTTGCTATTAAGCCCCTTAATTGCACATGAAGGAAAAGTGGTGTTTGGTATTTTGTAGGGTGAGAGGGTATTGGGTATTTTGTTTGGGCTTCATAAAAGGGATATTGGGTTAAAATATGGTTAGGTTGGGATTAGTTTAAGTTGGTATCCCCAATTTAATTAAAATAAAGTGTCATGTGCTCTTAAATTAAATGGAGGCACATGGGATCTCAATTCGGAGTGACACAAAGGTCATGAACGGTGTAGGCTTGGTGTCAATCTTGGCCTCTTTAATTGGTTCAACAAAACTGGTTGAGTTTGTGTCCCCAAATCGATGGCAACGACATAGGTATGCGACATAGGATTAAAGAATTAATTTTGGGACTGGAAAGATCTGCAATTAAATTAGAGCACAAGGGAGTGTGTTTGTGAGTGACAGAAATATCCAACGCCTAGGTTGGCTTGTCAGGTCAAGAGTGCAATAATTTGTTGGAAATTAAAGGCTATTGTTGGGCTCCAATTATTGTAGCAACGGTAGGGTTCAACAAGGATTTAAATTAAAGAACAGTCAACGTAGCCTAATTTCTAAACCTCAAACACCCTAATGCTAAACCAAAATTTCTAACCCTATCTAGTCTACCTAAAATAATAATTTGAGGGGGTTTACATCCTTCCCAACTTAGAAGAATTTTGTCCCCGAAATTAAATTAAAGCACGAAGGAGAGTTACAAGAACTTGAAAAGTTAACAGGTAATCAAATATAGTACGTAAATTCGTACCTCGATCCTCAAATAAATATGGAAAACGCTGTCAAATAGAATCTTTGTACTCCCAGGTAGACTCGCCTGGCGAATAATGCTTCCATGCAACCCTGACAAGTCGAATAGTCTATCTCCTTAAAATCTTCTCACTGCGATCGGATATCCCCACTGGCTGCTCCGTATATGATAAACTGGGCCCGACTGTAATCTCTGAATGATCGAGCATGTGGTTAGGGTCTGCCACGTATCTCCTCAACTGCGATACATGAAATACGTCGTGCACTCCTTCTAATAATGGAGACAATGCAAGACGATAAGCCACTTCGCCAACTCGTTCCAAGATGTCAAAAGGTCCGATGTACCTTGGACTCAGCTTGCCTCTGCCCCCGAATCTGATGGTACCACGAATGGGTAATATCTTCAAAAATATATGGTCACCTTCCTTGAACTCCAAAGGTCTGCGGTGTGCATCTGCCCAATGCTTCTGTCTGTCCTGTGCTGCGCGTAGGTGGCCCTGAATCTGCTTTACTTTCTCCACTGTCTATGTCCCCAACTCTGGACCAATTATTTGACGCTCTTCTACATCACTCCAACATAGCGGTGACCTACACTTCCTATCGTAAAGTGCCTCATAAGGTGCCATATGTATGCTGGCTTGGTAGCATTGTTGTAGAAGAATTCTACCAAGTGTAGATGGTCCTCCCAAGATCCTCCAAAGTCGATCATGCACGCTGTAAATATATCCTCTATTATCTGAATTGTGCGCTCTGACTAACCATCAGTATGTGGATGATATACAGTGCTAAACTTGAGGCGAGTTCCTAGACTCTCCTGCATACTCTGCCAAAAATGTGACATGAATCTGGAATCATATTCTGATACAATCCTGATAGGCACTCCATATAGTCGTACTATCTGCCTCATATATATGTCAGCTAATATCTTCGTGGACTGCCCAACTCTGAAGGACAAGAAATGTGCCGACTTGGTGAGTCGGTTTACGATAACCCAGACTACATCTTTCCCGCTAGGGCTCCTCGATAATCTCGTGACGAAGTCCATGGTAATGTGTTCCCACTTTCACTCGAGAATCGGAAGCGACTGCAATAGTCCTACAGTCCTCTGATGTTCAGCCTTGACTTGCTGACAGACCAAACATCTTGCCATAAATCTCGCAATCTCCCTCTTCATCCCATGCCACCAGTAGTGTTGTCTCAGATCTCGGTACATCTTTGTACCCCCGGGATAAATTGAATAAATCGAGCTATGGGCCTCGGCCATCAACTCCTGGCGTAGCTCGCCACTCAGAACGTATATGCGATCTCCATACCTCAATGTTCTATTTTTATGAATTCGGAGTCCCGTCTGCATATCGGCCTCTGTCCTCTCTCGCATTCGTTGGAATCTTGCATTGGTAGGCAGAGCTGCCTTTATCCTCTCAACCAATGTAGACTAAACCTCTAGACTGGCTGTAGAAGCATAAAAAATACGCTGGAGAATCATACGCGTAAAACCCTCAACATGCAGGAAGCCCGCGTAAAATAGAGCTCCAGCACTGGGTGACGTATAACATGACGTCAGAGCCATTGGTGTACAGCAGAGCTTCAACGCTGTTCAGCTTAAAACATAGCTCCAGAACAAACCCGCATAAAGCAGTCCTTCCAAACTGCTTCGGCGTAAAAAGGTTGCTACATCGCCATTTTGGTACAAAAAACTGTCTGCTTTTAATGCAGTGGAAAGTTGTACGAGGAACTCTTCGTATTCCTCGAATGAACCTGTTAGTTGAAGCAGTGAACCTGACTCCTGATAAAGAGTACTGCACGACTATCAAGAGGACGGCTGTTATGATGATTCTACACAGAGCCCCAGACTGTCGTCTAGTGACATAACCGTTGATATAAGACGTCGTTTACGCATTCAAGGAATACACTGCCTATTCTACACAGGCAGAGATGAGCTTTACGCTCAGGATGAGACAAAACCAACCGCCACGTCAAAAGCTGTTCTTCGTACAGAACTCGAGGCACGTCTCTGCAGTTAATGCGCGAGATGGGGGCAGATCTCTGCATTTAATGCACGAGATTTGGTTCTACTTTTAGTGACTGGGAGAGCTATAATTAGGGCTAATACGCTCACATTATTATCCCTGCACATTACGCCGACCCGGCTATTTTCAGCTATAGGAGTACGTCGTATGCTATCTCCTCGAAATACGCCGATCTGGCTATTTTCAACTATAGGAGTACGCCGTATGCTATCTCCTTGAAATATGTCAACTCAGGCTATATTTGTAAAGCATCAAGCTTTACGCAGAATTTGGCTTCTACGCCAACATGACAGCTATTTGGCTTCTACGCCAACAAGACAGCTATTTGGCTTCTACGCCAATATGACAGCTACTTGGCTTCTACGCCAACTTGACAACTATTCGGTTTCTACGCCTACTCGGCTTTTACGCCATCAGAACAGCTATTTGGCTTTTACGCCAACGAGATAGTTATTTGGCTTTTATGCCAACCATCTCTACGCAAGGGGCAGTTATCTACGTTGCTTGCATGCCGTGATCTTCGATGAGCGATTATACACATTACCTCATAATGGGACACGCGTCACACGCCAATTCAGGAGATCATTCATACGTGGATAGCAGTTATTATAATCGCCGCGTAAAAGGTGCAGCTCTCTCCGCTGTTCGGTTTCTACGCCGACTGCAACCAAATTCTATAAATAGAGACCTCCGGCCACGGAGGTCCAAGGTCGGAAAAAAGCAAGGGTCAAATACAGAGGTCAAGGTCAAGAGAGCACATATAGAGAGCTTTGGCAATGAGAGTTCAATCCCTCCTGCAGTCTTTGAAGCTTCTTTTTCGTCTTCTACAGCACTTCTTCGTCATCGTGTGGTCCAAGGGACAAAGTGATCGACCACAGATCAGACTCCTATAGCAATATTTCCCCAGAATCAAATTTTTGTACTTAACATCCTCGTATAGGATTAATTGTACTTCTTTTTCTTGTTTGTAAACAAAGAGAGGGTTTCGTATAAACCTAGTTTCAATTTCTTTCATTTATTATCAAACACAAGATGTCGACTCTGCTGGGGACTACTTTCTCATCTGACGAGAAAGTCATTGCTCAATACGATGTTGTATCCGTCGGATCAATGAAGAAGACTCTGGTCGTCCAATTCGACCAATCTGCTTATGAAGACATGCTTCGCGCAGGGGGTGGCTCTTGTTCTCTCTCTGTCCAGGACAACAGGAAGCTGCGTAAAGTATGGATGCCCCGGACATCCTCTACCCTTCTTGTAGGCTCTCTCTCCGACCAACAAGGTTGTGACATCGCAACCTGTGCGCTTCGCGCGTAAAACTTTGTCTCCCGTCTGTGACATGGTAGACAAAGCTTCTGGCAATGCCTCAGTGCCAATCCAGAAGTCTACTCCATGCCCTGTGCGTAAAACTTTGTCTCCTGTCTGTGACGTGACAGACAAAGCTTCTGGCAATGCCTCAGTGCCAATCCAGAAGTCTACACCGTGCCCCGCGCGTAAAACTCGGTCTCCCGTCTGTGACGTGGCAGACAAAATTTCTGACAATGCCTCAGCGCCAATTCAGAAATTCCAAACGTGCCCTGCACGTAAAAATACATCTCCCCTCTACGATGAGGCAGATAGTCCTTGCAATCACTGCAAGGGAAAACAAGTGGCAAACCTTCCAACCTCTCGGCTTTTACGCCATCAAGAGAAGAATTTGCCCGCCCTTCAGATTACGCGGAATGCTGATGGCGGATTGAGGACTTCCTCAATTCTACGCCAACCTGTGCAAAGCTCCAGATTACGCCAGGATAAGCCTCTCGGCGTAAAGAAGACCCGGTTCACGGGAGCATACGTTCCTCAGACGGATGACGGATCATACGCTACTCACATGGCTGAACTGCTGTAATCTTATGGCAGGGAGAGAGTTATGATTCCCAATCTCCATACCCCAACTGATGTAAAAAGGCAAAATAAGCCTTCTTCTTCTTCTTCTGTTAATCCTCCTGACTTGTGTGATTTCCTAATCCAGAAGCGCAAAGACATGGGATCTTCCAATATGTCTATTACACCCCCTAGGGAGCATAATTGTAATAGTCATAAAGTTGTAGTTAACTACTGCTGTTCTAAGGCAAAACGGTCAGTTTTCGACCGGTTGAACTACTCTTTGTCTTTACAGAAAGAAGAGCCGACATTCTCATCAGTGAACATGGCTTCACACATTCCTAGAGGAAGGTCAAATTCAAGACGTCATTGTCACGACCCGCACCCGAAAATCGGGCATGAGCCGTGGGTACGTCCAGCCTACGCCGCAGAATCGGCGGTAGAACGCTGTAAAGGTCCGTTCTAGGTCAACCAACTATCTAGATAACTCACAGAAAAAAAATCCGGCATGACCTCTCCAAAAGGAGGGCAAAACCACGCAATATATATATGTGAATAAAATCCTCTCCAACAGGAGGGCAACCACGCAATATATATATATGACAATAATCTCAATCACAAAACTAGAGGAAGAATATAAGCACGGTATGATATAAACAAAGAAAACCAGAACCAAGAGAGCAAGACAATCCAAAATGATACAGTCCAAGTCTAAAAGCTACAACATCTCACAGAAGCACAAAAGAATAAGTACAGCCATCCAAAATACAAACCACTGAAAATAACCCAGGAAACCCACCTAGCTAACTAGGGTGCTATCGGCGTCTCCTCGGCGCACTCCTCCTCGATCACGGGGTCACAACAGTCGTCGATACCAGGCCCGTAGAACGTAGGGCAATAGTCCTCAGGATCCTCTGGAAAAAATATGCCCAGTCAGGACTGGAGCGAAGTACATAACTCTGAAAGCAACTCCAAATACATGGTAAGGTGTATATGACGAGCAATAGAAAAGTAATCAAGATGCACAGGAAATAAATATATGCTGGAGCACAAGAAGTAGCTGCAATGTAAACTGGAGAACAATACAAGTAGTGGAAAAGTAACTGCAGGTGAGAAACATGAATACTAGCTAAGTGCCTTGAGCACAAGTTCGTTATATGATCGGCTTAGGTTGCACATGAAAGTCACTACGATAACTCCGTTATGCGTGAGTTGCATAACCGACATACACATGAATACTGTTTGGCTTTGATCATATAACCAACTCACTACTCCCCTCCCCCACTAATACCATTGGATCCAACCACAACACGCTACGTACATGATAATAGCTCGCGCACACGAAGGCGAGAGCACAATAAGCACATGATAGCACATGATAATCAATACCCGAAGCACATGATGAAATACACGTGATAGAGTACCCGCTGAACACGGTAAGGGGGATAGCACCTCATGACGGGATCCACTAGTACCAGCTCGTGTAATAAAGTGTCAGAATCAAGTATTACAGTTCTAGAACAGGTGATATAAACGCTATCATGAAATGGAAACTATCAGAGGTAGGTACTCGCCTGATGTCCTGAGCAACTGATGAGGATCGAGGTCCGGACCGGTGTCGCAAGGACCTAATGCGAAAAACAAGGATTAAACAGGGTTCTAAGCATTTAAACTGAAATAAAATAATTAAAAATAGGCTTCTAGGGCTATTCTAGGTCGAACGGGTCAAACCGGTGAAAATCGGGTCAAAAAGTCAACCCGGGGTCCAAAAAGTCAACTCTAGGTCAAAACTAGGTCAAACGTTGACTTTTACGGTCAACGGAGACAATTATGGTCAAAGCTAGGTCAAACTAGGGTGCCCCTGAAATTCTAGGTCAAACCGAGCTCATTAAGCTACTAAACTCACAAACTCGCCTAATCGAGATACCGGGATACCCTCGGTATCCGATACCTCGCCCTAGGCCACGCACCCCGCCTAAACCCGCTAAAACCTATGCTAGCACGCGTAATTATATATATATAAACATACAAAAATTACTCCAAAGCATTTCCTAGGCTAATGCTCAAATACCCCGCTCGAAACTCAATACCTTGAATATCTCAAGGTATCGAGATACCTCGGTATCTCAAGGTATTGAAGTTTCGCCCTAAGGCCCTCTAACTAGCTGTCTAGCTACTAAATATATACCTAGTTATTAATCTAGGCTAGGTAATATATATATCTACCATATATATATACATCTAAGTATGTATATACCTATGTATTTAGATATCCACACACATTTACCCGATACCCATTACCTTATCTAATCATAACATATATATATATATATTACCTATCAAGATATCTATATATATATAACTAACTATAGATATATAGATATCTATCTCCTAGATAGATAAAACTACCTATCTACCTATCTACCTATCTAGTATCTATCTATCTATCTAAATACCTAGCTATCTATCTATCAATATCTATCTATCAATATAATTATCCATAACTTATCTATCTAACATATATATATATCTATATATCAAACTCTCTTCCTCCCTCGCTAGCTACTACCCGCTGCTACTGCTGGAGCTCCTTATTCCTGCTGCTGCTGCTCCATACTTCGCATCGCTGCTGCTGTGCTGGCTCTATATGCTGCTGCTACTGCTCTTGGCTGCTGTTACTGCTGCTCTTGTTGCTGCTGGAGCTGCTGCTCCTCTATGCTACTGCTGCTGCTCCTCTATGCTACTGCTGCTGCCCCATATGGCTGCTGCTGCTGCAGCAGATAGCTGCAGCCACTGTGCTGTCCTCCCCCCCCTTTCCTCTCACACATACACACACACACACCCATATATATACATATATATATCACTATCTATATATATATATACATACATATATATCTATATACATATAACTAGATACATATATATACACACACTTAACTACACACTCTAACACACACACACTAGCACACTCACACACTAAAACACACACACACATAAATATACACATAGCTACGAATATATATATAAACACACAAAATATATATATATATCAATACACACACTCTAAGACATATACACACACACACATATATTCAAATATATATATATATACACACGAGCACACTTACACATATACACATATATATACACATAGACATATACACACATAAGCACATAGATATAAATACACTCATATATATATAAATATATATACATAAACAAACATACATATAAATATATACATATATTTATATATATATATATACACATATACACAACCACCACACAATGCACACAACACTCAAACCACACGCCCTACTCACGCCCAACAACCCCGACACTCACCAATACCCTAAAATATATAAAATATAGCCCGAAAACTCTAGCACACACTCCCCGATACTAACCCAACGCGCGCACAAAGCCGAAACGAGGAAACCAAGTCGAAATGGCCGTTCGGTCATTTCGACGAACACGTGGTGCGCGGCTCGGAAAACCTCCTGAAACGCACACCAAACGAACTCGGAATCGGCCCAAAATTTACCCACGCGCTCTACACGATGTCTAGATCCTAGAAAATGCGCTCCCACGTCGATTCTAGGCCCGTGGCGGAAACGCACACAAACTTAGAATCGGCGACGACGAAAAGCCCCAATTTCGCCCGAAACGCCCGTTTCTCCGCGACGCGGCTCCCCGTGTCCGAACGGAGACACGCACTCACCCTCTAGACACCCGACAACGTCTACCTAGGTCCCTCTAACCTAGGGCATCACCCAAAATTGGGCCAAATTCGGATTCCACCCGAATTCGACACAAAACCTAATGTCAAAGTCTCTAAACTCACCCAAACGAGTTCCAACTTCCTCCTACGGGTAGGGTTAGGGTCTAGGAGGGTTCTACAACACTAATTACACTACACAAAAATAATTAGGAAGGGGAAAGTTAGGTTTTACCTCTTGGGAGTTGGAATCCCAAGGCCAAAGTCCCAAATTCCCTCCAAATCAACTCCCTCAAGCTCCAAGCTACCAATTCTATCTCCCACACTAGATCTAGGCTTCTCACACCTAGGTTAGAGAAAATGCAAGGTTAGGGCTAGCATAAGGAGAAGGAATAGAAGAAGAAAGAAGAAAATTGGAAGAAAGAACTCACCTTGGAGAAGAAGGAAGAAGAAAGAAGAAGTGGAGAAGAAGAAGAAGAGTGGAATGAAGAAGAACAAAAGGGGAGGGGGCTGCTGCTGTGATTACACGGAAATGGGGGTAGGTAGGGGGCCGGCCACTAGAAATAAAGGTGGTTTACAATTCTCCAATGCCCAAAATGCCCCCCTCTCACTTGGTTTGGGTTCCGGGTTCCAAATGCACTCAAACTAGCTCCAAATCTCTCCAACTAACCTCCTAAAAATAAAATAATAATTCTAGGCCCCAAAATAATTCTCACAAGGGTGTGGGCTGGGTCGGACATGGGTCCACTAGGGTCTGACATGGGTCCAGGCTAGCCAAAACCCTAAAACAATCAAAATAAAAATAAGACAAGCACTAATTAAATATAAATATAAATAATTAAATACAATACACTATTTATCAATAAAAAAAAAATATACCCTATTTTCTAGAATTGGGTAGTGACAAGCCTACCCTCCTTAAAATAATTTCGTCCTCGAAATTAAAAGACGAAACTAGGACAGGAATGCAAAGAAAGAACCATACCTCAGGGCTCGAAGAGATAGGGGTATCGCTCGCGCATTTCATCCTCCCTCTCCCAGGTCGACTCCCCTGGAGAGTGATGCCTCCACGCGACGCGAACCAAGGGAATAGTCTGGTTCCTCAACACCTTCTCCCGCCGATCCAGAATCTCCACCGGCTGCTCTGGATAGCTAAGGGTGGGGCCCACCTCGATCTCCGAGTGATCCAATACGTGACTGGGATCCGCCACGTACCGTCTCAACTGCGACACGTGGAACACATCATGAACTCCCTCCAGCGTAGGCGGCAACTCAAGCCTATACGCCACGGCGCCGACCCTCTCAAGAACACGGAAGGGTCCGACGAAACGTGGGCTAAGCTTCCCGCCTCCACCGAAGCGAATAGTGCCCCGCGTCGGAGAAATCCTCAGGAACACCAGATCTCCAACCTAGCACAAACAAGGTCTCTGCACTTAGTCTAAAACAAGCAATCACAAACAAACACAAGAACAAAATCTAGGTTCTAAGCTATACCTCGAACTCCAAAGGTCTCCGGTGGCTATCGGCCCAATGCCGCTGCCTGTCCTGCGCCACCCGAAGTCTATCTCTAATGAGCTTGACCTTCTCCGCTGCATCAACCACCATCTCCGGGCCAAGCAAAGCTCTCTCACCTACATCATCCCATGACAACGGAGTGCGACACCTCCGTCCATACAACGCCTCAAAAGGTGACATCTCGATACTGGCTTGGTAGCTGTTGTTGTAAGCAAACTCTACCAAGTGCAAGTGATCCTCCCAAGAGCCTCTGAAATCCAAAACACAAGTGCGAAGCATGTCCTCAAGTGTCTGAATGGTCCTCTCTGACTGACCATCTGTCTGTGGGTGATACGCACTACTAAACTTGAGCTGGGTGCCCAAGCTAGCCTGCAGACTCCTCCAGAAATGCGAAGTGAAGTGACTGTCCCGATCTGATACTATGCTCACTGGAACTCCATGCAGTCTGACTATCTGGCGCACATACATCTCTGCGAGTCTCTCTGTAGACGTACCCACTTTGAATGGTAGAAAGTGGGCCGATTTGGTCAACCTGTCCACGATGACCCAAATCGCATCTTTCCCGCCTGGAGAACGGGGAAGCCCAGAAACAAAATCCATGGTCACATGCTCCCATTTCCACTCTGGAATGGGTAACGGCTGGAGTAATCCTCCTGGCCTCTGCCTCTCTGCCTTCACCTGCTGGCACACTAAGCATCGGGATACGAAGCGTGCTACCTCCCGCTTCATCCCGTACCACCATACATGCTGTCTCAGATCTCTATACATCTTATTGGCACCTGGATGCATAGAGTACTGGGATCGATGCGCCTCCTGGAGAACCTCCTCGCGCAACGACCCACTCGGCACACACAACCTGGTACCGTGCCGCAAGGAACCATCATCAGCAATGGTGAAGTCGTCTGCTAAACCCATCTGAACCTGCTCCCTGATGCTCCTCAGGGACTCATCCTCAAACTGTGTAGCCCTGATCCGGTCTACCAACTCTGACTGAATCTGCAGTCCCCACATCTGCATCTCAACTCCAGGCACTATCACCTCAATGCCCAAGCTCTCTAGATCTGCCAGAAGATAACGATCTGTAGTCAGGCACATAGCTACCGGATACCTGCTCAATGCATCCGCAACTACGTTCGCCTTCCCTGGATGATACTGCAATGATATGTCGAAGTCTTTCATCAACTCCAACCATCTCCTCTGTCTCATGTTCAGCTCTTTTTGGGTAAACACATACTTCAAGCTCTTGTGGTCTGTGAAGATCTCCACACGCTCTCCGTATAAATAGTGTTTCCACAACTTAAGAGCAAAAATGACCGCTGCCAACTCCAAATCGTGGGTAGGGTAATTCTTCTCATGAGGACGTAATTGCCTGGAAGCATAGGCAATCACCCTCCCATTCTGCTGCAACACACAACCTAGTCCCTTCCCCGATGCATCACTATAGATAGTGAATCCTCCAGAACCTGATGGCAACGTCAACACTGGAGCTGTCGTCAACCTCCTCTTCAGCTCATCAAAGGCGATCTGGCACTCCTCTGACCAAACAAACTCCACGTCCTTCCGAGTCAGCCTGGACAACGGCTCTGCAATCCGGGAAAAATCCTGAACAAATCTCCTGTAGTAGCCTGCCAGTCCCAAGAAACTTCTGACCTCGGCTACTGAACTCGGAGCACTCCATGCCTCAACTGCCACGATCTTTCTCGGATCCACCGAGATACCCTCTCCAGTCACCACATGACCAAGGAATTCAACCTTGTCAAGGAAGAACTCATACTTCGAGAGCTTTCCATAAAGCTCCTCCTTCCTGAGAGTCTCCAGCACTATCCTCAGATGCTCCTCGTGCTCTTCTGGGGTCTTCGAATACACCAAGATGTCATCTATAAACACCACCACAAACCTGTCCAGATGCTGATGGAACACCTTGTTCATCAGATTCATGAACACTGCCGGGGCATTAGTCAACCCAAACGGCATCACCAAGAACTCATACTGTCCATATCTGGTCCGAAAAGCTGTCTTCGGAATATCCTCCTTCCTGACTTTCACCTGGTGGTAGCCTGTCCTCAGATCAATCCTGGAAAACACCCTCGCTCCGCTCAACTGGTCAAAAAGATCATCAATACGCGGCAGCGGATACTTGTTCTTGATTGTGAGGCTGTTCAGAGCCCTGTAGTCGATACACATCCGTATCGACCCATCCTTCTTCGGTACAAAAAGTACCGGAGCACCCCACGGAGAAGAACTAGATCTGATAAATCCCTTGTCCTGAAGCTCATCCACCTGCTTCTTTAACTCTATCAGCTCACTGTTGCTGACTCTATAGACGTGCTGGGATATCGGCTCCGCGCCTGGCACCAAGTCTATAGAGAACTCCACGTCTCTGTCCGGAGGTAACCCTGGCAACTCCTCCGGAAAGACATCCATATACTCCTCTATCAGTGGATGTAGCGACCTCGGCTCTACCACCAGGGCTCCGCAGAAGACTCCCTCTGTCTGCTCCGCTGCTCCTCTGGCAAACTGAAACTCTGGCTCACCCGGCGGACTGAACAAAACTCTGCCTCCACGACAATCTATACTAGCACAATGCGTACTCAACCAATCCATCCCGAGTACAACATCGTAGCTCGAAAGTGGCATTACGAGTAGGCACACACTCAACTCCCGGCCTCCCAAGGTAACTCTCCGGTCTCTGCAAACATCACGGACTAGGATGATACCACCCCCGGTCGTGATCTTGCAGAGTCTAGCTAAAGGTTCAGCAACAAGATGGTGTCTAACAGCAAAAGATACAGACACAAAGCTATGGGAAGCACCGGAATCAAATAAAGCAAGTGCTGGAATGGAATCAAGGAGAACATAACCTGAGATAACATCACCAACTGGCTCGGCCTCGTCCACTGTCAGGGCAAAAGCTCGCCCCTGCTGTCCTCCTCGGTGCTGCTGCTGGTGCTGGGCGAACCTCTGCTGCTGAGTCTGCAAAGGCTGACCTCTCTGCTGCGCTGTAGGTGCTCTGGCTGGTGCCCTCTGAGCGGCTCCTCCGCCCTGAGCTGTACGGGCAAGCGCTGAAGGACAATCCTTCAGCTGGTGGTCTGCGGCGCCACACAATAAACATCTGCCCAGCCTCTTTCTGCATATGTCCCATCCGTGCCCTGGCTTCTTACAGAAAGGGCAAACGATGGGCTGCCTCTGGCCCTGCTGCTGACCCTGCCTCTGCTGCTGGGGCGCCTGCCGGAAGGGCGCCCGACCCTGACCCTGGTGCTGCTGGGTCTGCTGGAATGGCCTCTTGGCCGGGCCTGCACTGCTGCCTGCTCCGGAAGTGTCTCTGCCCCTCTTCGTCTTCAGCTCCAAATCATCCTCAGCCCTCTGAGCATCGCTGACAATCTGCTCGAAGGTCGCCTCGCGGTCGCTCCTAGTCAAGGACTTGACCGCCATGACTAAGCCCTTGCGGAACTTCCGCGCCTTCGCTGCCTCTGACAACCCCTCAACAAATCTGCCCAGACGGCAGAACTCCGCTGCATACTCATCCACTAGCATACTCCCCTGGACGAGCGCCTCGAACTGACTCTCTAAGGCACTGAGAGCCACGTCCGGGAAGAACTTCTCCTTGAAAAGCTTCTTGAAAGCCTCCCAAGTCAATCCCGGAGCTGCTATCCGCGTATCCGTGCGGAACCAAGTGAGGGCAAGGTCGAACATCTGGCTGCCCGCTGCCTCTATCTGCATGCTGGCTGGGATCATCGCCAGCCGAAAGATGCCCTCTATATGCTCGATCCAGTCGTCGGCGTACAGGATCCCCTCTGTGCCGCGGAACTCCTTAGGCCGCATCCTCTGAAAATCGATGATAGTACCCGGCCTAGGATACTGAGCCTGCTCTGGCTGTGGCTGGATCTGAGCCACTCTGTCGACCGCTGTCAAAGCCACCTGATGAGCATTCTCAATGCCCATCCTCATAATATCTGCCTGGCGGTGCTGCGCATCCATCATCTCTCGGAAGAACGCGAACAGCTGTGTAGCATCTACTGGCGCAGGCGGTGGTGGAGGAGGTACCACCGGGACAACTGGGGTGGCTCTCGGATCAATGGGAGTAAGAGGATCTCCGAGAGAAACTGAAGCTCCCTCAACCGCAGGAGTGGCGAGTGGAGCGGTAGCAGCTGCCGGACGTCGAGCAGGTCGAGAGGTGGCAGACCTCTCGGTGGCAGCTGCTGGGGCGGTGCGCTGAGATCTGGTCTTCGGAGGCATCCTGAACACAGATCAAAAGAAGTCAATACAGTGCAAGAAACGATAACATCAATGAAGGACAGTAATATTGCAAAAGAAACAATTTCAGGAAAATTAAGATAGCAAGAAAAATCAGGAGGGGTCCTAGTTGTGATTGAGCACACTCTCTCTCAGCCTATCTCCTATATCCTACTGCAGGTAAACTAAAAAGCTGACCTGCATGGGCCACCACCAAAAACGTGTCACGACCCGCACCCGAAAATTGGGCATGAGCCGTGGGTACGTCCAGCCTACGCCGCAGAATCGGCGGTAGAACGCTGTAAAGGTCCGTTCTAGGTCAACCAACTATCTAGATAACTCACAGAAAAAAAATCCGGCATGACCTCTCCAAAAGGAGGGCAAAACCACGCAATATATATATGTGAATAAAATCCTCTCCAACAGGAGGGCAACCACGCAATATATATATATGACAATAATCTCAATCACAAAACTAGAGGAAGAATATAAGCACGGTATGATATAAACAAAGAAAACCAGAACCAAGAGAGCAAGACAATCCAAAATGATACAGTCCAAGTCTAAAAGCTACAACATCTCACAGAAGCACAAAAGAATAAGTACAGCCATCCAAAATACAAACCACTGAAAATAACCCAGGAAACCCACCTAGCTAACTAGGGTGCTATCGGCGTCTCCTCGGCGCACTCCTCCTCGATCACGGGGTCACAACAGTCGTCGATACCAGGCCCGTAGAACGTAGGGCAATAGTCCTCAGGATCCTCTGGAAAAAATATGCCCAGTCAGGACTGGAGCGAAGTACATAACTCTGAAAGCAACTCCAAATACATGGTAAGGTGTATATGACGAGCAATAGAAAAGTAATCAAGATGCACAGGAAATAAATATATGCTGGAGCACAAGAAGTAGCTGCAATGTAAACTGGAGAACAATACAAGTAGTGGAAAAGTAACTGCAGGTGAGAAACATGAATACTAGCTAAGTGCCTTGAGCACAAGTTCGTTATATGATCGGCTTAGGTTGCACATGAAAGTCACTACGATAACTCCGTTATGCGTGAGTTGCATAACCGACATACACATGAATACTGTTTGGCTTTGATCATATAACCAACTCACTACTCCCCTCCCCCACTAATACCATTGGATCCAACCACAACACGCTACGTACATGATAATAGCTCGCGCACACGAAGGCGAGAGCACAATAAGCACATGATAATCAATACCCGAAGCACATGATGAAATACACGTGATAGAGTACCCGCTGAACACGGTAAGGGGGATAGCACCTCATGACGGGATCCACTAGTACCAGCTCGTGTAATAAAGTGTCAGAATCAAGTATTACAGTTCTAGAACAGGTGATATAAACGCTATCATGAAATGGAAACTATCAGAGGTAGGTACTCGCCTGATGTCCTGAGCAACTGATGAGGATCGAGGTCCGGACCGGTGTCGCAAGGACCTAATGCGAAAAACAAGGATTAAACAGGGTTCTAAGCATTTAAACTGAAATAAAATAATTAAAAATAGGCTTCTAGGGCTATTCTAGGTCGAACGGGTCAAACCGGTGAAAATCGGGTCAAAAAGTCAACCCGGGGTCCAAAAAGTCAACTCTAGGTCAAAACTAGGTCAAACGTTGACTTTTACGGTCAACGGAGACAATTATGGTCAAAGCTAGGTCAAACTAGGGTGCCCCTGAAATTCTAGGTCAAACCGAGCTCATTAAGCTACTAAACTCACAAACTCGCCTAATCGAGATACCGGGATACCCTCGGTATCCGATACCTCGCCCTAGGCCACGCACCCCGCCTAAACCCGCTAAAACCTATGCTAGCACGCGTAATTATATATATATAAACATACAAAAATTACTCCAAAGCATTTCCTAGGCTAATGCTCAAATACCCCGCTCGAAACTCAATACCTTGAATATCTCAAGGTATCGAGATACCTCGGTATCTCAAGGTATTGAAGTTTCGCCCTAAGGCCCTCTAACTAGCTGTCTAGCTACTAAATATATACCTAGTTATTAATCTAGGCTAGGTAATATATATATCTACCATATATATATACATCTAAGTATGTATATACCTATGTATTTAGATATCCACACACATTTACCCGATACCCATTACCTTATCTAATCATAACATATATATATATATATTACCTATCAAGATATCTATATATATATAACTAACTATAGATATATAGATATCTATCTCCTAGATAGATAAAACTACCTATCTACCTATCTACCTATCTAGTATCTATCTATCTATCTAAATACCTAGCTATCTATCTATCAATATCTATCTATCAATATAATTATCCATAACTTATCTATCTAACATATATATATATCTATATATCAAACTCTCTTCCTCCCTCGCTAGCTACTACCCGCTGCTACTGCTGGAGCTCCTTATTCCTGCTGCTGCTGCTCCATACTTCGCATCGCTGCTGCTGTGCTGGCTCTATATGCTGCTGCTACTGCTCTTGGCTGCTGTTACTGCTGCTCTTGTTGCTGCTGGAGCTGCTGCTCCTCTATGCTACTGCTGCTGCTCCTCTATGCTACTGCTGCTGCCCCATATGGCTGCTGCTGCTGCAGCAGATAGCTGCAGCCACTGTGCTGTCCTCCCCCCCCTTTCCTCTCACACATACACACACACACACCCATATATATACATATATATATCACTATCTATATATATATATACATACATATATATCTATATACATATAACTAGATACATATATATACACACACTTAACTACACACTCTAACACACACACACTAGCACACTCACACACTAAAACACACACACACATAAATATACACATAGCTACGAATATATATATAAACACACAAAATATATATATATATATATCAATACACACACTCTAAGACATATACACACACACACATATATTCAAATATATATATATATACACACGAGCACACTTACACATATACACATATATATACACATAGACATATACACACATAAGCACATAGATATAAATACACTCATATATATATAAATATATATACATAAACAAACATACATATAAATATATACATATATTTATATATATATATATACACATATACACAACCACCACACAATGCACACAACACTCAAACCACACGCCCTACTCACGCCCAACGACCCCGACACTCACCAATACCCTAAAATATATAAAATATAGCCCGAAAACTCTAGCACACACTCCCCGATACTAACCCAACGCGCGCACAAAGCCGAAACGAGGAAACCAAGTCGAAATGGCCGTTCGGTCATTTCGACGAACACGTGGTGCGCGGCTCGGAAAACCTCCTGAAACGCACACCAAACGAACTCGGAATCGGCCCAAAATTTACCCACGCGCTCTACACGATGTCTAGATCCTAGAAAATGCGCTCCCACGTCGATTCTAGGCCCGTGGCGGAAACGCACACAAACTTAGAATCGGCGACGACGAAAAGCCCCAATTTCGCCCGAAACGCCCGTTTCTCCGCGACGCGGCTCCCCGTGTCCGAACGGAGACACGCACTCACCCTCTAGACACCCGACAACGTCTACCTAGGTCCCTCTAACCTAGGGCATCACCCAAAATTGGGCCAAATTCGGATTCCACCCGAATTCGACACAAAACCTAATGTCAAAGTCTCTAAACTCACCCAAACGAGTTCCAACTTCCTCCTACGGGTAGGGTTAGGGTCTAGGAGGGTTCTACAACACTAATTACACTACACAAAAATAATTAGGAAGGGAAAAGTTAGGTTTTACCTCTTGGGAGTTGGAATCCCAAGGCCAAAGTCCCAAATTCCCTCCAAATCAACTCCCTCAAGCTCCAAGCTACCAATTCTATCTCCCACACTAGATCTAGGCTTCTCACACCTAGGTTAGAGAAAATGCAAGGTTAGGGCTAGCATAAGGAGAAGGAATAGAAGAAGAAAGAAGAAAATTGGAAGAAAGAACTCACCTTGGAGAAGAAGGAAGAAGAAAGAAGAAGTGGAGAAGAAGAAGAAGAGTGGAATGAAGAAGAACAAAAGGGGAGGGGGCTGCTGCTGTGATTACACGGAAATGGGGGTAGGTAGGGGGCCGGCCACTAGAAATAAAGGTGGTTTACAATTCTCCAATGCCCAAAATGCCCCCCTCTCACTTGGTTTGGGTTCCGGGTTCCAAATGCACTCAAACTAGCTCCAAATCTCTCCAACTAACCTCCTAAAAATAAAATAATAATTTTAGGCCCCAAAATAATTCTCACAAGGGTGTGGGCTGGGTCGGACATGGGTCCACTAGGGTCTGACATGGGTCCAGGCTAGCCAAAACCCTAAAACAATCAAAATAAAAATAAGACAAGCACTAATTAAATATAAATATAAATAATTAAATACAATACACTATTTATCAATAAAAAAAAAATATACCCTATTTTCTAGAATTGGGTAGTGACAGTCATCCCTCTAGAACTCCAAGCCAAAGGAGATTCGACAGACTCCTTGAGAATATTGAAGCTGGTGTGTTTCGAAATACCTGTTCGAGGTCACGACAACCGGTTTCATATTCTTCTGATTCCGACACTAGGGGTCGCCAGTTTCCCGAATCAGATGCTGAAAGAATAGACTCAATCTCTACTGAGATTTATACTAATCCTTCAATAGCATCCAGAGAAATGGAAGTCTATGCCATTGGAGATGAACACGAAGAGGCTTCCCCATCAGGAAGTACTGACCAACGCATCGCTGTATTGGAAGCATCATTTAAAGAGATGCATTCCATGATGGAGAGTATGCGTCAGATGATGGTGACTCAACATGTAGCTACAATAGCTCAAACATCGGTTCCTCCGACTCAAATACGAGTGGGGTTGGATCTACCACCATCCAATGCAAACCAGGAGCCTGTTCTAAATCAAGAGTCAGCGGCTCCTCAACTTCCTAACTCGAAGAATATATTGCCTCCTGTTGGAGTTACAATATAACCGATCTCTCACCACTCTGCGGTCCCTTTACCAGCTGAAGACCCGATACAGGTAGTGCGGGAATTGAAAGCCCAATTTGATGCCTTGAAGCATAAGGATCAGCTCAAGAAGTTGGGAATCAACCAGCCATACCCAGTTATCTGGGACGAGATCCCTTTCCCACCTAAAGATAAACCACAGGCTATGGTTTTGTTTGATGGAAAGACGTCACCGAGCCAGTACATGAACTACTTTAGCATGATGACGGTGTTGTTGCAAGGGAATGACGCCCTTCTCACTCGAGTGTTTAAAGGCTGTCTGTCTGAAGTGGCCTATCAGTGGTACCGTAGTCTTACGGACAACTGCATTACTTCCTTTGAAGATTTCAAGACTCTGTTCTTCGCTCGATTCTACGAAGGAGGGATGGACATGTCTATGTTCTCGCTCATCGAAGTAAAGCAGAAGGAGAAAGAGAACGTTCGTACTTTTATCGAACGTTTTCGTCAGGCCACTTTGCAGATGCCTCCCGAAGTTCCGGATTCAGCCTTGGTGGACATTTGCAGGAAGAACCTTCTTTCACTGATCTCGGTGTTCACAGGACCATATCAGTTCCATGATTGGCCCTCGTTTATCATCTCAGCGGTAGCCGCTAAAGACAACAGTCGGAAGGCGTGTGACAATGGAATCATGACCTCTATCTCTGATAGAGGGAAGAGGTCATCCTCCAATAGCGACCATCCTCGTGGTTCCAAAGGAAAAGAAGCTCTGGCGATCAATACGTCCAGGCAACATACTCCAGGGACTACGCAGACGAATCCTGGGACTTCCAGGCCTAAAGAAGAATATTCTTTTGACGACGACGATATTTCGAGCATATTCGATTGTCTAGTCAAAAGCGGCAAGCTCACCCTCCCCGAGGTAAAGCGGCCTAATGAAGTCGACAGTACCAATAACTCTAAGTACTGTATTTTCTATAGGTACATACATCATCCCACAAAGGCGTATTATGTACTAAAGAGGAAAATCCAGGAGTTGATCGACGCCAAGGCCATCACTCTACATAATAACGAGAAGACGGTCACCGCCAATATGATCTCTCTCCAATTCGGCAATCTGTCCCCTCAAGAAGTCCCGGAGGCTGTTGTACCTATTTCCTGGACGATGATGAACATTGTTAATCTCCCTCCGGCCAGGGGTCAAAATCATGACCTGGTACCCCTAACTACCCAGCGTGGTGAGATTATGTGGGTTCATCCTGATCTGGTGTCAGAGATTGAGGAAGAGACTCAAGCTGTTAAGGCTAAGTCTAAAAAGAACTCAAGGCGTAAACCATGCCATATGGTTGCAATATCCTCGACATCAGAAGAAGAGGCTTTGTCTACCGGAACCCGTTCAGGGAAAGCCTACCTCAAGGACTATGGAGGAAATCAGGAAGATGCAACGGCAGACACTTCAGCCGCTAAACTTCCAGAGCCTGAACCTGTCATACCAGAGGCAGGTCCTTCTAAACCAACTTCGGCGGACAAGGGCAAGCAAAAAGAAGTGCGTTTTGATAAACCTTTGAAGAATATTCAAAACAAAGGTTTGGAGAAACCATATAACTTCGACATCCTGGCCCAATTGGCTAATACTCCAGCCAGACTGTCCATTTTTGAGCAACTCAGGCTTTCCAAAGACACTCGTCGAGCCTTGAGTGAGCTTTAATGCAGGCGAATGTATGCTTGACTCAGCTTAAATCCCTCGACAAAGAGCCTGTGGCATGTCCTCAATGCCATAGCGTGATGGAAGTGGTCCCTAACATCACTTTCACTCAAAAGGACATGCTGTTGAAACATAACAAGCATGACAGGCCTCTTTATTATACCGTATATATTGGCTCCATGGAGGTAGACCGAATTCACATAGTTCCGGGATCGTCGATCAGCATTATCCCTCACAGTCTGTTAAGACCGTTGAGAATCCCAACAAGCGAACTAGCTTACACCACCACTACAATCGTGGATTTCAACGCCAAGAAAATTAAACCATTGGGGAAGATTCGTCTGAGGATCCAGATTGGTGACCTTAGATCAGTGGCTACATGCTACATCATCGATTCGGAGGTATCCTACAATATTCTGCTGGGCAGACCATGGATCCACGATCACAACATTGTTCCCTCGACTCTACATCAATGCTTCAAATATGTAGATACCCAAGGAATAGTAAAAATGGAGTTTGCTGACCTTAACCCGTTCAAAGGAGTAGAGTCCTACTATTCCGATGTCATGTTGTACACCCAAGACTACATGAAGGAGGTGTCAGGCAAGACGGAGGAGGAATCCCACCGGGAGCCAGGAGAACCATCTGCTGAGCAACCCCTGTCGATCCAGGTGAAAGGGCGGACTACCCATCCGAAAGTCATGGAACCCATGGCTATCCACTTGAACAAAACCAAATCAAGAGGAGGAAGTGACCCTTTAGTGATCACTTTGAACCAGAAGCCTCCACCTTTGGTCATCAACCTCAGGCACAACAAGTAGCCGACTGATGTAAATATAACCGGGAACGTAGTTTCTGACGATAATAAAGATTCTCTTTTCCAGTATACTGACGCTCAATTTCCAAATTAGGAATCCTCCCCCCCATAACGATATAGAACCTATAGCACAAAAATTTTTGGAAGCTATAGATTCCTATCATCCGTATGTATGGAAAGTGACATCAACATCTAATGTCATCACGACATATGGACCACATGAAGATTCTATCTTTATTATCCCTCCTACTCGCAACGATCAGCATCCAATAGTCTTCGGTCGCATGCGGAATAAACCAATTGTACAAGAAGATTCTCACGAATCTGATGCTGAGAAAATGCAAATTCACAGATATAGCCCACAAGCTTTGAAGATTATGCAAAGTATGGGTTATGATCTGAAGTTAGAACCAGTCCTCAACTATGGGAAAGGCAGACGAATGCCGTTGCATGGAAATCCCTACTGTCAACGAACTCGTTTTGGGTTAGGGTATACCACACATCTTGCAACTTCCAATGACTCTGAGTCAAGTGAGGAGACCATTTCCTCTTTTCAAGATGAGGAGACCATTTCCTCTTTTCAAGATGATTTGTCATCCACTGATTCAGAAGATGAACTCGAACAGGTATTATCAGTAAATATGGTGTTGACAGATTCTCTCAAAACAGAGGAACAAGAATCTGAACCATATGAAGATGAATCCTGGGCTCAGCAAATGGATACACAATGGGAACTTCGGTTCAAGCAGAGAGAATCGTCCATTGAAGATAAAGTTATCCAAATCGATGTTGGGGATGAACTTTCACCAAAGCCGATATTTATCAGTAACAATCTTTTCGAAAAAGAAAGGGAAGAGATGATCCAGCTGATAAAAGAATATATCGATGTCTTCGCGTAGAATTATGAGGATATGCCAGGTCTTGATCCTAAAGTGGCTACCCATAAACTCAACATACGGCCCAATTCGAAGCCTGTGAAGCAACACCAACGCCGGTTCCGTCCGGATATGATGGATGCCATTGAAGCTGAAATCAAGAAGCTAACAGCCTGTGGGTTCATCCGGGAAGAACAACATCCTGACTGGGTCGCCAATGTTATCCCGGTCATGAAGAAAAGTGGGAAAGTATGTACTTGCATCGATTTCCGAGATCTGAATACGGCCTGCCCTAAAGATGAGTTCCCTCTTCCCATTACAGACGTCATGATCGATAATACGTGCAGTTTTGAGCGCATGTCTTTCATGGACGGATTCTCAGGATATAATCAGATTAAGATGAATCTTGAAGATGAGAAGCATACTACCTTCCGGACACCTCTGGGGGTATATTGCTACACAGTCATGCCCTTTGGATTGAAGAATGCCGGGGCTACATATCAGCGAGAAATGAGTAACATATTCCATGAGCACTTACGCAAAACAGTATAATGTTACATAGACGATATTGCTATCAAAAGCCGCCTCAAGGGTGCTCACATCCAAGACTTGAAGACAGTGTTCGAGTTGATGCGCCAACATCAACTCAAAATGAACCCTACGAAGTTCTTTCTCGGTGTATCCAGTGGCAAATTCCTGGGATTTGTCATTACCGCCAAAGGCATTCAAGTTGACCCTGATAAAGTAAAGGTTGTCCTTGAGATGCAACCACCCCGTAATCTGAGAGAACTCAAAGGATTTCAAGGTCGTCTAGCTTATATCAGGAGATTCATATCCAACCTCTCTGGGAGATGTCAACCTTTTTCTCGCCTGATGAAGAAATGTGTGTCATTCGTATGGGACAAACCCTGTCAGCAAGCGTTTAATGATATCAAATGCTACCTCACTAATCCTCTAGTTCTGGTGCCTCCCGTCATAGAAAGACCATTTTTGCTGTATGTTCGAGCAATGGATCATTCTTTAGGAGCTCTCCTCGCACAAAAGAACAATGAGGGTCACGAACAGGCTATCTACTATTTAAGCCGGATAATGGTCGGAGCTGAACACCGGTACAATCCAGTGGAAAAAGAATGTCTGGCCCTAATGTTCACCATTCAGAAGACGCGACATTACGTCACGGGCCAAACTTTTCATATCGTCTCCAGAATCAATCCTCTTCGGGTATTGATGAATAAGCCGAGTGTTCTTAATTCCCGACTCACGACTTGGGCGATGTTATTAACACCATATGATATAGTGTATGTCCCGCAGAAGTCCATCAAAGGTCAGGCCTTGGCTGATTTCTTAGCTACTCATCCGATTCCGGAAACCTATAAACTATACGAGAACATTCCCGACGAAGTTGCAGAATGTAATTCTGTAATAAAAAGTGATACATGACAGCTATTCTTCGATGGTGCCTCCAGGACTGGTCCCAGGGGAAACGTGGTTTCAGGAGTAGGAATTTTCCTGGTGACTCCTGATAAACTCATCATCTATCGAGCATATTCTCTTAGCGAACCCTGCTCTAATAATGTGGCAGAGTATAATGCTCTACTAATTGGGCTTCAAGTCGCTAAAGAATTGGATGTTGAATACCTGGAAGCTTTTGGTGATTCTCAGCTGATCGTCAATCAGGTCAGAGGAATATATGAAGTCTGCAATCCAGACCTCATTCCTTATCACCAAGCAACGATCGAGATTGCCATATCTTTTTCTTCCTAGAGCACGTGATCCGATCTCAAAATTTGGAAGCTGATGCTCTGGCCAGCCTAGCTGCAGATCTAGCTATTCCTATAAGAAGGCAGAATTCGGTGATCCTTCTTAACAGAGATTTATTCTGTGTGAAAAATAATTTTCACATAGAACGCAGCTACGCTGTAAACACGGTTCCTCCTAAGAGAGACTGGAGAAGTCCCTTTATAGACTTCGTGTCATACAGAATCTTACCAGAGGATCCTAAAGAAGCAGTATCCATCAAAGACGATTATTACGCTTCTATTTTGATGCGTCTTCATAATGTCTATATCGCCGAACATATGATGGACTGCTATTACGATGTCTCTCTGACGATGATACAAAACGGGTTATCCGAGAAGCTCATGATGGTGTATATGGAGCACATCAACCCGGTCCTAAGTTACAGGATCGTATCAGGAGGATGGGCTACTACTGGCCTACTATGATCGCAGATGCAGTAAAATATGCAAGACAATGCAAAACCTGTCAAGTTCATGCGGATTTTATACATCAGCCTTCTGAGTATCTACATCCTACCATTTCATCATGGCTCTTTGAAGCATGGGGAATGGACATCATTGGTCCTATTCACCCGTCATCTTCTAGAGGACATCGGTTCATATTGGCTATCACCGACTACTTCTCTAAATGGGCGGAGACAATCCCCCTTGCTGAAGTAAAAACATCCAATGTGATCAGCTTTATCAAGCACCATGTCATTTATCGCTTTGGGATACCCCGAAGGATAATTCATGACAATGGACCTCAATTCATCAGCCAAGCATTTTACCGATTTTGCGATAAGAATCAGATACAAAATATGGCCGCTACGGCATACAATCCGGCTGCCAATGGTTTGGCGGAAGCCTTCAACAAAACCATCATCAAACTCTTGAAAAAGTTCGTTTCTTCGAACAAAAGAGATTGGAATGAGAAGCTGGAGGAATGCCTCTGGGCATACCGCATAACGGTACGAGCATCGACGGGTTGTACCCCATTCTCATTAGTCTACGGGTGTGAAGCAGTTCTCCCCATTGAAATCCAAATTCTATCACTTAGAATAGCAGTGGCTAATGAGTTGACTCAGGAAAATAATGATCGACTAAGACTTCAAGAGCTAGAAGGATTAGACGAGAAACGCCTTCAAGCTCAGCAGCGTATTGTGTTCTACCAGGCACGCATTTCCAAAGCTTTTATTCAAAAAGTGAAGGAGAGAGTGTTCAAAGTTGGCGAGCTAGTTTTAGCTGTAAAGAGGCCAATGATCATCACGCACAAGAGTAAGGGTAAATTCCAGCCCAAATGGGAGGGCCCTTATGTGATTGAAACGACGTTTTCAAACGGCGCTTACAGATTAGTCAAGCCTAACAGAGATCTGATAATGGCTCCTATCAACGATAAATTCCTGAAAAGGTACTACGCTTAATCTCCCTTACTCAAAGGAGTATGGTGAAGATCTCATTCTGACGATACTACGTACAAAAACTGGTTGGAGCATATTCTATCATGTTCTTATAACCTCTAAATATATATGTTTAACTAATTTGGAAATTCAAAACCTATCACGTCCATATTACCTCTGATAGTGTTTTGTATACAAATTTAGTTGGATCATATTCTATCATGTCCATATAACCTCTGAATAGATATATCCAGCTGAAGCTTACCGAAAGTATATCACGTCCATATTACCTCTGATATTACTTTCATCCTAGCCTATCATTTATATTCAAAAATGATGGGTCCACAAAGTGAAATAAAGTCTCTTTATTATCTCCGGGAAGAGCAAATTACATAGAGAAGCAAAAAGTACATCATTGGGGAGGAGCAGTCAAATCACGAATCTGTTGCGCCAAAGCAGCCATCCTCTCATTCCTGGAGTCCAAGATGTTAGCGCGAGCCCGCTCCAGTCGTACCTCGTCACCGCTCAGGAGGGATAGTTCGGACCGAACATGAACAAAATCGGCACGGATGTCGCCCGCACGTGCGAAGTTCCGCTGAGCTGTATCCATTCGATCCTTCAACACATCTCGAGCTGCCGATGACTGGAGAGCCCACTCCTTTGCCTGAGCGAGTTTAGCTTCCAATTTGCGGACCCTCGCTTCATTTCCCTCATGTTCGGCCTCGCACTTCGTTAGATGAGGAATAACCTCCTCCAAGACTGCCTGCTCTTCATCCATATTCTGCTGCTGTGTCTGGATGGATTTGTTTAAGCATTCCATCTGTTCAGCAAGCTTCGCAGTCAAGGAGTCGTACTCAGCCTGAATCATATCGTCGACGTTGTCTCGAGATAGTTACAAATATTCGTTAATGGGTTGTTCTAAACCATTAACTATTTGCTCTAGCGCATCAGCTCGTCCAACGTCATTGAAATTTTTGATCGGCGCTATCGAAAGCTGGGAGGACGTCAGCTGATTATCAAAACTCAGGTTCTTCTCCAGCACCATGGAAATCAACTCCTTCAAACTGTGGTAGAATAGGCTGGTATATTGTTCAATCAGCATATCGAAGACCGGATGCACGCTAGGAGTGGATGCGATACCGGGAAATCTCCTTCCAAAAATGACCGCGGAGGATGTTGCCACGGCCGTTGCCTCTACAGATGGCGCTACAAAAGAACGAACACCAGCAACGGTTGAAGTTGCTGGCGTACTCAACGAAGGAGGCACAGTCGCGATGATGGGCTCATCCTCCTCTGAAGATATCTAAACTGCTATTGGCGAGACGACACCCGAAAATATTGCGGATGAAGGATCGGCAGCTTCAATGCATACCTCTTCAAGGTCGAGCACCGCCGTTTCATCGGCAGGATCCGCAACAAGATCAAAGGTTGCGTCAACTCCGCCCTCCCCTGAGATGTCTTTACCTGAAAAGAAGACAAGAGAAAGTTAATATCGACCTGATGTTAATTTTTCTAAAAGAGGCGTAAAGACAACATTTATCCATGGCCGATGGTATATATGTCGCGTCCGCAGCCTGAATAGCTAAATCATCTCTTAATGATGCTAGACAAGCTGTCATACCTGGAGAAGAGGGTGCACCAACTGACACTGGCGGGTAGTCTTCCCAGTCTTCACCAAGATCCACTCGAGGCTCATCGGGTGGAATCTCGCTGGAAATACTTACAAACGAAGTAGGGGTTACTCCCATTATTTGTCTGGATAAAGGTATCCTTAATATGCTTGGCATGGAAGGCGATCTCGTAGCACTACCAAAAGCAGTAGTAGCAGCATCGATCTCGTGCAAAGAATCTCTGGCACTGCCAGCCGGAATTATGGAGGTTCAATCTCTAAAAGACGAAGGACCTCTGATCAAAGAATCATCCCCAACAGGGGAAACGACAGGCTCGCTCCTAGAAGCCCCCCTGGTGGAAGCCCTTTTCGGACCTCTGGCAATCTTCTTCTTGCGGGGGGAAGGCTCTTTCAGAGTAGAAGTCTTCCATTTCTGGAGGATAATGAGAGGCTCTGCTGGCGGAGCTATTACGCCTCTCGGTATTATTAACAAGAACTCGTCTGCCCCGGTGGTGTCTTCATTCTCATCTGAGGAAACAGACGGAATCTCCTCCCTTCCAGTAGACCTATGGGAGGGCATCCTAAAACTTTCATACACATTAAAATCACGATGGAAGGTATTGATGGACGCATAGAACTGCGCATATGAGTGAAGGATGCGCAACTCCATAGAGAGAGAAGTCACGGGTACAACAAAAGTTGTACCAGTACAGCCCGTGATGAAGTACTGCCATCCTCTGGTTCCATCAATAAGTCCACCTTTGGACTTGAAGCTGGTAATGACATTCCCCACATGCAACTGGTCGTACCCAAACTGCTTGACGAACCGACTGGACAAATAAGGCTCCAGGTAGCAGTGGTCATTGCTTCTATACAGCAAATGGGAAGGTCTAATGCAAACCAACCAGTAGAAGGCTTCAGGAGAAAGAATGGTCCTCCCATGGCCCTCATCCTTAATTTTCTTCCCCTGTTGATTGATATGTACAGGGGGGACGATACAGAAGAGTTTCCAGCTGTGGGCAACATTTAACGCCCGTCGACAATCTATGACGGTCGCCACGTTCCAAGAGAAATTCTTGTAATTCAACAAGAAGTTATTTCCCGAACCGCTGGCAGGACCGGGAGACATCACCCTGGCGTTGTGAAGAATTAACCATCCTATCAGGTATAGGAATGGTAATTCCACTCGGGGAAATCCTTCACGCTGCGTATCATCAGCTAGCAGCCCATCAGTAAGGGCCCTCAGGCCTGCTTGTATTCTACATACCATAGCAGGAAGCAGGCCCAGTCTTGCTCCGAACACCAAACGCACTACAGGCCATAAGGTGTTGCGATGGATGCGATCTGCAGACGCGATGCCAGGCACTACCCAGCGGCGAAGCCAGACGGAGAGGAAGCCAGCCAATTGAGCTTCCCTTGACAGAGGCTTACGACAATACCTCATATAACTGAAGGCTTTTGTGCCTGCAGGATAACCTCTTGTCTCCTCATCAAGAGTATAATCAGGAGCCCCTGCGTCTTCAATAAGGTCATCGACCGTGTTAGCATTGAGCATGCTCAGGAGGTTCAAGGGCCTATCTCGGCTATCTACCACCTTGTCCGGCTTAATATTTCTTGCCTGGTGGAAGAAGAGATAGGTTGCCCACTTGTTGATGTGAGCCAAATCAGAGGGCTCCTTGTAAAAAGTGGTGCAGGCAAGATAAAGGCATATCAGCTCCTGATATACTGCCACTGCCCGAGGGTTTGTATCTCTTAACTCCCTGTTTATAGGGACGTACTCTTCATAAGGAGCGTCCCCCATCGGCAGCTTTGAAATCTCTGCCATCTCATAAAGGGCTAAGCCCAACTCACCCAGCGGAGTGGCAAAAGTCCCAGTAAGCAAATTGTATCGCTCCATCAAGGCTAAAAACAAGTTAGGGTTGACAGGCAGTCCAACACTTGTGGCGCTCACAGCCGCGAACAAGCCAATACTTTCCAGCTCCGTCTGGAAGTGCTTCAGGGCCCAAGCAGTCAAACTGGCCCATCGAAGATTCTCCGGGCTAAGCCATCCACTGGTCCGAGGGTTGACCCTGGGGTACATTCCTCCCTGCCCCATAAAGTCATTGCAGAAGGTCGATATCTGAACCGGCTGAATCGGCGAAGTGTCCTCACTCGGGACACTACCCGGCAGTAATCCCCTAAAGGGCATAACAGGGCCCGAAGGACGGCTCATATAGGCCCCCCGGTCGTATTTCTTGTTGTATAAGATCTTCCCCGGTCGGCCGTGAAGATCGGGAGTCAGGGTCCATATCATCTTCCTAGGATGTGTGGTGTGGAAGAAAGCAGAGATAGGGTAATCCCTGGGCATCCTGGGCAGATACATGACCGTGCCCTCAGCAGTAAACACCCAATCCTCCTTCTTGGGTTTAGTCTGGGACTGTTTGTCGATAACATCCCCGAACAAGAAGCCTGGTTTCTTATACTCCGTCCCGTCTATGTATGTCAGGGGCTCCCCACTGATCATACTCAGCAGCATGCGTTCTCCTTGGGACGAGATCAGGGTTCCCCTTTCTTCAGGATAATTGGCTCCAGAAATGGGGAAAGTCACATGGGACAAATCCTCCAAATAGTTCGAGTTCAGCATCCTGGCAGCAGAGCCCATCACCTCAGCCAAAAGAGGGATCTACAAGTCCACTACAAAATGCAAGAAAACAAGTCAGTTTCTACACTAGATGATACGCTTTTGCAGTTTACGCCAAAGATTATCAGTCTGAGCTTTTACGCCAAGACTGCAAAAACTTGAGCTCTTACGCTGGAACCTATTTTCGAGGCTTAAAATTCAAGGTTGGCAGTATACGCCCAAAATCTAACAGTCTGAGTTTTTACGTTAGACTGCCAAAATCTGAGTTTTTACGCCGAAATTTTCATTCAGCGCGTAAAACCCAAAGTTGGAAGTATACGCCAAATTTTGACAGTCTGAGTTTTTACGCCAGACCGCGAAAAGATAGAGTTTTTACGCTGACATATTAGAAATGTGGGCGTATTGGTTCGTATACACGTACAATGTGTGCGGAGGGTTTTCTTCTTGCAATCTCTACCTATGACGTCCGGAGCACAGCTCGACGACGGAGCACTTCGCTCGGATCGGGGCTCGTTCAGCCTAATGGGAGTTGCTCGGGCTGGAGCAGAGGAGCGAGAAGAGGAAGAGACCTTCTTTCCCTTAGCAGTGGAAGCCTGTTTAGGTGCCATGACGAATTTGAGTTCTCAAGAAAGAGACAAAGAAGAAGGGTTCTTGAAAAGCAAGGGTTTTGTGAAGACAGATAAAAGTTTTCTCTCTCAAGACCTTGGGCTATTTATAGAGCTTGGATAACTCTTCAAATCCCTAACCAAATTCGATATTTAATATTCGGTTATGATTTGGGACCACGTCAGCCTATCATTTGAAAAAGAAGACGGACAGTCAGTGGATCCAGAATTTACGCGCAGAGCAGATCTATGATTTTATGCTAAGGAGCTTTTACGACGCTCAGATGCTTTTACGCTCAGGAGCTTTTACGCTCGAGAGGTTACAAACCTACGGTTTTACGCTCAGATGCTACAAATCTATGATTTCACGCTCGAAAGCTTTTTACGCTCAGAGGCTACAAATCTACGATTCTACGCTCGAAAGCTACAGACGGTCAATTACAAGGGTTTACGCAGAAGATGCTCCTTTTTTGCTACAAAACATTCCAAGTGCCTGAAACACACAGAGTTCAACATTGAAGATGACTCTTCTTCTTGGGCCATGTGGAAGTTTATCCAAAGTCCAGTCAGAATATTTTACAAAAGTTCAAGTATGGCTTGGTCGACAGACATTTCTCGCCTTTTTTCAAGAGATTTTCAAGAAACCATTCTTGAAGATGATGGTCTGAACAAGAATTCTTCGTATCAGAGAAGTGACAATTCAGAATTCTACGCGACTCCTCGTCCAAAACAGCATGACAGTTTGGATCTTCAACTTAAATGCTAAGGAGCTTTCTACGCGTCTTCTGCTACGCATAAAAGATAGGACGAGATCAGATACTCTTTTATCGGAGTTGGCATAAAATTATTCAGACATGCCGAAGATGCACACTATTCAGACTTCCTCACAACAAATATGGCAAATCATCAGATGCGTAAAAGAAGATAATTCTATTAATCATGATTACATATGATAAAAATCCAGTTTACAAAGGGTCTTTTTCAACTTCATGATTACATATGATGGAAATTATTTTTTCTACAAAGGGTTTCTCATTTTCATTTAAGATCACACCAAGAATCTGCTGTGCCAGGTTCTCATATTGGTGTAAATCTTTTTTCGTCTTCTACAGCAGTTAATCGGCTTCCCCAACCGATCAACAAGAAAATGATTAATGGCGGGAGGATACAGAATTGGGCATGTATCAATTACGCAAGCCCACCCTCCAAATGCCATGGCAGACATGCCCTAGAAATTGTCTTAGGGGTTCAGACCCAACATAATACTAGAAGACAGGGCCAAACTGCCTATCCTCGTCCAGCACCATAATGGGAGAGAATACAGCTTGCAAGATGTGTGGCCAAATGAGACCCTTCCTCTCTCCTGGACGAATCGCCATATGAAATTGCTGGTCATCCCGAGAAAAAGAAGCTATGATATCCTTCCATGATCCATCGTTGCAGAGGACATTTGCTCGGAGACGTCTCTTTATACGGCTCCTTACATGCTGGAAGAACATGATCTTCTTCTTCCTCAAGTCAACCCGACGAAGCTCGACAACCATCTCTTTATGGCGAAGGAAGTGTGGAAAAAACAGGTTAACTCATTCGCCTTTATATAGGCAGAGGAGAACACACCAAATCCTAACAAACTCCTAAAAATTTGTCGAAAAATCAGCCTCGCGGAACGAGTCAAACTTGATCGTTTCATGCTTCATTCAAAGTATTTCAAATTACGAGGAATTTGAAAACTTTAAAGGGGGTCTTGTAGAAGCATAAAAAATACGCTGGGGAATCATACGCGTAAAACCCTCAACATGCAGGAAGCCCGCGTAAAACAGAGCTCCAGCACTGGGTGGCATAAAATATGACGTCAGAGCCATTGGTGTACAGCAGAGCTTCAACGCTGTTCAGCGTAAAACATAGCTCCAGAACAAACCCGTATAAAGTAGTCCTTCCAAACTGCTTCGGCGTAAAAAGGTTGCTACATCGCCATTTCGGCGTAAAAAATTATCTGCTTTTAATGCAGCGGAAAGTTGTACAAGGAACTCTTCGTATTTCTCGAATGAACCTGTCAATTAAAGCAGTGAACCTGACTCCTGACAAAGAGTACTGCACGACTATCAAGAGGACGACTGTTATGATGATTCTGCACAGAGCCCCAGACTGTCGTCTAGTGACATAACCCTTGATATAAGACGTCGTTTACGCATTCAAGGAATACACTGCATATTCTACACAGGCAGAGATGAGCTTTACGCTCAGGATGAGACGAAACCAACCGCCACGTCAAAAGCTGTTCTTCGTACAGAACTCGAGGCACGTCTCTGCAGTTAATGCGCGAGATGGGGGCAGATCTCTGCATTTCATGCACGAGATTTGGTTCTACTTTTAGTGACTGGAAGAGCTATAATTAGGGCTAATACGCTCACATCATCATCCCTGCACATTAGCCGACCCGGCTATTTTTAGCTATAGGAGTACGCCGTATGCTATCTCCTTGAAATACGCCAACTTGGCTATTTTCAATTATAGGAGTACGCCGTATGCTATCTCCTCGAAATATGCCAACTCAGGCTATATTTGAAAAGCATCAAGCTTTACGCAGAATTTGGCTTCTATGCCAACATGACAGCTATTTGGCTTCTACGCCAACAAGACAGCTATTTGGCTTCTATGCCAACAAGAGAGCTATTTGGCTTCTACGCCAACATGACAGCTACTTGGCTTCTACGCCAACATGACATCTATTTGGCTTCTACGTCAACTTGACAACTATTCGGCTTCTACGTCTACTCGGCTTTTACGCCATCAGAACAGCTATTTGGCTTTTACGCCAACGAGACAGTTATTTGGCTTTTATGCCAACCATCTCTACGCAAGGGGCAGTTATCTACGTGGCTTGCATGCCGTGATCTTCGATGAGCGATTATATGCATTACCTCATAATGGGACATGCGTCACACGCCAATTCAGGAGATCATTCATATCTGGGTAGCAGTTATTATAACCGCCGCGTAAAAGGTGCAGCTCTCTCCGCTGTTCGGTTTCTACGCCGACTGCAACCAAATTCTATAAATAGAGACCTCCGGCCACGGAGGTCCAAGGTCGGAAAAAAGCAAGGGTCAAATACAGAGGTCAAGGTCAAGAGAGCACATATGGAGAGCTTCGACAACGAGAGTTCATTCCCTTCTGCAGTCTTTGAAGCTTCTTTTTCGTCTTCTACAGCACTTCTTCGTCATCGTGTGGTCCAAGGGACAAAGTGATCGACCGCAGATCAGACTCCTATAGCAATATTTCCCCAGAATTAAATTTTTGTACTTAACATCCTCGTATAGGATTAATTATACTTCTTTTTCTTGTTTGTAAACAAAAAGAGAGTTTCGTATAAACCTAGTTTCAATTTCTTTCATTTATTATCAAACACACTGGCCATATGTCCATCCATGCCTGGTAATACAACCTCTATCCCGAGATCCTGAAGATCCACTAACAAATGTCGCTGAGTCGTCAAAAAGTATGTTATGGGCTTCCTGTTTAAGTCATTTGCTACAACATTCGCCTTTCCAGGGTGGTACTGCAACTCGATATCATAGTCTGTCATCAACTCTAGCCATCTCCTCTGTCTCATGTTGAGCTTCTTCTGAGTGTAGACATACTTCAGACTTTTGTGATCTATGTAAATCTCAACCCGCTCTCAATAAAGATAGTGCCGCCATAGCTTTAGTGTAAATATCACTGCAGCTAGCTCTAGATCGTGTGTCGAATAGTTCTTCTCATGAATCCTCAGTTGTCTCGATGCGTAAGCTATCACCTTGGTGTGTTGCATCAGTACACATCCTAATCCACTCCCAGACGCATCGCTATACACCACAAATCCTTCCGATCCTGAAGGAAGTGTCAACATCGGTGCTGACGTCAGATGCTTCTTCAGCTCATCGAAAGCCGTCTGACACTCCTCAGTCCAGATAAACTCCTCACCTTTATGTATCAGCCGCGTCACAGGCGCAGCAACCATCGAGAAGTTTTCCACGAAGCTCCGATAATATCCGGCAAGTCCAAAAAAACTTCTAATCTCCGTAATTGATATAGGGATAGGCCACGTCTCCACTGCAGCGATCTTCTCCTGGTCAACTGATAGTCCATCTCCAGTGATTATGTGTCCCAGGAATGGTACTCTATCCAAGAAGAACTCACATTTGCTGAGCTTGGCATACAGCCTCTCCTGCCTTAGCGTCTCCAACACGATCCTGAGATGCCCTCGTGCTCCTTCTGGCTCTTGGAATATACCAAGATATCGTCGATAAATACCACCACGAACTTATCCAAGTACTGGTGGAAAATCTTGTTCATCAGGCTCATAAATACTTATGGCACGTTGGTTAAACCAAACGACATAACTAGAAACTCATAGTTCCCTTCGTACCTTGATCTGATGATAGCCGGATCTGAGATCGATCTTCGAGAATACACATGTGCCACTTAGCTGATCAAATAAATCATCAACGCGCGACAAGGGGTACTTGTTCTTTATCGTTACAGCATTTAGCGCCCTATAATCGATACACAAATGTACCGTCCAGTCCTTCTTCGGTACAAATAAGATGGGTACTCTCCATGGAGAAATACTAGCCCGAATGAAATCCTTGTCTAAGAGATCATCTACCGAAACCTTTAACTCAACCAACTCTTTCGGTGCTAGTCTGTAGACGGAGAGTCAACTCTATAGTAAACTTTATATATCTGTCAGGTGGCAGGCCTAGAAGATCCTCTGAAAACACATCCTCAAACTCTGACATAAAGTGAGGGTACACCGGTTCTCCTTCTGCAATGTGTGTCGCTAAGGTAGGTTGGACACCGTGCTCTCGGGCTCCCCGAAGAAACTCAAACTCAGGGTAATCTGGTGGTCTAAATATAATGCAACCACGTCGGTAATCTAGTGTCGCGTGGTATTGGCTCAACCAATCCATACCTATGACAATGTCATAGTCTAGAGTTAACCTCAAAATAATCTCTCTCGTTCTATTTACCAACACTAATCCTCCAAAAAAAAATTATTTCCTTCCCTAATGTATAAATACTCTTCTCCTCAAAATCTATCCCTAAAATTTGTATTCCTCAATTTTCTTCTTTCCGTTATTTATTACTCCGAGTCACCATAGTGTAATTATAATAATGGTATCACCCAAGCAAATGCTAGAATTTTCTGGTATCAGATAATCATCTTCCAGGTAAGAGCCTAAAATTTTATCTTCTCCAGTTTATAATATCGTTCCTGGTGTCGCTATCATAAGCTACAACTAATTTTCTAGCGTCTAGCTATGCATTTATATAAATTATTCTAGAGGGTTAGGATCAACAATCCTTCTAGCTTCCAGTACTTCCCAAATCACTACTATCTCAAGTAAGGGTAGGATTTTATCAATTCTAGGAACATACTACTAGGTCAAATTCTCTTGCTAACAAAGTACACTAGTTATAGAATCTAAAAAGAACCTATCAACCTACCCTACTAAGGGTAACAATCTTCTCAGAAAATATTACATTATTCATGCCTTCTGTCGTCTGGACTACGATCTTCTTCTGGAGGGAACCATCAAGCACAAGCATTCGTCTTTCTGAAATAAAAGAAGATGAGAAACAATGATAATGATATTGATGAAAAAGGAACGAATACAATTGGAAAGTCCAAGGGCGATAATCAAATACAAAGAGAGTTTTAAAAATCGATTATGGATTAAGATCCTATTCAACATAAATCCTAAATTGCAGGCTCGTTCGGTACAGTAACGTAACCAAAATGATTTAAATCTGACTTGCATGGGCTACCACAAAAATATGTCATACCCCAGACCCAAAATACGTAGGACTAGGAATATGTAAGATGCCAGCTACGCATTCGACCAGACTCTGGTCCGACTCGAATATATATAAGCTGTATTATAATGGTCACTATCTAAATAATTAAGTAAATATAAATATATATGCCTTAATCCATAATGAATAAAATACACAAGAATGAGCTACATGTGCTAAAGTCGGTCGCCTAGTAACACACAAACTCGAATAGACTCGAGAAAAAAATATGAGTCTATAAAGCTAGGCTACATCAGCAGATGAATAAACAATATGAATAAATAACCATAACTCCGGTAGAAATGATATAAGTACCTAATACCAATGCCTGCAAGACAAGCAACTCCATCAGCAACTCCAAAGGCTCCATAATCGTCTATGCTGCAAAAACTGGCAGGAGACCAGGTCCTCAGAGGGACGTAACAAGGTACAAAAATAGTATGCTATAGTATAACATAAGAAAAAGTACAACACCGATGTAATCTAGTATAACCACCGAAGTGAGACACAACTTTGAAGACAATATTCGACACGTGGGCTGTCCAAATATAAAATTGTAGCTCCGAGCACAGAGACACACGGGACGCACCGTAGCTCCGAGCACAGAGTCACACGGGCGATACTATGACTCCAGGTACAGGAACACTACATAAATAGGAACATATACAAATATATAGCGCGTGCTGAGTAGCCCAAACGTCTAGTAACTATCTTCCCCTCCCAAAGCGGTCAACGAATGTTCGTTGAACCTGAACCTCTATCTAACAGTCTCGTCATACTGAAGTAACTATCAACAATCATGACCCTAAAGTTATCACAGATTCCGGTCATGCTTATAATATTAGGATACAGGAAGTCTGGCACGATGATGGTGTCTGAATGTGTCCTAGGGTTATGATGTAACCAAGTAGATACATCAAGGTGTCGCCAACATCTATCAATCGATACCAGATATTTCCAACGAACGTCTGCACCCGGTTACGACCCGGACGCTAAGTAACGATTCTGATCCAAAGCGTCACAATGCATAGATAAAATAAATTGTAATATGAAAACTGAGATACAGGATGGCAAGAAACACTTGTCTGGATCCGGATGCTGAAGGCGGGACTCCGGTACAATGTCCAAGTCCTCGGATCCCGAAGTACCTAGAGACGATATATAAAATTAATTAATAAACTATCACGATGTTATTCTAAAATAAGAGGTGACACACATCTAGCATAGGCTTCTGTCTTAGTTACATATAGCTCACATAGACACTAACTAGAGGGTTGTCCCAAGTTGACTAAAGTAACATTGCATCAAATACGATCAACAATCAGTATAACGTCCTCAACAAAATCTCCAATCCCCTAATGTTCAATACAGTGATTTTAGTCGTTCAAGCTATGCTCATCCTCAACCATACCATCCTTGTATTCACAAATGTTATTATGTGTAAACTCCCTCACCCAAAATTAGGTCTACTTGGCTTAGATAGAGAAACTAGGACTAGTTTGTATCCAATTGGAAGTAGGACACGACTTTTATTTAATTATACAATATTTATATATCACCTAGTGCACCTTACCGTTGCTTCAATAATTGGAGCACTACACTAGCCATTGTCTTCCTACGAATTTCATAACCTTGTCCTAGGCGTGCCTGCCTACCATTCTGACCTTTGTGTAACTTATAATTATGCTGTCTTGTGCTATATTTTAGTCGCACAATATTCGTCGCAGACGTTTATAATAAATTCTAAATAAATATGACTTTTGTATCCTTGTGTATTCCAATCGAAATTGGAGACACAATCTTGACCTTTTCGTACAACCTAAATTTTGATAATATTCTACACTGAATCCTCTATGTCCATGACACTTGTGTCCCATCTAATTTTATCCCCATATATTTCTAAATAATTCCAGAACACCGTGCACATAAATTTCAATTAATTTAATCCAATTTTCATCTTTGTGTAATTTTTCTAATTATTGGGCATTTTTATGCAAAAATACATTAAAGTGTCAACACCATTGGACAATACCTGAAGAAACCTATTTTTCCCCTTTACATGAATTTTTCCTATAATTTTTGGAATGTGCAAACGCGCAACATCGCCCCTCATTTAATCCTAGCCATTGCATTTAACAAATGTAAATTCTAGCCTCCAAATATTTCCATGTAAAGCCAAGGCCCAATTTCAAGAGAGTTGACCAAGCCCAAACTTTCTAGGTCAACAAAAACCCAAAATTCTATATGTATAAATAATCATTTTCCTTTTTTTTTTCTCCCCACATCAAAACCCCAAATGTGTTTCCTAGCTAAATACCTATCCCATCTCCTGTTCACCTTCTTCCTCCTCAAACCGATCCTACCGAAGCCCAGCCTCGCCGGAGTAGCCACTCGCCTGACCACCAGCCCAAGCCTTCTCCCTGGACCACCTCCCCAGTCCTCTCCTCCCTCGTCAACCACCCCAGTCACCATCACCATCGTCTTCATCATCCCGAGTCACCCCGATCCGGCCAACGCCGAGCCTCGCCCCCCTCGACCTCTGAGCTCCTCCCATCTCCTTCCTCCCCCCTCCTCGACGAACTCCACCCGCCTCGCAGCACTGGCCGTCGACCTCTCCACGATGAGCCATCGCCTGAACCATCTCCCTCTCCCTGTAAACGCCTTCAGCGCCCCCGACTTTATTTTTTGATCTCCCACCGGCGTCGACTCCCCTCAAGCCGACCGCCTGGACCGACTGAACGAACACCTCCTTCTTCCCTGTTGTCATAGACCGGAGCCACCACAACCTGCCGAACCCGCCCTCCTCCTCCTCATCACCCTCCTGTTCATCTCCCTCCTTCTCCGTTCACCCCCGACAGCACGGCCAACCCCGACTTCCCTTTATCCCCGCCGGAGTCAACAACATCTACACCCATCACCCCCACCTTCGATCAACTCAATGTCCTCCTCCGCCTGTACAGCACCCTGTCACCACTGAACCCATCTCACCTGAACCTCTTCCCAGTCGACTGAACCGCCGGAATTCACCCCCTGATCGTCGGAGCTCTTCCTTAGCCGGAGCAGCACTCATCGTCGTCATCACCATTGTATCATCATCATCACCATTAAAATAGTTATCATCATCCACATTATCCCCTTCATCACCACCATTACCATTATCATCACCATCACCATTAACATAATCATCATCACCTCAATCGTCATAACCCTCATTATCGTCGTCATCGTCGTCATCGCCGTGCCTGTGCGCGTACCCCGAGGTACGAACCTGTCCATCTTCTTCTTTTATGTGTGCTTGTGTGTATGTCAGTAGGATATTAGTATTGCTTATTGACTGTTAGTTGACATCAGGCCCTGAGTTGGTGAACCCAAACTCGTGTACGTATATGTACGCGTACGCGTATATTATTCATTGGTATATATATATATATTTATATATATATATTTAGTATATGTATTCAATTGGTATATATATAATTATTGGTTGTTATATATAGAAATATATAAATATATGGTATGTACATAAATTGTAAGTAATTAAATACTATGCTAAATAATAATTAGGACTATATATATTTAGACTGTACGACCCTAGGCCACTGTGGACTGCCCTATATTTACCTTAACCATGTTGACCCTAAGAACAATGTTAGTTGACTGCCTTGCGTACATTAACGTACTGGCGAGATCCGCGATATTTTGATTGTCTTATTGTGTACAGTACTTGAAGACGTGACACCCGCGTAATTAGACGCGCAGTTGACCAGTACCACCCCTAGTGTACTGTAAACCCCCAGAAAATTTCCAAATTATTAAATCTTGGATTTTTCCCAATTTTCTGGAATTTTCTGTGAATTTTCTGTAATTAAAATCAAGGCTTTTAATTAATAAATGATTTTTTAATTGGTAATAAATAATATTAAAATATCATGAAAATAACATTTTTGGGTGTAAAATAGAAAATTGGACTTAGGGTAATTTTTCTGGATTTTTCTGGGTCTCAGACCTATTTTTAAATGCCTAAAAACTAATTTTCTAATTAATTAATTATTTAACTAATTAATTATCTATTATTATTATTAATTATTATTTATTAATTTATTTTTATTTTATTTTTCTTTTCGGGCCGGCCCATTGGGCCGCGGCCCAGCCCGCTACCCAGCCCAGACCCGCTCGTATCGGGTCGGGTCGGGTCAGCCAACCCGACCCGCCCGCAACCACCCGACCCGCCGGCGACCCCGTCCCCCCACGATCCCCGAAACCCCCGGCCGCCTCCGCGCGCAGCGCCGCCCCCCGCGCGCTGCGCCGCTCCCCGCGGCCCACGTCCCCCTCGCCCCCGCCTTGGCCGGCCCCCGCAACCGCCTACCCTCCCTATTTAAACCCCTGCTGCCGGCCGTCTCCCCCACTCCCTCGCACCACCCTAGCCACCCGCCGCTCCGCCGCAGCCCACCACCCTAGCCGTCCCCTCCTCGCCGTCGACCCGCAGAGCCCCTCCGCCGCCTGTCTCCTCCGTCCCCCGATTGCTCCGGCGGCCCCCGACGCAAACAGCAGCAGCAGCAGCGACTCGAGCGGCTCCCCGCGCCGCCTCCGGCCGCCCTGAGCCGCCGCCGACGCGCCCCCAGCCTCGCCGCGCCGTCCTCCGCCGTTTGCCCCGAGCCCGGCCGCCCAGCAGCCGCCCTCCGCCGGATTCCGACGAGGAATCCCTAACCCTAATTCGCTGTGTCCGACACAGGACACAGTGTCCTGTGTCGTGTCGGACACGATCTCGACCCTGATTTTCGGGTCCCCTTCAGGTGCGTGTAACTTTCGCCTCGTAGCTCCTTTTTCAATTCTGCAAATTGCGTTGTGAAGCCTGTATGACCCTCTCGGTGTCCGGACAAACGGTTCGGGACATCGCGTCCTGTGGTGATCGCACACCGCGATCCAAAACCAGGAAAAAACCAGACCATGTTTCACCCCGTTCGACGGGCGATTTTGTGTTCGGCTCATCGGAATCCAAATCTGGAAGTTCCGTTGGGTTCGTATCAGCATTCCTGACCCGTTGACACTAAGTTTGTTGTATTTAGAGACCTTTGACCGGACACGTCTTTCGGTGCAAAGCGGGCCCAACGGCGGACCCCGTTTTGACCCGAAACTGCCGTTTTTGCCCTTGGCTCCAAATTGGACCCAAGGACAGGCGTTTCTAGCTATTTGACATCTTCTGAGCATGATGGTAATGTCTATTTCAGCTTTTGGACTCATCTGTGGAAATTTCTCCCAAGAACCTAATTAATCAGATCCAAACAACAGGCAAGTACCTGCACTTCAAGTTAAACTTTATATATTGTGATAATTTAATTCCCTGTCTTACATGTACCCTTGATGATTACTTCTAGAGTTAGAAATGCTGGATTTCATGTCTTGAATATTGGAGTTCATGTCTTGTTTTTCATGTCGGGTGGGAGAATACCTAGAAGGCATGTAGTTTACCCTTTCCCCTGTCGTGACTGCTAGCTTTTGGTACACGACTGTACCATCAGCCTGATACTCGATTATTCCTGACTGCTAGCCGCCTATGGCGTGCCTGATTAGCCTTATAAACCCCTACATGCCAACTAAGTATTCTAAATACAAAAACAAGTTCACACAGCTAGTTTCTAGATCTTGTTGCATTTCTTGTAGACTGTTGTAGTTTCATTTCCTGTCTCATTTATTTCAGTATTCTCGTATTTCCTGTTTATAAGCATTAACTCTGAAATATTGATAATCTTTATGCAACTTTCTCAAAATGATGCTCTAATTAATTGTCATAATTATTTAGTTTAACCTTGTTGTGCACTGTGTACTTTGCTCCTTTCCTGACTGGATCTGTTGATTTAGGCGATGATGAGGACCTTGCCCCTACTTATTATGGTCCATATGAGGGTACCGATGATACCTATGAAGAACCAGAACCCACCCAGGAGACCCCTGCTGCTGAGTAGCTAGTTTTAGCTATCTTTTATTCTGTTTTCTATCTTATTTAATCGGGTTTGTCCCCGATTTCATTTGAAATTTCTGTATTAAACATTTGAATTGCTGTCACATTTATTTCAGTTTGCAAATCTTAAATTCTATTCTCATTATTATCTTGCCTATGTTAAATGTGAATGAGTTAGTTTAGTTTAGATGGTTTGACCTAGACAGCGTACTACCGCCGACTCTGCGGCGTAGGCTGGACGTACCCACGTACTCGTGCCCGAACTTCCGGGTGCGGGTCGTGACACGTTTTTATGGTGGCCCATGCAGGTCCTATCCTTAAATAGGGTAATACCCTAGGACAGGGTATGGAATGACATTGAGGATTTTAGGAAAAGCTCATTCACAGTATAGGGTTCTTATTTCAATTCCTGATATCATTATTGCTCAATTTTCCTATCGCCTTTGATTTCCAAGTATTCTATTCTGATTCTTCCTATCCCTTAATCTTTCAGAATGGTCCAGACCAGGAATACAGTGGGAGGCACATCAGAACCAGCTGAGCAGAATGTGCCAGAGACCCTTGCACTCCCGCCGCCTCCATCTGTTCCGGCAGTTACTCTAGATGGAGCACAGCTGCTTGGAGTGTTCCAGGGATTGGTGGAATCCCAGAAGGAACAAACTGCACTTCTGCGGACCAGCCTCTCAGAAGCTATTAAGTCCCAGGAGTCGCCACTCAAGAGGCCAGGAAGTGCTAAAGACTTCAAGAACCTTAGGCCTCTGGAATTTTATGGAACTGAGGGCATTCTCTACGCTGATGAGTGGATAGAGAATGTCGAGAGACTCCTGAAGACTGCCCGGGTTCCCGATGACCTCAAAGTGGAGTCCGCCAGCTTGCAACTGTTCGACATTGCTCGAACCTGGTTCAGAGATGAACCCCAACTATCTGCTCCCGACGTCACCTGGGAGGACTTCAAGAGGCTATTCAAGGAGAAATTTTATCCCGAAGTGGCTCGGGAAGCTCTCGAAAGCCAATTCGAGAGACTGGAACAAGGTAACATGACTGTTGATGAATATACTGCTGAATTTAGCAGGTTAAGCCACTTTGCGGAGTACATGGTTCGTACCCCGGAGGATAGAGCCCGAAGATTCAAGAAGGGGCTATCTCCGGATATCCGCCTTGCTGTCACCACCAGTCGAGCTCGCACCTATGAGGAGATCTTGAGCGTGGCTCAAGGCGTCGAGAGAGACATGGGGCACAAACTGAAACGAGAAAGAGATACCGGAAATGCGGGACCCAACAAACGCCCTTTTCAACAACAGCAACAACAACAACAACAGCAGAGGGCCCCGCAGCAAAATCAGCGTCCTCCCCCTCGAGCTCCAGCACCCCAACCCCAGGCTCAAAGACAGAACCAACAAGCTGCCCCTTGTGGATATTGCCAAAAACCAGGTCATACTTGGCAAGTCTGCAGGAAGAGGCTAGGTGCCTGCCTCTACTGCGGCTCAGCAGCGCATCAGATGAGGGACTGTCCAGCTGCTCAAGAACGCCCAGCTGCACCAAAGGTTCCAGCCCAGACCAGGGCCCCAGCAGTACAACAAAGGGGACACCCGCTTCCAACACAACAGCAACGCTTTGCTCAGCACCAGCAGCAACAGAGGGGTGCACCGCAGCAAGGCCGTGCTTATGCAATGACTCTGGAAGAAGCTGAGGCCACAGCAGACGTCATCACAGGTTCCGTGCTTATAAATTCAATACCAGCTATTACTTTATTTGACTCTGGAGCTTCTCATTCATTCATGTCAGTAGATTTCCTTATGAAGCATAACTTAAGCACTAAACCCCTTAGGAATTGTTATAAGATCATTACCGGTGGAGGAATCATCCCGGTTAGTGATGCCTGTAACAATTGTCCTATTACATTATGTGGAAGAGAACTGTATGCTAGACTACTTGTAATGCCAGTGCCCAGTTTTGACATTATACTGGGTATGGATTGGTTAAGTCAACATCATGCCACAATAGACTGTCACAGAGGCAGTGTAATCTTCAGACCCCCTGGCAAGCCAGAATTTGAATTTGCTAGAGGTTCTAGGGAAATGGGTAATAACATAATTTGTGGGGCCCTAGTAACAGAAGAACTGCCACCTATCATCTCGGAATACCTAGATGTCTTCCCTGAGGATCTCCCAGGCTTACCCCCAGACCGAGAAGTTGAATTCTCCATTGACTTAGTGCCAGGAGCAGCACCAGTATCTCAGAATCCCTACAGAATTAACAAGAAGGAGATAATAGAACTAAATGAACAAATCAAAGAGCTAGAAGACAAAGGGTTCATTAGGTCTAGTGTCTCACCCTGGGGAGCCCCAATACTATTTGTGCCCAAGAAGGACGGAACATCCAGAATGTGTATTGACTATAGGGCTTTGAATGCCTTAACCATTAAGAATAAGTATCCCCTGCCCAGGATAGATGACTTATTTGATCAGTTGAGTGGAGCTCGGGTGTTTTCAAAGATTGATTTGAGGTCTGGTTACCACCAAGTAAGGGTAAGGAAAGAAGACATCCCTAAAACTGCTTTCAATACCCGGAACGGACATTACGAATTCTTAGTGATGCCGTTCGGGTTGACGAATGCTCCAGCAGTTTTTATGAATTTAATGAACAGAGTGTTTCAGCCATACCTAGACAAATTTGTAGTGGTCTTCATTGATGATATTTTGATCTACTCCAAGACCCCCGAAGAACATGAAGAACATTTGAGGTTAGCATTGGAGACTTTGAGGAAGGAAAAACTTTATGGAAAATTATCTAAATGTGAATTCTTCCTAGACAAAGTAGAATTCTTGGGACATGTTGTGACTGGGGATGGAATAGCAGTCGATCCTAAGAAGATAGCTGCAGTAGAATCCTGGCCCACTCCAGACTCTGTAGCAGAGATTAGAAGCTTCCTGGGACTAGCTGGCTACTATCGGAAGTTTGTGAAGGACTTTGCTAGGATTGCTGAACCCATGACAAAGTTAACAAGGAAGGATGAAGAGTTTACCTGGACTGATGAATGTCAGCATGCTTTTGAGGAATTGAAGAAAAGGCTAACTTCTGCCCCTATTCTTACCTTACCTTCTGGAACCGGAGGTTTCGCTATTTATAGTGATGCTTCTGGAAAAGGTCTAGGTTGTGTATTGGAGCAGAATAAGAAAGTAATAGCATATGCCTCTAGACAGCTTCGACCACATGAAAAGAATTATCCAACCCACGATTTAGAATTGGCAGCTGTCATTTTTGCTCTTAAATTATGGAAACATTACCTTTATGGAGAAAGGGTGGAAATATTTACAGATCACAAAAGTCTAAAATACATCTTCACCCAGAAAGAGCTGAACATGAGGCAAAGAAGGTGGCTGGAACTAATGAAAGATTTTGATATCAACCTTCAATATCATCCTGGAAAGGCCAATGTGGTTGCTGATGCTCTAAGCAGGTATCCTATGGCGATGCACTTGACTTTGAACCGGCACTTGCTCGAGGACCTGGAAAGTCTGGGTATTGAGGTAATTATCCCAGGAAAAGAGGGCCAAATGATGAACTTGCAGATTCAGTCTACTTTAATAGACAAAATCAAGGAGACTCAGTTTCAAGACGAAGGCCTGCGAAGCCTTCGAGGTCAAGTGCAAGCTGGATTAGTAGAAGATTTCAGAATTCATGTAGATGGATCACTGAGGCATGGCGATAGATTATGTGTACCTCAAGGAGACATAAGGGAAGAAATTATGCAAGAGGCGCACAGATCGCAATACTCCATACATCCAGGAGCCAACAAGATGTACAAGGACCTGAGGACGCATGTTTGGTGGCATGGCATGAAGAGAGAAGTATCCAGGTTCGTATCCCGCTGTTTAGTGTGCCAACAGGTTAAGGCTGAGAGACAAAGACCTGGAGGATTGCTTCAACCACTACCCATTCCGGAGTGGAAGTGGGAACATATCACAATGGATTTTGTTTCCGGACTTCCAAGGACACCTAGTGGAAAGGATGCAATCTGGGTGATAGTGGATAGGCTGACCAAGTCGGCACACTTTCTACCTTTCAAAGTGGGGCTATCTACAGAGAAGCTGGCAGATCTATATATCAGACATATTGTTAAGTTACATGGGGTTCCGGTAAGCATTGTCTCCGACCGAGACTCAAGGTTCACCTCTCACTTCTGGAAGAGCTTACAAGCCAGCTTGGGGACGCAACTCAAATTCAGCACAGCATACCATCCCCAAACCGATGGACAATCGGAACGTACAATCCAGACACTTGAAGATATGCTCCGTACATGTGTTCTGGATTTTGGAGGATCCTGGGAAGACTATTTACATCTGGTGGAGTTCTCTTATAATAACAGCTACCAAGCCAGTATCGAGATGACTCCATTTGAAGCCCTGTATGGCCGAAGATGTCGTACCCCGCTATCATGGGACGACGTTAGAGAGAGAGCCTTACTGGGACCAGAGATGGTGATCGACTCAGCTGAGAAGGTAAAACAGATAAGGGATAGACTTCGAGTGGCGCAAGACAGACAACGACATTGGGCAAATAGCCACCGAAGGCCCTTGGAATTTGAGGTAATTAAATTTATGAAATTCAAGTCAATTTAAACATTTTATTATGGAACTAAGACTTGATTATGACTCTATTTTAAGGTTGGAGAACTGGTGTTCTTGAAGATTTCCCCGACACGTGGCACCATTAGGTTCGGAAGGAGTGGAAAACTCAGCCCAAGATTTATTGGACCTTTTGGTATTCAGGAGAAAATCGGAGAAGTGGCATACCGCCTGGCATTGCCACCCTCTCTGGAAGGAGTCCATAACGTCTTCCACGTGTCGCAGCTGAGGAAGTATGTGTCAGACCCCAGCCACATTTTGGATCACTCAGAGCTCGAAGTAGGCCCAAGTTTGACTTACCAAGAGCAACCCGTGGAGATCCTGGATCGCTCGGAGAAAGTCCTACGGAACCAAGTTATCTCCCTGGTTCGTGTAGCTTGGAAGCACCATTCTCCCGGCGAATCCACCTGGGAGCGAGAAGACGAGATTAGAGAGCGATACCCCTATCTTTTTGAACCCTGAGGTATATTGTAATTTTCGGTTTTTTCTTTTCGTCCCATGTTACCCTTAAATTTCGAGGACGAAATTTTTGTAAGTTGGGTAGGTTGTAAACCCCCAGAAAATTTCCAAATTATTAAATCTTGGATTTTTCCCAATTTTCTGGAATTTTCTGTGAATTTTCTGTAATTAAAATCAAGGCTTTTAATTAATAAATGATTTTTTAATTGGCAATAAATAATATTAAAATATCATGAAAATAACATTTTTGGGTGTAAAATAGAAAATTGGACTTAGGGTAATTTTTCTGGATTTTTCTGGGTCTCAGACCTATTTTTAAATGCCTAAAAACTAATTTTCTAATTAATTAATTATTTAACTAATTAATTATCTATTATTATTATTAATTATTATTTATTAATTTATTTTTATTTTATTTTTCTTTTCGGGCCGGCCCATTGGGCCGCGGCCCAGCCCGCTACCCAGCCCAGACCCGCTCGTATCGGGTCGGGTCGGGTCAGCCAACCCGACCCGCCCGCAACCACCCGACCCGCCGGCGACCCCGTCCCCCCACGATCCCCGAAACCCCCGGCCGCCTCCGCGCGCAGCGCCGCCCCCCGCGCGCTGCGCCGCTCCCCGCGGCCCACGTCCCCCTCGCCCCCGCCTTGGCCGGCCCCCGCAACCGCCTACCCTCCCTATTTAAACCCCTGCTGCCGGCCGTCTCCCCCACTCCCTCGCACCACCCTAGCCACCCGCCGCTCCGCCGCAGCCCACCACCCTAGCCGTCCCCTCCTCACCGTCGACCCGCAGAGCCCCTCCGCCGCCTGTCTCCTCCGTCCCCCGATTGCTCCGGCGGCCCCCGACGCAAACAGCAGCAGCAGCAGCGACTCGAGCGGCTCCCCGCGCCGCCTCCGGCCGCCCTGAGCCGCCGCCGACGCGCCCCCAGCCTCGCCGCGCCGTCCTCCGCCGTTTGCCCCGAGCCCGGCCGCCCAGCAGCCGCCCTCCGCCGGATTCCGACGAGGAATCCCTAACCCTAATTCGCTGTGTCCGACACAGGACACAGTGTCCTGTGTCGTGTCGGACACGATCTCGACCCTGATTTTCGGGTCCCCTTCAGGTGCGTGTAACTTTCGCCTCGTAGCTCCTTTTTCAATTCTGCAAATTGCGTTGTGAAGCCTGTATGACCCTCTCGGTGTCCGGACAAACGGTTCGGGACATCGCGTCCTGTGGTGATCGCACACCGCGATCCAAAACCAGGAAAAAACCAGACCATGTTTCACCCCGTTCGACGGGCGATTTTGTGTTCGGCTCATCGGAATCCAAATCTGGAAGTTTCGTTGGGTTCGTATCAGCATTCCTGACCCGTTGACACTAAGTTTGTTGTATTTAGAGACCTTTGACCGGACACGTCTTTCGGTGCAAAGCGGGCCCAACGGCGGACCCCGTTTTGACCCGAAACTGCCGTTTTTGCCCTTGGCTCCAAATTGGACCCAAGGACAGGCGTTTCTAGCTATTTGACATCTTCTGAGCATGATGGTAATGTCTATTTCAGCTTTTGGACTCATCTGTGGAAATTTCTCCCAAGAACCTAATTAATCAGATCCAAACAACAGGCAAGTACCTGCACTTCAAGTTAAACTTTATATATTGTGATAATTTAATTCCCTGTCTTACATGTACCCTTGATGATTACTTCTAGAGTTAGAAATGCTGGATTTCATGTCTTGAATATTGGAGTTCATGTCTTGTTTTTCATGTCGGGTGGGAGAATACCTAGAAGGCATGTAGTTTACCCTTTCCCCTGTCGTGACTGCTAGCTTTTGGTACACGACTGTACCATCAGCCTGATACTCGATTATTCCTGACTGCTAGCCGCCTATGGCGTGCCTGATTAGCCTTATAAACCCCTACATGCCAACTAAGTATTCTAAATACAAAAACAAGTTCACACAGCTAGTTTCTAGATCTTGTTGCATTTCTTGTAGACTGTTGTAGTTTCATTTCCTGTCTCATTTATTTCAGTATTCTCGTATTTCCTGTTTATAAGCATTAACTCTGAAATATTGATAATCTTTATGCAACTTTCTCAAAATGATGCTCTAATTAATTGTCATAATTATTTAGTTTAACCTTGTTGTGCACTGTGTACTTTGCTCCTTTCCTGACTGGATCTGTTGATTTAGGCGATGATGAGGACCTTGCCCCTACTTATTATGGTCCATATGAGGGTACCGATGATACCTATGAAGAACCAGAACCCACCCAGGAGACCCCTGCTGCTGAGTAGCTAGTTTTAGCTATCTTTTATTCTGTTTTCTATCTTATTTAATCGGGTTTGTCCCCGATTTCATTTGAAATTTCTGTATTAAACATTTGAATTGCTGTCACATTTATTTCAGTTTGCAAATCTTAAATTCTATTCTCATTATTATCTTGCCTATGTTAAATGTGAATGAGTTAGTTTAGTTTAGATGGTTTGACCTAGACAGCGTACTACCGCCGACTCTGCGGCGTAGGCTGGACGTACCCACGTACTCGTGCCCGAACTTCCGGGTGCGGGTCGTGACATGTACCCTTTGAGTCCAGTGTCTTTATGGTTGTGTATGTGCTAGTGTAATGACTGATGTTGTATTATATTTTGTTATATTATATGTACACAGGATTTTGGATATATCTGCGTGACTTCCGGAGCAGGTTATTGGGACTTTACAGCTTTCTTGTCAGGCAAGTATACCTTGCCATTATACTGTTATTCTTATTCCATATGTTGCATGCATCTTTATTTTTCTGTCATTAGTTCATATATTTTAACTGCTATATAAAATGTGCGTCCAAGGAAACTTAGGTGCAACGACGGTGTCGTCGTAATTATTTTTATTATGTATATGCATTGACCTTGTTTATGAGACCGCCCCATTATTATAAAACATTATTAGGTTTTATTTGACTGTGACACATTTTTACACGAGTTGTGAGTCTCATATAGATCACGGACTTACGTATTGACTGATCATCGGTACGTGTGGGACGTGCGTAGGGATAACTGTCGATAAAAACTTTGTATGCTAGTAGATCTGGCAGTTATTAGAGGTATTATCGTGTCATGGATGTGACATGCTTAGAGCATGGGGTGGAGAGAACAACAAGTAAGGCGTTTGGGCTCCTTCGCACTTTTCTTTTGTTTGCCCGGATTCTCCGCCGGAGAAACGGGTGGTGATGACCACTATATATTATATATTATCAGATGACCTCTGTCGTTCAAAAGACGACATGCTTTTTAGGCCCCTGAATCTCCAAGAGAATCATGCCAATCCCATTTTAGCCAGATAGCCCACGCGTTGGGAAAGTTATTCTCAAACTGCATTCACTTAGACGGTTAGGCGACCTATTGGATATTTATTTACAGTACTTTATTGGCATGCTTTTATGTATCTTGTTATGTCCCTTTGAGGACCTGGCCCCTTCCAGGTGTAGCCGTTCATGAGTATTCGTAGGAGCGTAGATCCGGACTGGTTACATATGTTTCGAGGAGGTCTTCTCTTCGGGCCCGTGGTTGTTAGTTGATATTCTTATATTGTGTTTGTTGTGTTGTACTTATATATTCTAGTTCGGCAGTGGATTCTTTTCCATCCGACTATCATCTTAGATACTTTATATTGAGATCTAGTTTCATAGATATTGGTTACTTATTTATATTTGATTTTCTGTGGATGAGATTTAGATTATGCCTGTGACTTGAGATAGTTTATACCACTGGTGAATTGATATTCATATTACAGCGTACGCATGTGGTTTTGTTTCCATATATTGGAGTTGCCATATCCATGCGGCTGGCATGCTTACGTGTCCTAGTCCTACGTATTTTGGGACTGGGGCATAACATTATGTACATTCAATTTATTCATCCTCAAATAAATTAGTTATAAATTATCAATCTCACAATAAATAACCATAATTATAATATTATAACACAATTTCACATATGTATCTAACCTCAATTTTTACCATAAAAATATGCATATGAAGTATTCATGAAACTATAACCCTAACTAAGGTCTCTTTAGCACAAAAACATAACTACACAAAAATAGAAGGGTAAGGAGTTACCCTGGTGGCTGCGGGTGGTGGCAGCGACGATATTGCAGCTTCGGTCAGGGATAGCATCGACCGCAGGGGTGGCGTACGTGCCGACCGAGATGGTAGGGGTGTTCGGCTGCGTGAAAGAGATGTTGCTTGGCTACGTGAAGGAGGTGTGGCTAGTGGTGGTGGTCGTGGGGGTGGTAAAGTTGATCGTGGAGGTGGTGGTGCTGGAGGTGGTTTTCGTGGTGGTGCTGGCCGTGGAGGTGGTGGTCGTGGTGGTGCTGGCCGTGGAGGTGGTGGTGCGAGGGTGTTGATGATGATGGCGGGTGGAGGTGTAGGAGGTGATGGCCGTGGTGGTGCTGGCCGTGGAGGTGGTGGTAGTGGTGGTACGAGGTGGACGTGGTGGTGAAGGTGCGGTGAAGGTGACGGTGAAGCTGCGGTGAGGGTGGTGGTGAAGGTGGCCGGTGAAGGTAGTGGTGAAGGTGCAGGTGAACATGGTGGTGAAGGGCCGGTGAACGTGCTGTGAAGGTGGTGGTGCTGCTGCTTGGAGTTGTCAGCGGCGGAGGAGCTGTTGTGGAGGGTCGGGGCTGCTGTGTAGTGCAGCTGGTGCTGGCGGCATTGTAAGGGCCGGAGATGGCAGCTGGTGGTGGCCGGAAAAGAAGGAGAAAAAGAAATGAAGAAGAAGAAGAAGTGAAGAAGAAGAAGAAGAAGAAGAAGAAGAAGAAGAAATAGATTTTTGGCTGGATGAAAAAGGAAGAGGGGGGAGAGAGAGAGGGGGTTTTCTAGGTTTCTCTAGGGATCAGGGCCGGCCACTTTGGGAATGGTGTGAGTAGGTGTTAATATAGGGGGATGTGTGGTGGTGATGAAGTTGCAATTTGAATCAAGGGTCTTGATTCAACATAAAAAATTATACCAAGAAAATGGGGAGAGAGAGGGACATGACCGATCATTTGAGGTTGGAGGGGGTTCCTCAATGGCCTTAACCAATAGGGTGGTGACACCTAGCACCCTATTTGCTATTAAGTCCCTTAACTTTTGGGTATTTGCACATGAAGAAAAAGTGGTGAGGATTAGTGTGGGAAGAGATATTTGGTGTTTTGTAGGGTGAGGGGGTATTGGATGTTTTGTATGGGCTTCATGAAAGAGGTATTGTGTTAAAATGTGGTTAGGTTGGGATTAGTTTAAGTTGGTATCCCCAATTTAATTAAAATAAAGTTTCATGTGCTCTTAAATTAATTTGGGGCACATGGGGTCTCAATTTAGGAGTGACACAAAGGTCATGAACGGTGTAGGCTTGGTGTCAGTCTTGGCCCCTTTAATTGGTTCGGCGAAACGGGTTGAGTTTGTGTCCCCAAATCGATGGCAACAACATAGGTATGCAACATAGGATTAAAGAATTAATTTCGGGACTGGAAAGTTCTACAATTAAATTAGAGCACAAAGGAGTGTGTTTGTGAGTGACAGAAATATTCAGCGCCTAGGTTGGCTTGTCAGGTCAAGAGTGTAATAATTTGTTGAAAATTAAAGGCTATTGTTGGGTTCCAATTATTGTAGCAACGGTAGGGTGCACCAAGGGTTTAAATTAAAGAACCAGTCAACGTAGCCTAATTTCTAAACCTTAAACACCCTGATGCTAAACCAAAATTTCTAACCCTATCTAGTCTAACTAAAATAATAATTTAAGGGGGTTTACAATACCGACGATTCTAATACCCCAGTTCTAGAATTAGGGATTTTGGCTTTGGTTTTCAATTTAGTTTTCAATTCCCACTAGACACAATGCTTATAATCATTCTAAAACACTCTTATAAACATTAAAAAGATAAAAAAGTAAAGATAACTTTTGGTCTTCCTTTTTTCGTTTTTGTCTTCCTTTTTTTTCGTTTGAGTTGTCTCATTTCAATACATCCCCGAACGCTCGATCATGAGACTTGCTTTGAAGGAATGTTGAATGACTTTTATGCAATCAATTTGTTGCAGCAAACGTTAGCCCAATAGCATATACAACATATAATCTTTTCTTTTTTTTGTAAATTATCAAAATCTAATGATAGAATGGGCCAACAAGGTGTTATACTTATACCACTAGACCTCACGTGAACTTCAATTAAAAGACGAAAGAAACCTTGCTCTTTCAATATATAGCCACTTTTTGAACAACACGACTTAAATTTGTTTGAATTAGTTACAAAATAGCCATTCTCTTCCTTAATAATCTTCCTCGCATTCAATTTCTTCTCTTCTTAAAATCTAGGACAACCGACTCCAAACATACGTACAAATTTAATCATATTCTACTGTTACACTCGACTCCAACTTGAATATCCCCTCTTATTCTAATAAATCTGCCGCTATTACTCTTTCATCCATTACTCCAATTTTTTTACAAAAATTTATATAAAATTTCTAGTATTCTGAATATTTATAAAAATTGACCACAATAAAAAATATTTACAAACATTTACAAATATTGATAAACATTTATAAGTATTGATAAACATTTGCAAACATTGGTAAACATTTACAAACATAAATGTTTACAAAAACTAATAAACATTCCCAAGCACTAATACTGATAAAAAATTCAAACACCGATAAATATTTCCAAACACTGATAACAATTTCCAAACATTGATAAACATTTACTAATACAAACACTTATTAACATTATCAACCATTAAATAACATCTTTTACAAAAAATTTAATATAAATATTCATACAAAATACGATACTTTTTCTATCTAATTTAAGTATAAATATACAAAAATACTTGCAACATGAACATTCGCAAAATTATCAAGATTTCACTTACTTCTACTCTCTAAAATATAATAGTAGAACAATATAAGTGACGAATGTATATTAGGGGTGAGAATTATTCAATTTTGGATCGAAAATCGAATGAACAAGAGATTCAGTTCAATTTGAATTTTTTTTTGTTTCGCTTTTAGTTTTAAAATACTAAAAAATTTCAAGTTTGTAAAAGGCGCTAGGCGTTAGGCGGGTAGCCACCCACCGTCTAGCGTCTAGGCGGCCTTCTAATATTAGGTGGTCGCCACAAATTAAAAAAAATTAAAAATTATAGGAATTAAAAATATGTTTAAGTAAAATCCTACTCCACATAATCAAAACCGTATTATAGAAATCTTACTCTTTATATATTAATTTTGTTAATTTCTGTTTATATAAAATTTTACTGTGTGCTCACTGTTCATGCACATTAAAAGTGGGAAAACCCACTGTGTGCTCACTGTTCACTGTTCAGTCACATATTAAAGTGGAAAACCCATTGTATGTCTGGCCGATGGAAAAGTCTCTTACATACAAAAAAAAAATGGCACTATATAACCATTAACCACATTGCTAGCTTTTCTTGGCATGCTCACTTATTTGTATAATAATAGAAATGGCACTGTAACCACAAAAAAAATGGTATTGTTAGTCGATGACCACAAAAAAATTGGCCGGTCTCATGTTGTCTGGAACATGGCGTATTCTTTCAAAATTGGACAAGGGGCAAAAAAATAAAATAAAAATCAGAAAAAGAAACTCTTCTCTGTGGGCCGGTCTCTTGTTGTCTGAAATATGGCCAATTCGTTCATATTAAGCCACTTTCTTGGTGCTCTCAGAAGAAAAGGAAAAACTTTCATGGTGTTTTCATATGAAGACAAACTTCTTTTTATATGAAGAAAAATAAGATGAAGACCAGACCCAGAAGAAAAGAAAAGAAAAGCTAGTCTCAAAACATGGAAAGAAGAAGAAGAAGAAGACGACGACGACGACGACGACTCACATATCACCTACCGTGCTGCTCACTCGCTTCTGCCATTGTGCTGCTCACTCCAAAGAACAAGGTCTCCTGTGTGTTAGAATGGGTGAAATTTTCAATCTATGTGGAGAATATTCCGGAGTACGACGAGCGTCAACCGTGTATCGAAAAAGCTCAGAAAGTGCATTGAGCACCGTGTATTATAATATTTATAGTAAACAAATATTATATTAAATTTTCATCTTTGATTTTAATTATATATTTATGATTGGATATTTCATATGTTAACTTTCTAATTTTTAATTTATGGTAAGCTAGTTTATGATTTGATTTTTATTAAATATATAATTGAATGTAATTGGATTTTCATAAATATTTTTTGCTTCCATATGGAAATCATAATTCATGCAAGAGTTTATATAAAGGCTCATGCAATATACAACAACATAAGAAAAAAATAAGAGAGAGAAAAAAGGTGGCAAGAGTGCCATTGCAACTTTGGAGAGAAGAAAGAAGAATTTAAAGCCGTTTTAGAGGAGGAGATCAATTTGGGGTATTTCTTATTATCTTTTTTCTTCGTGGTTGTAATCTATTTTCTGTTCCAAAGAGTTGCGGTGATCCGTGTTGAATCGGTGAGAAGCTTGTAGAGGGTGTAATCACTTTATTCCATTAGTGGAGGTTCTTCAGGGTTGGACTCCGATCGTTCCGTAATTTTTTTCATCTGAGTTTTCCACGTAAAATTTCTGTGTCTACGATTTGTGTTTGGTATTTTTTGGTTTGTGCTCAGTTCTCTCGCATGTACTCTCTGGTTTGGGGAACGATTTCTGTGTTTCGTTTCCAACGGTGTGGTATCAAAGCCAGGTTTTAAAATTTTAGAAGGGTGTCAGGAGTTGACAGGCAAACCAGGAAGGAGAGATGGACGCGAAGCCGGTACGCATGGTAAACCTGAACGGTACCAACTATCACTACTGGAGGAACAAGATGAAGGATCTGATATTTGTCAAGAAGCTGCATTTGCCGGTATTTGCTTCCGAGAGGTCATGTGAAAAATCCGAAGAGGACTGGAAGTTCGAGCATATACAGGTGTATGGGTACATCAGGCAGTTCATTGATGAGAACGTGTACAACCACGTCACCAATATTAAGCACCTGAGGACACTATGGGATAAGCTGAAATCTTTGTATGCGAAGAAGACTGGAAAAAATAAATTATTCCTGATCCGGATGATGATGGGTCTGCGGTACAAAGATGGGACGTCCATTACAGATTATTTGAGTGAGTTCCAAGGCGTGGTTGACCAACTATTCTTGATGGGAGTCTAGTTCGATGACGAGTTCAGGGACTATGGCAGTTATATATATTGCCAGACTCGTGGGAGACCGTACGAGAGTCTATGATCGCTTCTGCTCCGGAAGGCGTGGTCAGTCTGGAGTTTGCCAAGAGACGGGTACTTAATAAAGAGATGCCGAGACTGTAGAGTGTTGAAGATGAGGTGCACGCACTATTTGGCGAAAAAACAAAATATGGTGTCTTTACAAAGTCACCCAAGTTCAAGGAAGCCAGCATTGCTTGAGTTGATTCACTCGGATGTCTGCGGTCCTATGAAGGTAAAATTCATTAGTGGTGCCTCTTGCTTTATAACTTTTATTGATGATTATTCCAGAAAGATTTGGGTCTATGCCTTAAAGACCAAGGATCAGGTGCTGCCCACTTTCAAGGAGTTTTATGCCTCCGTTGAAAGAGAAACGGGCAAGAAGCTGCTATGTATTCGGTCGAACAATGGCGACGAATATATCGGTCCCTTTGATGCATATTGTAGAGAGTAAGAGATACGACACCAGAAGACTCCGCCAAAGATATCTCAGCTCAATAGTATAGCGGAGCAGATGAACATGACGCTGATGGAGAGGGTACGGTGTTTGCTGTCAGAAGCAAACTTGTCGGACAGCTATTGGGGTGAGGCTCTTTACACCATAGCTTATATTATTAAGTTATCTCCTAGTGCTCCTTTGTAGGGTGATGTGCCTTACAAAGTATGGTACGACAAAGAGCCGTCATACAATCACCTGCGAGTGTTTGGTTGCAAGGTCTTCGTGCATGTACCGAAGGATGAGAGATCCAAACTTGAGCCGAAGACGAGGCGGTGCATCTTTGTCGGTTACGGTCAGGATGAGTTTGGCTATAGAATCTACGACCCAGTAGGAAGAAAGTTGTACAGAAGCAGGGATGTGGTATTCGTCGAGGATTAGACCATGATCAATACTCAGGGTTTCGAGATGCCTTCTGAGGCTGAGGAATTGCCTGAGTTAGAGTCATTTCGCTTCGAGCAGTTTTCAAAGGACATCGCAGATAATCCAATTATGGGGGAGCCAGTACATGAAGTTGCTCCCAACCTTGATCATCAGCCTGCTGATGGTGGTCAGGGTGATCTTCAGGAGGATGAGCATGCCGATAAGGCAGTTCCCGAGGAGGAGGCTGTTGGTATACAGTCAGCACTAGTGGTTCCATTGAGGAGGAGAGATAGAGAGCGTCGATCATCTACGAGATACTCACCGGGTGAGTATGTGCTACTGACTGACGGTGGAGAACCTGAAAGTTTTACAGAGGCTATGGAAGACAAACACAGGCAGGAGTGGATAGAGGTCATGCAGGAGGAGATGAGTTTCTTAGAGGCCAACTCTACTTATGATCTAGTACGGGCGCCAAAGGGCAAGAAGGCTTTGAAGAATCAATGGGTGTTTAGAGTGAAGCAGCCATATGATGCTACTTACCCTCGATACAAAGCGAGGCTAGTAGTTAAAGGCTACGGTCAACGAAAAGACGTAGATTATGATGAGATCTTTACGTCAGTTGTCAAGCAGTCATCTATTCGGGTGGTGCTTGCATTGGCAGCCAATTTTGACTTGGAGGTCGAGCAAATGGACATGAAGACGATATTACTACACGGTGATCTTGAGGAGGAGTTGTACATGGAGCAGTCAGAGAGATTCTGTGAGAAGGGTAAGTCACACTTGGTCTGCCAGTTGAGGAAGAGCTTGTATGGTCTGAAGCAGGCTCTGAGGCATTGGTACAAGAAGTTCGAGTCATTTATGGGGGAGCATGGTTATCTACGGACGACGTCGGACCACTGTGTATTTATGAGATACTTTATCGAGGATGATTTTATCATTTTACTGCTCTATGTTGATGATATGTTACTGGTGGGTCATGCCACTAGGATAGCGGAGTTGAAGCGCCAACTGGGCGCGGCCTTCTCTATGAAAAATTTGGGTGCAGCAAAGACTATTCTTGGGATGGAGATCAGCCGAGAGAGAGAGAGTCCAAGCTGCTACACTTGTCCCAAAAAAAGTACATTCATCGGGTACTTCAGCGTTTCGGGATGGACGGGTCGAAGAAAGTGAGTAACCCCCTTACAACTCACTTTAAGTTCACTGAGGAGCAGTATCCATCTACCGAGGACGGAAAGGAAGATATAGAGCAGGTTCCATATGCCTCAGCTGTGGAAAGTCTTATGTATGCTATGGTGTATACTAGGCCAAACATTGCTCACGCAGTTGTCACAGTTAGCAGGTATACTTTCAATCCTGGAAGGTTACATTGGAGTGCGGTCAAGTGGATTCTATGATATCTTCAGGGCACTACCGATTGAGACTTTCTTTTGGTGGTGACGAGCCGAAGCTAGTTGGGTATACCGATGTTGATATGGTTAGAGATATAGACACGAGACGATCGACTTCGGGCTATGTGATGATGTTTAATGGTGGAGTAGTATCGTGACAGTCGCAGTTGCAGAAGTGTGTTGCCTTGTCGACGACAGAGGCATAGTACATTACGATGACGGAGGCTTGCAAGGAGTTGATGTGGATGAAGAAGCTATGGCAGAAAATTGGGCTAAAGCAAGAACAGTATCCTTTGCTTTGCGATAGTCAGAGTGCTATTCACCTTGTGAAGAACCAGACATTTTATAGCCGATCCAAGCACATTGAGACCTGGTATCTTTGGATACGGGATGTTATGGAAAAGAAGGAAGCGGCGCTTGAGAATGTTCATACAGATGACAACGAAGCAGACATGTTCACAAAGATTCTTCAAGGAAAAAAAATTGAGTACCGCAGATGGATCATCGGGATGACGACCCCCTCCACATAGTTGTGAAGGAGGAGATTTGTTGGAGTGGACGGGGTTTCCAATCTATGTGGAAAATACTCTGGAGTGCGACGAGCGCCATCCGTGTGTCGAAAAAGCTCAAAAAGTGCATCGAACGCCGTGTATTAGAACATTTATGGTAAGCAAATATTATGTTGGATTTCCATCTTTGACTTTAATTATATATTTATGATTGGATCTTTCATATATTAACTTTCCATATAATTGGATTTCCAATTTATGTTAAGCTAATTTATGATTTGATTTCCGTTAAATATATGATTGAATGTAATTATATTTCTATAAATATTTTTGGCTTCTATATGAAAATTCTAATTCATGCAAGGGTTTATATAAAGGCACATGTAATATACAACAACATGAGAAAAAAATAAGAAAGAGAAAAAAAGGTGGCAAGCGTGCCATTGTAACTTTGGAGAGGAGAAAGAATGATTAGAGGCCGTTTTGGAGAATGAGATCAATTTTGGGATTTTTTATTATCTTTTTTCTTTATGGTTGTAATTTATTTTCTGTTCCAAAGAGTTGTTGTGATCCGTGTTGGATCGGTGGGGAGCTTGTAGATGGTGTAATCTCTTTATTCCATTAGTGGAGGATCTTCAGGATTGAACTCCGATCATCCCGTGGTTTTTTTCATCTGGATTTTTCACATAAAAATTTCTGTGTTTGTGATTTATTTTTGGTATTTTTTGGTTTGTGCGTTTTGCTCGGTTCTCTCGTAGGTACTCTCTGTTTTGGAGAACAATTTTCGCGTTTCGTTTCCAACACTGTGTTGTTCACGGAAGAAGAAAGAAGAGGCGGCTGCACAGTTCACATGTAGGGTTTCACTCCACTTAAGTTACGGGTCGGGTCGGCTCCCCACCTGATTTTTTTAACCGCCTAGGTGGTTGTCCGTACAAGTCGGGGACGACCATTAAGCGGCCTCCTAGCCGCCTACAACCTCCTAATCGCCCGCTTTTTTTCGATTTTTTTGCTGGCCGCCCACTGGACCGATTTTGACCTATTCCTAGGTAGACTATGGGCGCCTAGCACCTAGGTTCCGATTTGTTCCGATTTTTATAACACTAAAATTTTCTTATTCGCTATTGGGTTTCGATTTCGGTCGAAAACGAAAATCGAATAAAATTTATGCAATAATGTTAATACCCTCAATTCTATGCACATTTTGTGATAAAAAGCGTGTATATTTTGAAAACAACAATTATATATATATATGTGTTTTGAAGCTAAACTTTGGTAATTTAACAACTGGTCTAACTTTAGACACAACTTTGAAATACAATAAATATGTGTATAAAAATTATATTTTTAATATAATTTAACTACGATTCTAATTTTGGATCCGATCCATTAAACAATATAAATCGCCCAACCGAAAAAATCGAATCGATTATTCAGTTTGGTTTTTATTTTGAATTTTTAGAATTTCTGTTTATTCGATTTTGACTATTTCGATTCGGTTGAAATCGAATAAATCGAATACTCATCCCGAGTGTATATTCATCAAGGATTATTGAAATGAGTCACGGAGGAAGAGAGTAATGGAAGGAGTGATGGCACCAAATTGTTATAATGACAATCAAGTTGTTATAAAGGGATAATAATGACAATATTATAAGATAAATTTTTTTATAATATTTTTTTGGTTTAATATTCGTTGCATATTCAGGTTTTCATTAATTGCAAGTCCAAGCCAACTGGTTCCACTTTCACGAAGGAGTTACAAAAAAGAAAACTATTTCTTTTCTTTCATTTAAATGTCAAATTTTTAATTAATGAAAAGTAGTCAGAAGAGAGTGATAATTTTGTAATTAATAAATAGAATAGGAAGAGAATGTGAAATGTCAGGTTAGTATAAAAAGACTTGCTCTTTAGTAAAAGAGCATAAATTGTTGGATCTTTTAACAAAAAATTAACAGAAATCCATGTGAGTTGCAAAATGTTTGACAAAATATTGGAAACTTGTACTAAATTTTTAAAAAGTGCAAAAAATTCTATAAAATTTCATAAAGTTACAGAGAACCGTACAATTTATTTTTACTTTAACTAACTACTGTATATGAGAATTTGATATCCACGGATAGGAATGACAACGGGACCGATAGTGACCGGGGATCATACTTTCCATCTCCATTCTCATTTTTGAATAGTGTTTGAATTTTCGTTCCCGTCTGCATCTCCATTCAGGTTCAGTTTTCTATTCCCATCCCCCTCTCCCCCCCCCCCCTCCCTGTTAAACAATGCACTACTCATTTTCGTCTCCCGTCCCGTTAGTACTTTTGAGGCTGGGTTTCCCTATCCTCGTCTCCGGCCACGTCCTTCGTCCCGTTAACAATTTATTATGTATATTATAAGCTTAAAAAAATTATTTTCATTCCCAAAAAAAATATACAAGACATGTTAATAAAAACTAACTTCCATCAAAAAACATATACTACCACCATAGAAAGAAAATGATATAATAAAAAATAAAAATAAGTATTAATCCAACAAAAAATATACAAGTATTAAATATAAATCTACTATACAAAACAACAAAGAAAGGATGTTAACTCCATAAAAACATATTCTAAATTAAGATCTATATTACCATAGAACAAAGAAATATGAATATAAGTAATCGGGATCAGAGATTTACCGGAATGAGGACTACTATAACCATATCCGGTCCCAAATTCGACTGATTTTTTTAATTCTCATTTTTCTTTATTTTTAAATTTTCAAATCTGTCCTCGTAAAAAAAAAAGTGGATGCTCGTCGGATTGGTGAAAGATTTCCATATGGGTCGGGCTATACACACGCGACCCTCTACTTAACACACCCCAAATGCTAAACACATCCAAATTTAACTAATTTAAAATTACCAAAATCCTAAACACAGTCCACTACATTACCATTTTACCTTTGCCGTCTGCTCTCACGCTGCCGAGGCGGGGTCGCGGGGACACAACAAGCTGGCAGAGGCGCGGGGACGCGCGAGCGGGGTCGTTGGGATGCGCAGGCGGAGGCGCGAGTGCGGGGGGCAACGTGCGAGGGAGGCGCCCGTGCGGGGGGGGGGGGGGGGGGCGTGCGACGGAGGCGCGTGCGTGGGTGTACTGCGGGCGACGCGTGCACAAGGGTTGACGCGCGGCGGAGGATGGCGCGCGCGGGTCAGCGGAGGGAGGTAAGCGGCTGGGGAGGGAGGGAGGGTTCGTCGGGGGTGGTCGGAGAAGGAGAGGAGAGTGGGGGGGGGGGGGGCGGAGTTTGCGGTGACCGACTGGAGAGTGGATAATCATGTCTTTTAATATATATATATATATATATATATATATATATATATATATATATATATATATATTATTTAATTTAATATATAGTGTATTAAGTAGAGGATAAAATATGTATAGCCTAACCCTTTCCATATAACTAAATATTTGGGACATTAATATCCAATATAATATGATTTTTTAAGAATATAGCAATTTGCGTACCAAAAGCCCCCGTCTTTTCGTTTCACTCCCCACCTCTATTTCCTTCTCCATAGGGTTTTAAGGGTTTTAGGGTTAGGGTTTCCACGCCGACCTCTGCGATGGCGAAATCCAAAAAACAGAGCTCCGGCCGCGCTCCGAAGGCCTCCGGGGACGACGTGTCCGGGTTCATCTTCATGTGCGACGGCAAGACGTTGCCGGAGTGCTTCCGGCTAGCAGTCTTCGGCCTCCCGACGAACAAGCTCCTCCTCGTCGAACGGATCGCGGCTGGGGCCGCACTCTTCCTCTTCGACTTCGAGACGAAGCTCCTCTACGGGGTCTACCGGGCCCTCTGCAATGGCGGGACCAACCTCGTCCCTCACGCCTTTGGCGGGAAGTTTCCCGCTCAGGTGAAACATCGATTCGTTCGATTCTAGGGTTTTCATCGCGGCAATGATTTTGTCGTGTCGATAGTGTATTTGGGTTGCCTCTGTCGTGTCCGACACAATGTCGATACCGGAACGACGCGGACACCCCATAATCGTATATTGTCGTGTTGCGTCATACCAGAATAGACGAAAGCACCGGAATAGGAATCACAAATAAGTGATACTGATAGCTTAGGAAGCGGGACACGTCAGAGGACACAACGCAAATTTTTGGAGTGCCGGTTGATTGTTTAGGAACACTAAATTGTGGGCACCGTTATGGGGCTAGTGTTTTAACTAGCTGGAAAGTGCTACCTGCTGTAGAGATTTTTTTATGCATTTTTTTAGGAAAAAACTCATTGGTAAGTAGCTTTTGTGAAATATGTGGACGGACAATGTTGGGAGACTGTTGATAACAACAATTACAAAACTGATGGCCTATTGATCTCGAAAGGTTAATCATTTTAATGAACCCTCGCTAGCTTTTTGCAATTGAGCTTCAGACCCTTTTGTTGGTAATTGGACAAAACTTACATGTATTGGGGTCGGAAAACATATCGGACTGCTAGTTGGTTGATGGACTGGTCTAGTGGAAAGGCCTAAAATTTTTCTTTTCGATGAACCTGACTGGTCTACTGACCGGTAGACTGAGTTGTTTGGTAGAATTAGTTTGGGTTAATCTGAAACAGTGTCACACCAGGGTCTTATGTATAAATGGTGTTCCTAGGACTTCCATCATCATCATCATCATCATCCAAGCATTCTTCCATCAGAATGGGGTCGGCCATGGAGCATAAGAAAGCTCCATACAATATTTGACAAAGTTCTATGACCGCTATTAGGATCACTTTAATTTCAACAAAATTCTTTATAGTTGGGTGCATACGCATCAACTCGTGTATTCATAATGCATGCCCTATTATGGGGTTACAGGTGTTCTGCAACATAGCCATAGAGGAAACATCAAAATACTGAAATTAGGGGCTGCTATAGGGCTTTTATGCATGCAGGGTACATTTTCTATATTCATATTAAACTCAAATACCATCTAAACCGAATATATCAAATGTTTAACTAAAATTCCATCTAAACTAGACATTGTAACAATAATTTTCAAACTACTTATGTATTTTATTAGGATATACTTTAAATTCAATTTTAAAAAGGCTAGCAAACTCTATGAACTGTATACAAGGAAAAAATTCCTAGACTACCAGTTGTGATATTTTGGTCCCAGTTAAAGCTATTTCAATATATGAAGAGAAGTTTAAATTTCTAAAAGGAATTTTAATGCTACAAAACATTAAATACCACAATGGACATACTTATTTGTCCTCCTAAATATCCATGTCTATTATCACATATGGCTCTTAATATTCATGTTTATAATTATTATCATCAAATATCTCTTCTTTGGTTTCATAAGGAATTTACAAACAAATGATTATATATGGCTCAAGGTTTAATAATTTCATAATCAACTCCCCTCTTATAATGGTGGCACAAGGGAGAATGTAACTTATCTTTAATATGTGTCTCTCTCTATTTAATCTGGAAAGGACAAAATCCTCCAATTTCTATGGAATTTATACGAAACTATAGTAGGTAAAGAGGAGTAAATATATACAATTAAATAACAATGTAAATCTTTCTATAATCCTTGTTTAAACGGGGAGAAGAAGTTGGAGATAATGACCGATGTTCAGTTAGACAGTTGGGGCACAATATCCTTGAGTGGGATTTATGGTAAGCAAAATCACAAATTCGTTGTACCTATGAGTAAATTTCAACTAATTCAGGTGGCACACTTGCCCCACTTGGCTACTCCTTCCTTGTCCTTGACTATTAGATTGCCGACTTTCTACCTTTTCCTGACTTGATTCTCGGTAAAGGGTCCCTTAGCATTGTATTGTTAGGTTTAATAAATTCTTGAGCCATTATTACTTGTGTAACTAGGCCACATATAATGTGCAAATATGTTGGGGCATGCATAACTAACTATAACTAGGGTAAGTTGGTGTATTAGTATGGAAAAAGAAAAATCCTTCCACAGAGAAAGGGAATAGATGTGTTTTAACTCTCTCTCTCTCTCTCTCTCTCTCCCCTCCCCTCCCCCCCCCCCCCCCCCCCCACCCCCCCCCCCCCCCCCCCCCCCCCCCCCCCCCCCCCCCCCCCCCCCCCCCCCCACCCCCCCCCCCCCCCCCCCCCCCCCCCCCCCCCCCCCCTCCTCTCCTGTTATTTGTGTTAGTTAGCTAGTGTTACTCAAAAGTTTGCACAAGATTATGGGCCAACATTGTATATCCAAGATAGAAATAAATATTGATATTAGATACAAGAGGCTAGAGTTGAACTCAATACCTAGTTTGCTGAAACTCAATACCTAGTTTGCTGATACTGAGTTAGTTAAACTAGTGTATTCAAAAGCTCGATTATTAGGTTAATGGACAAACAGCAAAATTACTTCTGCGCTGGCTTTTTCTTGTTTATTTTTTTATGTAGGAAAAAAAGGATGTGAGCGCCTATTAGCAAAAGATGTTGGATAAGGCACCATTTTATGTGTAAAAGAATACTTTTCATTCCATTTCCCAGGTATCTGTAGTGAAGGAAAACTGCAATTTTGCAAAATGTTTTCTGTGATCCTGGAAACTATTTCCCAAATCATCCTTGAATTGAAGTTCAGTTTTCCAATTAATTTTACTTTCAACTATGTGGATTGCTACAGACATTAAAACCCTTTTACTTGGAAGCCATGATATCCATGCTGTAATTTGAACCTATAGCTATCACTTGCCTGGAAGCTTACAAGAAATATCAGGAGCAAGAACTTATTGAATTGGATCGCACGTTTGGTATTGTAACATGCATGTTCATTAGGTTACCTTCTGATTTAAAATAAATAAAAAATGGTGTGCTTCTTAAGTTAGATAAAACTTGAAGATTGTTGTTCGCAGTATTTGTGGATGTTCACCGGCACCTTTCCTATAGCTTAATTTTGTGATTTCACTAGCTTACTAGCAGTATTTTTTGTTCCGCTTTACGTAAAATGGGTTCTTTTCCAAAATACTACAAAACTTTGCATGGATTATGACCTTATTTTGATTAGCTTTCTGTAATACATTAATACCACTTTTGCAGGTCAAGTTTCAGGTAGATAGGGATTGTCTGCCTCTGCCTGAGAGTGTTTTTAAACCTGTTATATTGGAGAACTATTCCAAGAACAAATTCACTCCAGGCCTAAACATGGCACAGGTGGGCTGAGAATCTTTGATTTCTTAGTAAATTTTGAACATTAGAACTGTAAGAAGATTGATTCTTCATCAGAGAACAAAATCCTGGGGTCATCTCAAAGAATTCTCTGTTTCATTATGTAGGTTGAGAAATTGTTATCAATGTTCCATGCCTTGGTGCCGGATCATAATCCTCAGCTGATTCCAGCAAGCTCCAACAAGGAACAACAGGGGTCCCTGCTACCTAATCATAACAAGGAACAACCGTGTTCCTTGCTACCTAATCATAACAATAATCTGGCTCCAGCAAGTTCTGACAAGGAACTATCAGGGTTTATCTTCATGTGTCAAGGCTACACAAAGCAGGATTGCTTCCAGTATCAGGTCTTCGGGCTCCCAATCAAGAAGCTCGAGCTGGTAGAGAGGATCAAGGTGGGGGCCACTCTCTTCCTCTTCGATTGCGATATGAAGCTCCTTTATGGAGTTTACAAGGCTACATCAAATGGAGGAGCAAATCTTGTGCCACAGGCCTTTCGAGGGAAGTTTATGGCTCAGGTGATTACCGAATGCTTCTCTTTTTTATGATTAAGGTCTTTTGATATTGGATAAATTACATAATGGGAGCTGCCTCTTTGAACTCTGCCAATTTTGGGTGAAATTTTGTCAAATTTCTGGACAGTTTTAGAAGAATATGGCTGATGCTGTCATATATGAAGTTATGAACTTGATTCTCTTAAAACTATTTATTTCAATCAGTCCTCAGCACGTATGCGTTTGAGCTTGCTGATAATACCGAAAACTCTTTGCATCATAGCTTTTATTTAATTTACCTTCCTATGTTATACCAAAAGTTTTCATTTGAAAGCTTCTCCACTGATACCTCAGTTAGTAGTTTTCTGCAACACTTTCACGTAACAGGAAAATACTAGAAATAGCCATAATGCAAGGATTTTATTTATTTATTCTTGAGAACAATGAGGAGTTATATTCTTTAGAGCTATGGGTTTGAAAGATTTCTAACTAATGAACAAGTGGTCACATTTGTTCTATTGTCCAAGAACCCATTAAAATGGTTTAATTGTAGTGTTTTTACATTGTTTATCGATTCCCTAGTTTTTTTTAATTAGTGGACCCTTAGCACTTTGTGATTGTCATTCCTTCACTCTTTGCGTATTGTATCCTAGAGATTAGAGATGAATGCAATTTCCTATAGCAAATTGTATCTTATCTCTTTGTCTAAACTCTTTATAGTCTAGAGGAACTTGGAGGATTCTCCTTGGTTGCATGAACTTCAATTGCAATCCAAAAGATAGGCCTACCTACTACCTACCTGCCAACCGGTCACCTAGATTTAATGGCATGACCCTCTCATGCTCATATAGCTATCTTGGCTAGGAATTTGTTCCCAATTAGGGTTGATGTCAGGTCAACAACCGATCATACAATGTTGTCAACTTTTGTATGGAGCTTTCTTATGCTCCATAGCCGACCCCATTCTGATGGGAGAAGGCTTGGATGATGATGATGATGACCCTTAGCTCTGTATTTTTAAATTTATTATCTCTTGGCTCTTATGTTTTACTATCAGCTTGATTTATGTTCAATTACTACTTTTACAGGTAAAATTTCAGATAGATGAGGATTGCCTTCCTCTACCCGAGAGCAGTTTTAGACATGCTATACAGGAGAACTATTCCAAACACAAATTTGCGCCAGTCCTTAACTCTGCTCAGGTGTGTTTTTTGGAAACACATAAGCTATAAACAAATAAAAATAATAAAAATCTGGTTCTTCGGTTTTCCTGCTTATTTTGCAGGTAGAATGGTTACTTGCATTGTTCCATGCCTCAGTGCGTATTCAGCCCCAAGTTCGGTTTGCACCACATCATGTGAGGGCACCTCCGGTTAATGATCAGTACTATCCTGCACTTCCAAGTGATCCGTATTATCCTGCTCCTCTACAAACTCGACCAAATGATGATCATTTTCCTCCGCCTGCAAGGGGTCCATATTATCCTGCCCCGCTCCCGCCACCAAGTGAGCTGTACTATCCAGCACCTCAACATTACACTGCTCCAATACCACCACAGCCCAATGTTCAGCATTATGCTCCACCTCAGAGTCATCTGTATCACCAGGGTTATGCACCACCACAATCCAATGCTCAGTATTATCCTCCACTACAAAGTCATCCCTATCACCAGGGTTATGCACCACCACAGCCCAATGCTCAGTATTATCCTCCACTACAAAGTCGTCCTTATCACCAGGGTTATGCACCACCACAGCCGAATGCTCAATATTATGCTCCACCTCAAGGTCATCCAAATCACCGGAGCATTCTATAGGAGTTACTATCCTGAAAGCTGATTCATATAATCAAGCGGTTCCTGCACAATAACTATCCAGAAAACCCTGTTCCATTCCAGTGGTATGTTTTTTGCCCGAATCAACAATTAAACACTTCGACATCGGCATGCATCTAATTACTTGGGTAAAACCGTAAAATTATCTGTCTCCTTCCGCTGTTGGTTATCTGACCTGGATACTCCATTGTATCAACCTCTTACAAGGCCCAACTGTTTCTTTATGTCTAGTGGATTATCTGTTTTTTAGGATTTCGTGTTCTTTATGCATAGGTGCAAGATTTGTGACTTTCTTGTTAAGAGTGCTTGAAGTTTGAGATATTCTTCAGACAACTGTGGATTCTGAACTTTAGGGCTTGTTTGGTTATAGTTTACAACTCAACGTTCTGAGTTATAACTCTATGGGAGAAGTAAATAGTGTTTGGCATCCAAGCACTCAGAAATGGTTTTGGAATTTTTTCTTCAGGATTCTGAGTTTAAACTCAGCTTTCACAAACTAGCTGAAACCTGTTTTCAGAATGTATTTTCTCCAAAAAAAAAAAAAAAAAAAAAAAAAAAAATTCCCACAGCAGCAGGGTACCACAACCTCCCCCCACCCCCACCAAACACCTCTCTCTCTCTCTCTCTCTCTCTCTCTCTCTCTCTCTAGTTTTTTTCTCCCCAAAAATTTTCACAGCGGCAGGTAGCCAGCAAGCATGGTCATGATCTCGTACCACCACCACCACTTGAGACACACCCCAAAGCAGGAAGGGAGGGCGAGGTTCATGAGCGGCGAGAGGCCGCGCAGGGCGGACCAGCCCCTCCAGGTGAGGTCGCAAACCCCGGAGAGGCGCAAGTAGGCGAGGAGGAAGCGGACCATGTTGAGTTTGGTGGCGACGACGGCATCTGCGACCCCGGGGATGCCGAAGGCGAAGGCGAGGAGGAAGCTGAGGGGGACGTGGATGAGCACTGCTGTGGTGGAGCAGGCGGCCATGGGCTTGGTGACCCCCCGAGAGTGGAGGAAGACGCGGAGGGGCTGGAGAAAGGCGTTGGTGAGGAGGTCCGGTAGGGACCAGAGGCAGTAGTAGGCGGCGAGGAGGAGGAGGAGGAAGGTGCGCTATTGGGAGAGGTAGATGAGGTCCCACTTGCGGGAGCCGAAGGAGAGCACCGCCGAAACCGCTTGTATGAGTCTTTTCGCGCTTGCGATATCGAGGCTTCTTGCGGCTTCCGATTCGACCAGCTCCGCGGTGCCCAGCTTGTTTGGCTCGTAGACGAGAGTTGTCGGCCTCCGGGAGCGGCGGGGACGAGAGTCGTCGGCCTCTGCGGGAAGGACGCACGTCTCGACGTTGGCTGGGTGAAGGCGGATCTTTCGAGGAAGAGCAGTAGCTCCGGAAGGATGGCCAAGACTCGTGATTGGTGTAACAGTGTCGAATATGGTTGGACACAATTTATGGACACCAAATTTATGGACATTCATCATTTTATAAAATTTTGAGAAATTTTGACTTACCCTCCACTTTATTTACCATATTCAGGGTACACCCCTCATTGTTTCCATAATGTACAAGTCTTCCCACTTTTGATGGAAACTGTCTCTTTCTAACGGTCAACTCGTTTGACTCATTTTTTTGGACGAAAATACCAATGTCTTCTTCCCCCCTTTTGCTGCAGGCCTCCGCTCCGCCCCCACCTCTCCGCCACCGCCCCCCCTCCCCGCAGGCCCCGCTCCCCCCTCCCCGTCGCTCGCAACCCCTCCCCTGCGGGCTGGCTGCAATTGCCGTCGCTCCTTCCCCGCCACCGCTCCCCCCTCCCCGCTATAGCCCCCCCCTCCCCCAACCGCCAACCTCCCCTCCCCCGCAGCAATGGCGTGGCGGCGCGCGCGAGCGAGCAGCGTGGCGGCAGCGGCGAGTGACGCGGTGGCACGCCCGAGCGGCTGTTGTTGCTGCTAGCTGGGGGGTCGGGGGCAGGGAAGGGGGCGGTAGTGGGGAAGGAGTGGAGCGGTGGTGGGGGACGGGGGGGGGGGGAGCGGGATGAGGGTGGGGGCAGCGACAACCTTCCCGCGGGAGAGGGGGGGGAGAGGAAAGAGGAAGAAATGAGAGGAATTTTGGTCAAAAAAATTGGTCAAAGCAGTTGACCGTCATGACTGGACGAATTCCGTCAAAAGTGGGAAGACTTGTACATTATGGAAACAATGTGGGGTGCACCCTTAATTTGGGTAAATAAAGTAGGGGGTAAGTTAAAATTTCTCTAAAATTTTATTAAAAAAAATTTATAAATTTTTTTTACCGAACATAATTTCTAATTTTATTTTCTCAAAATTATTTTTAGGATGAAAGTAACCAAACACAAACTCAAAATCTCTATACTCAGAAAACAACATAAAACTGTTTTCAATTTTTTTTCCAGAAAGCATATCCTAATGGACCCTTAGTTTTCACTGCTTTATTTAATAGAGTGCCTCTCCAAAGGCGAAGCATACTAAGTTGGTAAATATGGATAGTAGCACCTGTAATGGCTTCTCACTTTGATTACCTTTTTCTTATGCTGATTTTTTGTTCAGTATTAGTTGTAGTATTAACTATTAAGCAATGAATAATGGTACTTGAGTTTATCTTTACGAGTCCGTTTTATGTTTACTGAACTATTTCATTGAACCATGTTTGTTTGAAGTCAAGTTAGTGCAGTGCTTATTTGGATCAAGTTAGATATTAGGTTAGTGTTGAATTGCCTCTAAATCATAGCTTAGTTCAATTTAAGTCGATGTGGTTGAACTGGAAGTGGAGTTTTTTTTTTTTTGATTGAAGGGTTCAGTTGTTCTGCTCTATTTGCTCCAGATTAGCCAAGTTCTCTCTTGGGTTATATTAGGTAATAAGCAATGTTGGGTATTTATTCAAACTATATCTCAATTTGACTACATCGATTAAAACACAAAGTACTTACTATAGGTTGACATTTTTCACCTCAAGTTTTCTACATAAAAAGCCATTGTACAATTGCTATTCTCATTAGGGGCTAGTTTATAGAAGAAAATATTCGTTTGCTGTTTCTTTTTATTGGTAGCAATTTAATTGAGTTATGCTGATTATTACAGGTCAATGCCCATGACTTCAGTTCCAGTGTTGTCATCACAACAATATGCCGCCAGTAAAAAATGGACATCTGCAGCAAATTGTATTTAAGTAGGGAGCTCATTGTGTAATTATTAGTAGTTTGTGCTGGAATTACTCACTTCATATTCCATCTTTATATAACTCAGGAAGATATTCTAGGCTAGTTGTCGTATTTTGCTGCTTGTTGACTTAAAATTGGTGGTGCTGTCAACTATATTTATGGTCATTTGTGAGGCCGTTTGTTCTTACTTCTTACGGACCTTTGTTCTACTTAATCTGTTTCTTATTTCTATATTTCATCAAGGATGAATTCAAACAGAATACCTTCCTTGGAGAAGTTCAAAGTATGGACCGGCTGCTTTATTTTCTGGGTTTCCATTAAATTGCTGGCTATATTCTTTATCGAGAATCATGTTTTCTTTTCTCTCTGATATGCCATTTTATAGTTAGGGGTGCTTTCGTGTCCCCTTTATACGTGTCTAGTGGAGGGTACTGGTCCTACTGGTGTGTATATATATATATATATATATATATATATATATATATATATATATATATATATATATGGGTTTTGTTAACATGTTCTAAGGGCAGATGTTAACACATTGATAAATGTGCAATTTATATTGGTATTTTCACATTTATTAATACATCTTTTACTTAAAATGTGTATTGATAAATATAAATTGTGTATTTATTAATGTATTGATAGGAATCCTAATATAAATTACACATTTATTAAGTAAGAAAACCTTTCTTTTTGTTCTATGCAAACATAAAATGGGGGTCTTAAAACTTGGTGAATCAATGTATTCCATCAATTTTGGTTTTGATGATCTAGTGACCAATCACAAGCCAGCAGAATTTCGGTTTACACGATAGTTGAAGTCTGTTGGCCCAAAATGCAATCTATTTATGTGCTCTTCATGCTCTCAATGGAGTCATGCCTCACTTGAACGTGCTCTCTATTATGACCAAATAGGAGTTGGTGTCATCCTTTTTTTTTTCCTCTTCTTTGGAACAAAAGATCACTCTTCTGTTCCAGCGAAACTTCAGACGACTCATGGCTAAGAGGGAAGCATCAGAACATGGAATCAATGATCTCTTAGGCACAATGGTCGGGTATACATACAAGTACAATCGGGATCTCCCCTCTCACAACCAACGTAGGACTGTACAGTATACTATGAAATAGTGTCAACACCCTAGGAAGTATGAACACTCAAAAAAACTAGACAATGTCATGTCGGATGTGTATAGGACACCACATATACTCCAAAATGTATTAGGACACCTACGTATCGTATCATGTCTATGCAACAATAGTAACACTCACTCTCGACTAACAGGAGTTTGACAAGAAGAGAAAAACGTTATAACAAAGAAGAAACAATAAACACCGACCTCAAACTCAAGCGTGGATCAACCAAGAAGAATTTGCCAAGAAGGAAGAAATCTCCACAAAGTATGTGCTTTTGTGAATAAGTCAGAATTCTACATTTTGGACCTAATATAAAACATCAACTGTCCCAAGTAGATATTGTTGGTAAATATAGTTTCTACATTTGGGGGCATAATATATGTTGGGGTTTATTTGAATTACTCTCTAGAGAATAATTCCACATCATCCATGTAGCATACACCAATTGTGTATTTTAATATAAGATTTTTCTTTTGTTATCTTGCACTCATGAGGGTTGTAGCCTATGTGGTTGGTATGATGAGGTGTTTTACTCGAGGGCAATGTTCAAATCCTCCAAGAAACATTAATTTTTTTTCCATCCATTTCTTGGAAATGTTTCTTTGGAGCTAGGCCCTAAAGGGACATAGTAACTCAGACTCGAACGTGGGCGAAGGGCACAAAGTGACGCTTTGATGGCGCACTTCACAAGTATGCATCAGACACTTTTGTGCGTCATTGCGTCGTTTAGTGCTCATTAGAGTGCCAATTCAGGTCCAGCCTGTCATGTTCCGATTTTGCAGAATCGAAAGTCGCTATTGGACACGAATTGTACTTGTACATGACAAACACCAAAACGAACGATAGAACATATAAGATACAAAGTCATTCTAGTGAAAACACTAAGCAGGAAAGTTGAATCGACGTAAGATATACAAAAAAAAAAAATCTCTTTATTAATAATATTACAACGACTTGAAACCAAAAAATAACTCGATTACAATCACTCTATCTCCCTTTCTCTCTCTACAATGAAACATGCCACAAGGATTATAACTCAATAACTATAAAAACAATAATATTTCATACATTATGTCTTTTATATACACAAAGCTAGTGTCTCCAGCCGTAATGCTTCAAGTTGCCAACCGAGCTCCAACGCCTCAGCACGTCCAAGCAAACTCTGCAACTGAGAAGATCTGGTAGAAATGTAGTATATTGGAAAATGCACTGGTGAGTGGCCTCTAGCTAGCTCAACTAAAACCTACAAGTTGATTAAGCGAGTGCAAGTAAACATATTTGGTCTTTCTAAGCTTGCCTTATGATCAGTTACATAAATGAGCATACATGTGTCCACAAGTATAAAAGAGTCATACAATAAAGTTGGAATTATCCAATATTTACCATCATTTTCTGTTAATACAATGATATCATTTTATTATGTATAATAATTGGGTCACAAGGGTGTCCCTACAGAAGCAATCATTATACTTCATAAAATATAAGCGTGTCGTGCATTCGTTCTTCAAATTATTAAGCCTGCAAGAATATGACATTAGCATGCACTCTAACTATATTAAGGTCACTGGCGACAATCCATCTTGGACTATTTCCTGGTAAGAACATGTGTAACGATCCGCTCCTCTCAACCCAGAGAGCCGATTCAAACGACACAAGTGCGACGACATGTCCCGCCTTGCTCGACGAGATGACTCGCTTGAAGCAAAGGCGTTCGGATTTAGGCCTTCAGAAGAAGTTCAGGCACTTTTCAAAGGCACGCTCGGAGTCTCGCTCGGCCGATACAATTCATCGCTAAGGTGGGTGGCTCCGATGAACCTATCTTTGCCTTACCTTCACACTTAAAATATGAACGATACATGCTAGTAATAGGCGAATCACCTATTGCATGCTAATAAAAGAGTCCAACGTACCTAGCTAAGAGAATAATTCTACTTCTTCATATGTTTATGTAGAACATGGAAATGAACTTGAAATCATAGTTAAACTCTCGCACTGTCCCTTCATACTTGTGCTAGTCGTACTGCTTACGTTTCAAGTAGACCTTTTACATGTTCAGTATAGCACTTCACCTTCACCTTTGAAATGTTGGTCACAAAGAACATGCCACGATTCGATGTACTTCACATAACATGGTTCACTCACCTGAGACATGAATGCTATCAAAATAGTCATTTTTAAGCCAAGTAATGAAAATATGGAAAGACTTTTGGACCGTTTTGTCGCTAAGGCAGCTCCCGAACTAAGGAACTGCAAGATAATAAGTTAAAGCAAAAGAGAATGACTGAGACTGTATGAATCTGAGTTAAGAAAATGACTGAAACTGTACTAAATATGAGAAAAGGAAATGAGTGGAACTGTACTAAATCTGAGAAAAGGGAATGACTGGAACTGTACTGAACCTGAGAAAAAGAAAATAGACTTGCACGGTCGCGGACAACTTATGCACAAGTACGGGATTCCTCGGGCGATCACCGGGGCACCGGGATCATGCCAGCCTAGGAGAAATTACTGGGATATTGCCCGACCATCAGGTTAACATGTGTGATATCCCGATGGGGCGATGTAATACCCGCATATTTTGGGGCTCCTCATTAGTTCACACCTATCCTGGAGAGCTCGTCTTACCACTGTGTCCAAATGGCTTGTAGAGCCAGCGATCCTTCATATAGATTAAGTTGGCATGATTGCGGCAATCCGCGTGTGAGCCCTTGTATTTGAGTCAAGTTACAAATGCACGACACATCGTACAATTAGAGATTCAAGGCACGATATACCATATAGTTTCAAACATAATACGTCTGTATGCAAGGGCACGTTCAATGACACTTGAGTTCTCACACGCATTTTTTGGTTACGTGATATACATAGATGCTTGTTTAATTTGTTTCATCTTTGGGCATGGAAGGACTAATTAGTAAGTTGGTAAGTTGTGCCGTATTACTCATATCTTATGCGATACTTCATATCTGCAACACGAGTTAGGTTTTATATTATTTCCATGAAACTGATCCTAAGGCAAGATTAGAAAGAAAATAATATAGTTGGTGCACATAACTAAATGAATGTGTTTGTTTTTGTTTAGTGGGCGAGAAGCCTCCCCACCAGTGTATTCAATGTACTGTTAAACCACCATATTGCTTGTAGGGTGCATGAGTACCTCATTCAATACGGAATGCCCTTCGTATGCGCTAAGGCGTGGAGTTTACTTCAGAGCCTTAGAGCATTGCGTCAGGAGCTGAAGCACATATACATGACGTAATATATTGGAACATCGTCTATGTTATTCATTACCAAAAGTTGGAAGTCGTTTGGCACATTTTCTTTGTTTTATGAGAGAGAGAGAGAGAGAGAGAGCATGAGCGATTTGTAATATTCAGCCTAGCGCCGCTGTAAACTCTGTTTCAAATATCAATAAAGGGATTGGTTTTATTACTTGTGTTTATTCTACTTCCGCTGTATTAGGGACTATCTGTGCGACTCTGTGGTTTAGCATTTTATCTGTTATTTTGTTGCTTGTCTTGCGGGGGCGCAACTTAGGCTCGCGTGGCATCACGTCCATGCGAGGTCGTTCGGCCCTGCGGGGTCGGAACGTAACATTTTGGTATCAGAGCACGACTTTACGTCCTTGGTCTCGTATCAATTTTCTCAGCATTGAACTTCATTCGTGGGTGATGTTACAAGACGCTCTCTCTCGAAGTTCCAAGGGATGTTCCATACAATGAGTTTAAATATTTTTGAAAATTTATGTGGATGATTGTCGAACGAGATAGTTATACGGATTTCTTTGTGCCTAGTTGTGCCAGACTTTATGTGAGAAGACTCGTGCTAGATTCAGCAAGTTACGTGTGAACCAGAATAGCCTTACGTAAATACTAACTGGGTTAGTGTGCGAGACTAGAGTATTGTTCGGACGGGATAGCTATGCACACAGCCTTTTGGCTAAGTCATTCTGAGTATTGCGCACCTAAACCCTTTAGTGCGAGGGTGTTTGCGAGCGAGATTTGGATACCGTTTGGATAAGGATACGTCGGACTTAGAATGGCAATCGATAGAGACGTTATCGGGTTATCGCTAAGGCGAATATAGAGGATCGTGCTTGGATTTTTGAGAAATGGTTTGGTCAAATATTCGTGTCGATAAGTTATGAATAAAAAATATGGTTTGTGTGGATGACTATCGATAGAGGTATATACGAGACGAAGATTATCGAGACAGACACAAAGGGATCGTTTAGGAGTTTTAAGGAACAAATTGGATGGATATGCGAGTGAACGATGCAAATACGATTGAGAACTTATTCAGATGACTTGATCCCCGAGTGGTGTATGCGATAGCCTCGGAGATGAGTAATTGATCTGAGGATAGAGTGGATTTTGAGGATTCGTCGAGTAGCTCGAACCCTGAGTGGTGTATGGATCATCTTGGAAATATTCGAGCAATCAAAGATTATGGGGTAGCAATGCATCTATAAGCAAGCGATGTGATCGCGCAAAACCTTAGAATGAGTAACACTTAGTTGGTCGTGATTTTGAGTGTCTCAAAAGAGAGTGGTTCGAGCAATTAAGGATGAGTCAAGCGAAAGATAAGGCTTATATCGGATAGAGATTCAGAGTAAAAAAATGGATATCTTGGTCGAGGAAACTTAATGGATCGTACGTACGATTTCAGATTGAATCGAATGGAACAAAATTTAAAGTTGAGATTGAGAACTCGAGGATGTGATTGAAGTCTATGTGTGAACTATTTAGTTTTGGACTTGAATGAGTTGATACGATAATTAATAGTTAAAAGATAGCACATATTGATACAAGTTAATGAATTATATGGTTCGAGATTTGAGATAGGCGATAATGGATTTGATCTTGAATTGGATGAGTCGATCTTGAATTTAGTTCGGAAGATAGTATTCGGCTTAAATGCAAACGAGTTATGAGAAGCGATGGTTATGGGAAATACTTGAGGATATTAAAATGCGTCGACGATAAACAGACTTTTTCTCGAGGATTTTTTAGTTGGATGAATGATAGGTAGATTATCGAATTAATCTTTGAACTTGAATATTTTGAGGAGTGCTAGATGCAGACTATGGATTGATCGAATAGTAATGTTAAAATTGGATGACTTGGTTGGACGAATTATGATTACGACATGAACGATTATTAGAGGAACACAACTTGATGGACGAAGAAAATTTTGAGGATGAATTTTGGATTCGGTGTAATGAAGAAGTGTCCTGATGGTTTCGAGGATTATTTTAACTTATGGTTTGACGCGATAAGGCTAGTTTGAGGATATGAGTGCTATCAGATATGTGTTTCAAGGATAAATTAGTCTAGAACATGAAGTAAAACATGCTCGGCGGATTTGTGATTGAATACATAGCAACATTGGACAATTTGGAAATTTGATTCAGGACTGGATTACTTAGGAAATGGATGTATGCCTCTGTGATCGAAGTATATGAAACTAGATTTGGTGGATGTGTCGAATGGGTTTGAGGATTAGGAATGTGTGTATCGTTCGAACGAATATGTCAAAAATGATCTTGAGGAATCGGTTGGACGGAGTTACCTTAGAGAGTGGATGGATTATATCAAACACGTTAAGGATAAACTATGTTAGTCGCTAGGTTTGATATGTGCGACATGAATACATTAAGGATTGGGCTAACGAACATGTCTTAGTAGTGGTTTTACTGAATTAGACTCGGACCCCGTGTAACGAATGTTGTGAAACAAGTAGGATGATCTATGCTTGATGTTTAGAAATCAAAGTAAAGCAAGTCGGGTAAAATATCCCGTACGAATAGACTATGGTTTGACCTTAGAAATTGGGACGAGCATCGTGCAACAGATTGCACGATAAAATTATGAACTTGAACTGTACCTATGACCTTGTGAGCTGACCTAGCGGTTAGGTAGATGACCCTATGCTATGAGATGAATCGGTGAGACCGACTTTAGAGTATCACTCGGATAGACGATAAAATTGGACAACAAGACTTAGAGTTAGGACTTAGAACTGAAAGTGTATACTAGTGACGTTGACGTTTGATATGAACAAATGAACGATAGGAATTAGATTCTAGTCATTAGATTGGATAGGTCATGCGATGGTCGAGTATTCGTCAGGTGGAATGTTTATGGTAGGAATTGGTGATGCTCAAGTAAAGTTGAGATAACGAATTGAATCGTCACTTGAAAAACACAGTAATGAATCAGAGAATTCGATGGAACGAGAATCAATATTTAGGAAATTACGATCAAGAGTATGATATGAATGTACGCGAATGACTCACCAAAATCATGCTGCTCGAGGATTGATTAAACGATAGTGAAACAAATTAGAGTTCAATTTAGTCGAGTTAGTGAAACGATCGGTGATTCAAAAGTAAGATTTTTTACGAGTAGCTTATCCGACTTCGCTATCACTAAGCTTGGTTGAAATGCATGTATTTCAGGAACGCCTTAAATATGTGCCCTATCCAGATTCAGCGATATGTTGAACTCGAATGCAGCTACAGTTGAATATATTTAGATGTGCATGGATGCGTATAGAGATTTGGATAAGTTAGCTTCAGTCTAATAGAACATACCCCGTGTTAAGTAATATAGTTCTGCGCTAAGACACAATATAGATCGAGTCAGAGAGCACGATGATCGACTAGATATAGTCAGCTCGAATTGAGTGATAGAGTCATTCAATGAAACTGGCTAAGCACTAGTCGACATAGAATGAGGAAAATAAATAGGAAGTTGTGTCCTAATGGGTCTAATGATACAAAGAAATATATTTGAGTTAGATTCGATAGTAGTGCGGTAGGACTAGTTGTGCTCAGGAAGTCTCGAGGACGAGACTTATTCTGAGTGGTGTATTATGTAACGACCCGCTCCGCTCAACCTGAAGAGATTATTCAAACGACGCAAGTGCGATGACCTGTCCCGCATTGCTCTGCGAGATGACTCACTTGACGCAAAGGCATTAGGATTTAGCCTTTCAGAAGAAGTTCAGACTTAAACTTTTCAAAGGTGCGCTCGGAGTCTTACTCGACCGATGCGATTCATCACTAAGGTGGGTGGATCCGATGAACCTACCTTTGCCTCTTCACACTTAAAATATGAACGATACTTGCTAGTCGCTAGGCGAATCACCTATCACATGCTAATAAAAGAGTCCAACACACCTAGCTAAGGAAATAATCCCATTTCTTCATATTGAAGGACCGTAAAGCAACTCTGGGGGGGGGGGGTGAATAGAGTATAGCAGAATAATCTACCCAATTAAAGATTATCAGAATGAAGGCAGTTGCTAACTAACAGTGTATATAAAGACAGTAAAGTAAAGCAGTAAAGTAGAGAGAGAAAGCAAATGTAAATACCAAGATGTATACTGGTTTTTCTCTGAGTGGACTAGTCTAGTCCCAAGAACTCAAGCTCAGAGTTTTATCCACTATAATCACCAATAGTGAATCACAAGCTTTGATTCGAAGGCTTGCCACTTTTTTACACCACGAGGTTTGATACGAAGTCTCGCAACTTCACAGCAAGAGAGAGAGAGAGAGAGAAAGAGAGAGAGAGAGAGAGAGTAACTGATGGAACAAAGCTCTTTACAACTCTGTAGACTTCTAGACCGAGACCACACTTGGCATTAGGAAGGCTAGGGAGTTCTCTTAGAGATAAAAAAGTTAAGGCTTAAATGTTTGCTCACAATAGGATAGAAGATTTAATAATGGTTGAGTGAGTAGAAATGTAGAAATCCAATCATATTTATAGTGTATTGGCAAACAAAATTCGACAAGAATTCGGATGGGTTTTAATTCAAAATTTTAACCGTTGGGCCAAGAAATCAGGAGCTTATTGAACTGGTTGATTTCATACCAAAAGGGTAACCGAGTTCGGCATGAATTCGGCCCAAGTTCGGTTTCTAAGTATGGTAGAATTTGTTAATGAATGTAGCCTTATTTGGTGGATAGGTTCTTTGGTTTATTTGAGTAGACTATGTATCTGTGTATAGGTACTTTGATTTTTCAGTGTGACTCAGCTTACATCAATCCTGGACTCAAGTAAATAAAAAATTACATTTGAATAAACGTAATACATATGACATGTAATAACAGTATTGAGACTTCAGATTGTGACATATCAATGCATGGTTTAGTTAACTATCAAAATCAAGTTGACTGAGACTGGATGGGCCAACAATCTCCCCCATTTTTATAACTGACAAACTATGAATGATACTGCAAGTCTTTGATATGCAAGGCTCCCCCGTAACTATGGAGTAGTTAATATGCTGAAGGCAACGTCTATCAAGTATCGTCTTGTATGCTAGTATCATGTATATCTTTCTCCTCCATTGTTATTTGATTGAAATGGCATGCTCCACCCAAATCGGTGAGATGACAAGAAAAATAAGAGAGTAAAGTGTATACAGGATAACATATAATGACAAAAAAAATTGCTTTAAACTTTATTCATTTGAAAAGAAAATATACAAAAGCAGATGTATAGTGGAAACATCATAGTAGAGTATCTAAAAGTAAACTTTTAAAATATTCAAATCCATTGAGTAACTAGTTATCATTTTCTTCATCTTCATCATCAGGTTCAACTATTCTGTTTGGATCAAAGAAGGCATCAGCTGGATCCAAATGTCACTGAATATGTGGGTGATCAATACAAATTTTTTGTTGATTTGAATTTCGGAGAATCAAAAAAGGTCCGACTGGGTACTTCGATAGGGTATACTGGATGTCTATCAAAGTGTTGCCAAGAGCCTGAGTCTAAAGAGTTTGGCGATGATCAGTAGCACGATTGTGTATATCTTCTTTGTAGAAATGATCACGCAACAAATTAAAAATAGACTCTAAGGTTTGCGGTTGTTCATCAACAAGAGGGACAGAATCAACATGATGTGTGTTGGAGTTTGATGATGAGTTATAAGGTACAAGCATAGTTGGCTCAATTTTTTGAACTCTATTGAGGGATAAAGGTTTTTCAAGATGTGGAGAAGTATCCAATGGAATATCAAAATAGCTGAAAATGGTTGGCAAGTACATGGCATATAGTAGTGGATGCCCTTTCTTGCGATATAGAACCATTTGAGATAAGATGGTCTAGGAAACATTGAAGTTAATGCCGAAATGTAAGTGATATAAAGCTAACATTTCTAGATAAGAGCCTTCATCAAAGTAAGTCTTCTTAGGTAGAAAAGTTGAAAAGATAATACGATGCATTTCAAAGAAGTGACCATTCAAGTATTTAGCATAAAATTTTCCAGGTGGACATTCAAGAGGGTAACAAAGGATATTTTTGAAAGAGTCTATAGTTAAGCCATGGTCTAATTGAACTTGTGTAATATTGACTAGGGTTTGTCCATCAGCGAAAATGCGTAGAATTTCATCCAAGTCATCCGCATCAAATTCAATTGGAATACCAAGAACTTTAGATGAAATAGTATTATGTTCATATGCTAAGTTGCAATTGAATATTTGAATAGCATTGGTGTAAATATTGGTACGGGTCGTAACAAGTTCTTCAAGTTGGAGTTTTTGAAGAATAGGTAGATAGTCATTGTGTTGGAAAGAAAAATTAATAGGATGGCCAAGATAGATGTGTCTCTTAGAGAAGTCATTAAACCAATCATTTAAAATTTTGAGGCTTCGAAAAGTGAAATCGTCGAATTCTCCTATATTTGGCATAATGGGATAGAAAAGAGAGTCAAAAAAGGAATCTATTTTCCTTTTAGGGGCCATTGGGAAAGGATGTAGGAGGAAAAACTAAGTTTATTTGTGGAGGAGGGGATGTTTTTCGTTGGTCTGAATGAATGATCCACGAAAAGATGTATAAATAGAGTAGCAGAAACCTAAATTAGGAAGAAGATTAATGACATAGCATATTCTAGGATTAAACTAACCGAGTTCGGTCCGAATTCTCTTGACATTTATTTTCAGAATCTCAATATTACTTTAATCGATATTATGCCTTTCTTGACTTGATATAAATACAAAATAATAAGTGCTGAACTTAAATCGTACATTTTCAAGAGTTTAAATTATCTTAGAGTACCTGTAGGGGCCAGATCCCAGCTAGCGGTGGTCCAAAGACACTTAAATATCGTGTCGCTTAAGGTTATTTACACCTTTTTGACAGAAGGACCCTTCCGGCTTGTATCCAAAAATTTAATTTTTTTTGAAAAAATGTAACAAAAAATTTGTAAAGCATCTTATGATTCTTATATTTTATCAAAATCCAAAAGACCTAATTCTCGACGGATAAAGTTGAATCGATCTTCAGCTAAAGGTTTAGTATAGATGTCTACTAATTGATGTTCCGTGTCCACATATTTTAAACAAATATCTCCGTGTAATTGATGATCCCTTATAAACTGATGACGAATTTTTATGTGCTTAGTGCGTGAATGGAATACTGGATTTTTGGTGAGATTAATGGTGCTAGTGTTATCAGAGCGAATATGAATGTTCTTATAGTGCATATTGAAGTCTTCTAGGGTTTGATTCATCCACAAAATTTGAGCACAACAACGTCCTGCGGTGATATACTCTGCCTCGGTTGTTGATAATGCAACAAAATTTTGTTTCTTGCTAAACTAGGAGACTAGAGACTTTCCTAGGAAATGACAGGTACCGTTGGTACTTTTTTGATCGACTTTGCATCCAGAAAAATCAGCATCCGAGTAACCAACAAGGTCAAAGAACATGGTTTTGGGATACCATAAACCTACCGATAAAGTCCTTTTAAGTTATCTAAAGATACGCTTAACTGCGCACAAATGTGATTCCTTAGGATTAGCCTGATATCTAGCACAAAGGCATACAAGCAGTTAGATATAACAAAGTATCAATCATACCTCGATACTTACGTATGTCTGTTGGTTTACTGCTTTCATCAAGATCAAGTTTAGTGGATGTTGCCATTGGAGTTCCGATAGGCTTTGCAATATCCATGTCGAACTTTTTGAGCAAATCCTTTGTGTACTTAGCCTGATGGATAAAGGTTTCTTGTGAATCTTGCTTGATTTGCAATCCTAGGAAGAATGCCAGTTCTTTTATCATGCTCATATCAAATTCACTCTGTATATACTTTGCAAACTCGTTACATAGCGTCTCATTAGTAGATCCAAATATGATATCATCAACATTTATTTGCACTAATAACAAAGAATCAGCAGAATATTTTATAAAAATGGTAGTATCAATTTTTTTCTTTTGAAAAACTGTTTCTAAGTAGAAAGAAGCTAAGACGTTCATACCAAGCACGTTGGGCTTGTTTGAGTCCATATAGAGCCTTTCTTAACTTGAATACGTGGTCAGGGTGTTTGAAATCTTCAAAGCCAGGGGGTTGTTTGACAAAAATATCTTCTTTGATAACTCCATTTAGAAAAGCACTTTTAACATCCATTTGAAAAAGTTTGAAGTTATGGAAACTAGTAAAAGTGCAAAACATTCAGATATATTCAAGTCTAGCAACCGGAGCATAGGTATCATCGTAGTAAATACCTTTCTCTTGATCGTATCCTTGATCTACGAGATGTGCTTTGTTACGTTTAACTGAACCATCCTTATTTAATTTATTTCGGAAAACCCATTTAGTACCAATGATCGGATAATCATTAGGTTTAGGAACGAGTTCCCAAACTTGATTACGTTCAAATTGGTTGAGTTCCTCTTGTATAGTAGAAATCCAAAATTTATCAGCAAAAGCTTCATCAGTATTTTTAGGTTCTATTTGAGAAATAAAAGCAATATTTGCAATGGTATCTCTATGTGAGGAATGTGTACTTACACCTTTCGATACATCACCTATTACCAAGTCCTCAGGATGATCTGTGGAGAACTTTAGTCTCCTTGGCAGACTTTTCGGATGACTTGCACTGTTTGTATCTTCAGATGTCTTATTGTTTGCGGGTTGGCTTCCTTCATCTTCGCTGTCGTTTATTACTTGAGTGTTGTGTTCATCAAATATAACATTGATTGATTCTTCAACAGTTAATGAGTTCTTGTTGAATACCCTGAATCCTTTACTTTTGGCGACATAACCTAGAAAAATACCTTCATCGGCCTTGGAGTCAAACTTTCCTAGATTATCTTTGGTATTAAGAATAAAATATTTGCAGCCAAAAACTTTAAAGTAACTAATTGTGGGGATTCTACCAAACCAAATTTCATAGGAAGTTTTCTTCGATATAGGTTGAATAAGCACCATATTTAAAATATGGCATGAAGTACTTACAGCTTCAGCCCAAAAGTATTTTGAAAGGTTATACTGATTTAACATAACTCTAGCCATATCGTCAAGAGTTCTATTCTTCCGCTCTACAACACTATTTTGTTGAGGAGTTCTAGGACAAGAGAATTCATGAGAAAAAATATTTTTATTGCAAAATCTTTTGAAATCACTATTTTTGAATTCGCCTCCATGATCAATTTGGATACGAGTAATCACGAAACCTTTTTCGTTTTGAACCTTTTTACAAAAAGTGACAAATTCAGAGAATGCTTCATTTTTGTTTGCAAGAAAATAAACCCATGTGTATCTAAAAAAATCATCAACAATAACATATGCATAAAGCTTACCGCCAAGACTGGCGACTCTACTGGGTCCAAACAAGTCCATATGCAAGAGTTGTAGAGGTCAAGAGATACTTACAGAGATGATTGATTTAAAGAAAGATTTAGTAGCTTTATTCTTTTCACAGTCAGCACATACCATATCTTTCTTGAAAGTAATCTCTGGTAAGCCTCTTACGAGTTTCTTTGTGGATAGTCTTGCAATAGTGTCCATATTTGCGTGTCCTAGACGCATATGCCATAGCCAGCTGTCATCTTTGTTGGCGTATATATATTTTCCTGCATTGTTAGTGTCTTTTACAAGATAGAAAATATATATATTGTCTTCCCTGACCCCTTCAAAGATAACCTTACCTGTGGATCTTTTATAAATAAAGCATTTGTTTTTAACGAATTTAATACTATAATCATGGTCAGCTAGATGACTGATGCTGAGTAGATTATGTTTTAATTCCGTTAGTAGACAAACATCTTTAATAACAGGATAGGGAGGAACACCTATATTACCATTTCCAATAATATATCCTCTGAGGTTATTGCCGAAGGAGACATAACCTTCTTTCTTCATCGATAGCGTTGCAAATAGGTTAGCATCACCAGTCATGTGTCGTGAGCAACCACTATCGAGAATCCACTTGCTTCTAGCATGAGAGGGTTGGTCCACCTACGAAACGAGTTGTAGATGTGACCCTTGGTACCTATTTCTTTGAGGGTCCTGATGTGTTAGTTTTTGGTACCCATGCATAAATATTCATATCTACTAACTTTCTCGTTCTACAAAATCTAGATATATGTCCTTTCTTACCACAGTAGTGACATATAGCTGTGTGGTTGGTGCTTGGTGCTGCATGATAGATATGATTATGTGAAGCAGTTTTTTGTGGTCTTCGTGGATATAATAAAATGCATGATTATGTTTGGTTCTATGTGTATGATGTGTTCTAAATATATGATTGCATGAACTGTTATGCATGTAGGTAGGAGCATAGCTATGAGTGTTCTTTTATTTTGCTACGTGTCTCGTGTTAGGTTGGGTAGAGGTTTGTTCGACCTGTTTACCCAATCTAATCTCTAATCTTTTAGAGGTAGCATATACTTCATCATATTTAGCAGTGAGAGAATCTATTCTACATGCAGCAATGGAATACTTCTTCTTTTCAGATTCAATCTTTTCCTTAAGTTTAGCGTTCTCCTGAGAGCTCTTGTCAAGACTGACAAGTGCCTCGTGGAGGTTAAGCTTAAGTCTAGAATTCTCGTCTGAATCGTTAGAGATATCCTTTACTTCACTTAGTAGAGATGTTAGTCTTTCTATTCTGTCTGACATTCTTGAACATCTTTCTTATCATGCTTTTACTTATTTTTAAGTTTTCTAAAATTATCAAGCATATCACTAAAAGCATTACCTAGTTCATCAAAAGTAAAATTATCATAAGAGTTTTTATCCGTTACCTGATCAGCTAACGCCATGAAGCATAGGTTTACTGCTTCTCGAGGATTCTCTTCTTCGGATTCACTAGCTTCACTTTCGTGCCATATACTAGTATTTGCATATTTTCGTGATGATGTTCTTCTTGATGAGTGGCCATTTCCTTTTCTTAGGGTTGAACAATCTTTCTTTATATGTCCTATCTTTTTACAGTTGTAGTATATAGGCTCTTCATCACTGTTGTCGGTAGGCTCCTTCTTCTTTGATCTCTCAAGCTTTAGAAATTTCTTGAAGTTTCTAGTGATCAGGGCAACTTTCTTATCTTGAGACTCATTATCGTCGGAGTTATAGTTGGTGAACTTTTTGTGATGTGCCTTAAGAGAAATTGTCTTCTCCTTGGGAGTGGGTTCTTCAAATTCCTTGAGATCCAGCTCATGAGTCATCAACTTGCCTATGAGCATCTCGAGGGTCATCGTGGTGAGATCATTCCCTTCTATGATTGCAGTGGCCTTAGGATTCCAGTTCTTGGTGAGTCCCCTGAGTACTTTGTAAATCTTTTTATGATTACTGTACTCCTTGCCAAGAGATGATAAAGGGTTGACGATGTCGAGAAATCTCGTGAACATTTGAGTGATCGTCTCATTTTGCTTCATCTTGAATGCTTCATACTCTTATGTTAGACGACTTATTTTTGATCCCTTCACTTGAGAGGTTCCTTCATTAGTGACCTCAAAAAGTTTTCATACTTCGTGCGAAGTTTCATAAGTGGAGACCCTGTTAAATTTAATTATGTCTACAACACAAAATAGAGCGTTAATAGCTTTAGCATTAAGACTAGCTTATTTTTTTTCGTTGTCTGTGTATTTATCATGAGATTTCTTCACAAGGTTACCATCTATGACTATTCTAGGTGGCTTCTTGTATCCTTCTACTACTACAGCCCAAAGGTCAAAATCAAGTGACTTTAGGTAGAAGCTCATACATGTCTTCTAGTATGTGTAGTTAGTACCATCAAATATGGGTGACCTATTTATGGATTGACTTTCACCATTGTTGATGTATATAGATCTAACAGTTGCCATAAGTCTCTTAGGATGTTAAGCCAAATATCAAGAAAACTAGCTCTGATACCAATTGAAGGACCGTAAAGCTACTCTAGGGGAGGGATGAATAGCGTGTAGCAGAATAATCAACCTAATTAAATATTATCAGAATAAAGGCAATTGCTAACTAACAGTTTATATAAAGACAGTAAAGTAAAGTAGTAAAGTAGAGAGAGAAAGCAAACGCAAACACCAAGATGTATTGGTTTCCCTCTGAGAGGACTAGTCCAGTCCCAAGAACTCAAGCTCAGAGTTTTATCCACTATAATCACCAATAGTGAATCACAAGCTTTGACCGAAGGCTTGCCACTTTTTTACACCACGAGATTTGATCCAAAATCTCACAACTTTACAGCAAGAGAGAGAGAGAGAGAGAGAGAGAGAGAGAGAGAGAGAGAGAGTAACTGATGGAACAAAGCTCTTAACAACTCTGTAGACTTCTAGACCGAGATCACACTTGGCACTAGAAAGGCTAGGTAGTTGCTCTTGGAGATAGGAAAGTTAAGGCTTAGATGTTTGCTCACAATAGGATAGAAGATTTAAGAATGGTTGAGTGAGTAGAAATATAGAAATCCAATCCTATTATAGTGTGTTGGCAAACAAAATTTGGCCAGAATTCAGATGGGGTTTATTTGAAATTTCCAACCGTTGGGCCAGAAAATCAGTAGCTTATTGAACTAGTTGATTTCATACCAAAAGGGTAACCGAGTTCGGTCTGAGTTCGGCATAAATTCGGCCCAAGTTTGATTTCTAAGTATGGTAGACTTTATTAATGAATGCGGCCTTATTTGGTGGATAGGTTCTTTAGTTTATTTGAGTGGACTAGGTATCTGGGTATTGGTACTTTGATTTGCCAGTGTGACTCAGCTTACATCAATTCTTGACTCAAATAAATAAAAGATTATATTTGAATAGACGCAATACAGACGACATATAATAGCACTATTGAGGCTTCAAATTGTGACATACCAATGCATGGTTTAGTTAACTATCAAAATCAAGTTGACTGAGACTTGTAATCCCCCTGATTTTCAAAGAATTTTAAATTGGATTTTTCTGAATTTTCTGGAATTTTCTTGGATTTTTTTGGAATTAAATTCATGTTCTTTAATTATTAAAGGATTTTTAAATATGGATAATTAATATTAAAATATTATAAAAATTATATTTTCAAGTGTAAAATTAAAAACCATGCATAGGGTAATTTTCCGGGAATTTATTGGACCCCGAATGGATTTTTAAAGCCCTAAATACTATTGATTTGATTTATCTAATTATTATTATTATTATTATTATTATTATTGTTATTTTTATTTTCCGGCCCGGCCCAGTGGGCCGAAACCCAGCCCAGCCTAGCCCTAGCTTAGCGGGTCGGGCGGGTCCGCCCAACCCGGATCCGCCGCCCGACCCGACCAGCCAATCCTTCTTCCCCAAACGCCTGCAGCCCTGACCCTGCCGCTTCCGCTCCGCCGACCGCACCCGCCGCCCGCTCGCCTACCCGCGCCGCCTGGCCTCCCGTCGCCTCCCCTTCGCCTCCCTCGTAACCGCCGACCGCCTCCCTTCTTCTTCCCTCACCCGCCGGCGCCCACCCTCCCCGATCACCCTATAAAACCCTAACCCCATCTCCTCGGCTCCGCCCCCTCGACCACCGTCTCCTCGCCGCCTTTGCCCTGCCTCCTCCGGCCAGCAGCGACGCCGCGTCTCCCCTCCGCCCAGCCGTCTTCTCCGGCATAGCCTGCAGCAGCCCGCCCCCAATGGAAGCCTCCCCTCTCTCCCCTCGACTTCCTCCTAAACCCGCCGCCTCCGGCCAAGTGAAGCCCCGGCTCCTCCGCTGAGCCTCCTGCCAGCACACCTCCGCACTCCAGCCCTTCCTCGGCCTGCTCCGGCGAAGCCCAGCCGCCTGAGCACTAAACCATAACCGAGGATACAGACACGGATACAGGAAGACTCGACACAGAAGACCGGACACAGCAAACCCTAGGCCGGACACAGGGAAACCCTAACCCTAGTGAACAGTACTCGGACACAGTGAATCGCGTGTCGGACACGATTCGAACTTGGTTTTCAGGTCCACTTCAGGTATTCATAACTTCTTGCTCGTAGCTCGGAATTCGATTCCGTAAATTGTATCGCAAAGCCTGTATGACCCTCTCGGTGCCCGGATAAACCGCTTGGGGCATCGCGTCCTGTGGTGATCGCACACCGCGATCCAAAACAGGAAAAATCCAGACCCTGTTTCACCCCGGAATCGAGTACGCCTCGCCAAACGGGATGACTTGGTCACGTGCGGTCTTCACCGATACGTGCGCGTCATTGATACGGACGTGCGGGATTTCGCAGAAGCTGATTCGGATGTGCGTGCACACCGGAATCAGTGCGTATCCGCGGACAACGCTCCGTATCCGTACTTTCTGATCTCGCTGTAACTTAGTGTACACACGTCAGATCGAGACGAAACTTGCGCCATTGGACTCATAGCAATACGCTGGTCCTGTGGGTCAAGTTTGGTTCGATTCTGAGAACGTTGGAAAAAATCGCGTGTCGTGGGCCCCACAGGCTCCACTCGACGGGCGATTTTGAGAACGGCTCATCGGAATCCAATTTTGGAAGTTCTGTTGGGTTTGTATCATCGTTCCTGACCTGTTGACACTAAGTTGGACTATTTTTGAGACCTTTGACCCTGACGTGTTTTTCGGTGCAAAGCGGCCCACATTTGGACCCCGCCTTGCCCCAGAAATGACGTTTTTGCCCTTGTCTCCAAATTGGACTCAAGGACAGGCGTTTCTAGCTGATTAATATTTTTTGGATCTGTTGGTAATATTTGTTTCAGCAACCGGAGTACTGCCTGGAAATCCAGCCGAAGCTCGAGCTATAATTGAAACAGGAAACCCAGGCAAGTGTACCTTGCCATAAAATGCAGATATTGATTCATTTTGATTCTCTTGCTTTAATTTCTGTGATTGTTGGACTTGCCCTATCCAGTACTTTATACCCAGGACACCTGACACAAAGCATGATATAGAATCTTTCTGATTATTTAAGGAGGATCTGTATAGGATATAGATTTCATAACTTGAGCTTTATTTCTTAGATCTTAATAAAGGACTGATTGCATTAGTTTAATCTTGTGTAAACATGAACATTGAGAACTGTGACGTGAGATTTCATTGGGTGGGGAGAGTATTACCATATCAAGGCTGATTATATTATATATATATGGTTATCTGGAAGTGTCCTAGTCTCTGACACAGAGCTTTGGCACCTGTACTGGCCCTTCGAGAAAAACACTGCTATGGTTTCTTGTCACTGATCCTGTAGTAGTCTCAGCCTGAAGTATGATTAATAACTCTCAACTTGCATGATCACTTAGCTGGTTTAATTAATTACCCTGTTATTCCTTTATTTCTGCACTGCATTATAATTGGCTTGTGTTTTCTGTACCTTGCTATGTCCCCTGAGGACCTGGAATGAATTATGTCTCCAGATTTAGCAGACGAGATCTACCCAGAGGTGTACGGAACATGAGCACTACTCGGAGCAGTACCTGAACCTGACGACGAGGTGATCGCTGAGGACTTCTCCTGAACAATTGCTGCACCATGCTCAGTCTTATGGCAATTAGACTATTTCCTGTTTAACTGAACTCTTTATTTCCTGTCTTTGAGAACTTGTGTAAACAGACTTAATATCGGATTGTTCTCCGATTTTATTTACTTTATCTGGTTGTAGTTAATATTTCTTCTGTTGATGTACTATCTTTTATCTGTGGATGAGAATAGTAAAACCCTGACTGATGTAATACAGCTTAAGTATGCCCGATGGATCCATTAAATTGGGTTTGTCCATCGGTGCATGCTGCTGGCCATTATCACGCGTCCAGTCCCTCGGTATTTTGGGACTGGGGCGTGACAAGACTGGATGGGCCAACACATATGTTTGTGTAGAGCATAAAATAAACTTGAAATCATAGTTAAACTCTTGTACTATCCCTTCAAACTCTTGCTAGTCGTACTACTTACGTATCAAGTAGACCTTTTACATGTTCAGTATAGCACTTCACCTTCACCTTTGAAATATTTGTCATATAGAACATGCCACAATTCGATATACTTCACATAATATGGTTCACTCACTTAAGGCAGGAAGACTATCAAACAAGAAGCCTATAAAAATAGTTGTTTTCAAGCAAAATAATTGAAACATAGAAAGGCTTCAGGAACGTTTGGTCGCCAAGGCAGTTCCCGAACTAGGGAACTATAAGATGATAAGTTAAAGTAAAATAGAATGACTGAAACTGTACTGAATATGAGTTAAGGAAATGACTTGAACTGTACTGAATCTGAGAAAAAGAAATGATTGGAACTGTAATGAATCTGATAAAAGAGAATGACTAAAACTGTACTGAACCTGAGAAAAATAAAAGAGACTTGCATGGTTGCGGACAACTTGTGCACAAGTTCGGAATTCCTCGGACGATCACTAGGATACCGGGATCATGCCAAACTAGGAGGAATTACTGGGGTATTTTGCGACCATCGGGTTAACATGTGTGAAGCCCCCATGGGGTTACGTAATTTTCGCATATTTCAGGGCTCCTCGGTAGTTCACACATATCCTGGAGAGCTCGTCTTACTACTGTGTCTAAATGGCTTGCAGAGCCAGCGACCCTTCATATAGATTAAGTTGGCTCAATTACGACAATCTACATGTGAGCCCTTAGATTTGAGTCAAGTCACAGATGTCATGCACATAATCCGAAGAATCGAAAGTAGCTATGGGCATGATGCCGTACAAGCTTAGATTATACTTGTACAAGGCAAGAAGATAGACAAGTCATGGTATTTCTCAGAAACATCGATATAGTAGCAGAAAATAAGCAGAAAAATTAAAGTCACAATAAAATAGAATAAAAAGTAGCTCTTTATTGATAATAATATTTGAGTACTTGACTTATAACTGATTATAAAGCTTCTTAATTACAACTGATACTTGGCCACTTGGCTTACATTGATATTTGCCGTCTTGCCTTACAATCTCACTAATTTAACTGAATTACAATATTTTATACATAATTTTCTTTATAATAGAAGATGCCTCTAATGGAAGGAGAGCTTCTGCACGCTCCAATAATGCTTCGATACCTTAGGACAGTTCCAGCCACTCCCCAACCTGAGTACCTAGGGATGCCCACAAACGTGGGTTAGTACATATTGTGTACTGGTGAGCTAAAACTAGCCCACTCGCCTAAACCAACACTAAGTAATCATGTGAGAAGAATGCAATTATTAGAAATATGATCTTTCTAATTAGAGACTAGACTCGTTTCAGTATTCAGAGTATCCAACAACATAACAAAAATATATTATAGGATCAGCAGTATAAATTAAATATATGATAGACATTGTATATCGTCTATCGATAATTCTTACCGACAACCTGCTATTCTGATCCCTGCAAAATAAGGATTAGCCACATCATAAGTAATATGAATTATTTATACTTGGTATGTTAAGCCTGCACAATGTTCTCGTCAGTATGCAGTCTAACTACATGAGGGTCATTGGTGATATAATTTTGTACTACGAGGGACATTCCATATAGGACTTTGAAGGACGTACGAAGCACCATTCATGAGGTTGCGATCCCCAATGAATATCTCGTTTATACCCAGTGCTACCAAAGCACTATATTTCCTCCTAGGCCGAACGATCCTGGTGCCCCGGTGCATCTCGTTCGAGAAAACTTACCAAACCTTGTGCACAAGTTGTCCACGACCATGCAACGTCTATGCCAATGAACTCTTAAGCTTAAATTGTACGGTACATAAATGTAAGTAAATCCTCATGTTTTTGATTTTTCTTGTTTTACTCATTCTCATATCGTTTGGTGACCCGTAGTTCCCAACTTACAGACCTTCTCGTGACCCGGTGGTACCAAACCATAATATATACTCGCATATGAAGCATTTTCTTCATAGTTACTGTGCACTGATGCACTTATACCAGTACAAATATTCAATATTTCATTCTCAGTATTACAAACAGATAAGACAGATTATATAATATTTTACTTCTTTCTCATGTAAGGCATACCTTATAACATTCTAGTGTCGAGAGATACTAGCAGTTATCATTCATGTGTGTCTTTGTTTACAGCAACATTAAACATAAGGCATCCACTATCTTTATGTGGACTAGAGCAGAATATAGTAAGACAACACAAACGAGCAGTACTAGCATTCATTTTATTTGAGAATGAAGGAGTAGAGGAGAAGGGACAGATCCACTCACTTATAAAAATATCGTTTCCATGCCACAATCCCACATTCGCTTACGATTCCCCCAAGAATGATCTGACGCGATGCACAGTCTTCTAACTTGGCATAATTATACATTCTAACCATGCCATAAGATATCCTATCCAGCCAAGTTAAGCAATACTGCATCATCACACCAAGCATCTCGATTTCTCGTACCACTTGTATCCCATCGGTTTGATCCATCTATAATTCTAGCGTAATATCTTTTCATAGAGCAAAAAATTACATAGATGCACATTATATCGTATAGTTAGAGATTCAAGTCCCAGTATACCATATAGTTAAAGCGTAATACATATGTATTCAAGGGCACGTTCAATGACACTTGAGTTCTCACATGCATTTTTCAGTTACATGATATACATATATGCTTGTTTAACTTGTTTCATCTTTGGACAGGGAAGGACAATTGGTAAGTTGGTAAGTTGTGCCATAATACTCATATCTTATGGGACACTTTATATCTGCAATATGAGTTAAGCTTTATAGCATTGCCATGAAACTGATCCTAAGGCAATATTAGAAAGACAATAATATAGTTGGTGCACATAAGTAAATAAACTTGTTTGGTTTTGTTGAGTGGGCGAAAATCTGCCCCACCAGTGCATTCAATATACTGATAACCTACCAGATTGCTTGCAGGGTGCATGAGTACCTCGTTCGCTACGGAGTGTCCTTCGTGCGCGCTAAGACGTGATGTTCGCTTCGGAGCCTTGGAGCATTGTGTCATGAGTTGAAGCACATATACATGATGTAATATATTAGAACATCACCTATGTTATTCATTTCCAAAAGTTGTAAGCTGCTTGGCACGTTTTCTTTGTTTTTGTTAGAGAGAGCATGAGCGATTTGTAATATATGGCCTAACGCCGCTGTAACCTCTGTTTCAAATATCCATAAAGAGCTTGGTTTCATTACTTGTGTTTATTTTACTTTCGCTGCATTGGGGACTATTTGTGCAACTTTGTGGCTTAATATTTTATTCGTCGTTTTGGTGGTTGCCTAGCACGGACGCAACTTAGGCTCGCGCGACATCGCGTCCATGCGAGGACGTTCGGCCCTGCGGGGCCGGGGCATGACAACAAGTTCCCACTATCTTGGGCAATAAATAGGCTCAAAATTACTCAGTTTTAGATTTTTTTGGGAAGCATATATCCCCACTACTTATAGCCATTCACACTGTAACGATTGTTCCCGCATCGGTAAAAAAAGTAACTATTTTCAGCCTTACAGTATAGAATTTTGCCTGCCGTATATCATTCTATAATAACTATAGCACATAAAGCTAATATGAACGTATGCGCCTAACCCGGTCGACTTGACACTTGTTATGCATTACAAAGATTCAAAAATCCATATTTAATATGCTCGTTGTCATTCGTAACGTGTGCGCCATCAATGCACAAATAAACGTATGTGCATTAAATGCACACAATTATTTCACCTTTGTATCTATTTTGTCGCATGGGATGAAGAGAGAACAATACTTCATGAAATAATTTACTGCAAAAGAGTATGCCGTATATACATGTGGCACTATACAACTATATACAGACAAACTATAATAATGATGCTGACGTAAGCGATGACATTTTCTGTGTCTGCATATTTTACAAAATGGCTCGACTTTTAATGCAGTCTCAGACCGATGTATGCGGCTAGATGGTATGCATCGAGGACTTTTGTCGCACAAATTTTACTACTTGTGCCGCATAGACTTCATACCACATAAGAATCACCATCTTTTGCATATAGCTTCCAGATTTCACTATCTCTACCGCATAGTCTTTGTCGCATGGATTCTAGCACATAACACATGGGCTTCTTTTAGAAAATACAAAAGTTTATCGACTTTGATCCTGAGTGTGCATAAAATCCGACCGTATAGTACTGACTTCACTGAATTAGGCTGTTAGATAAATGGTTTGGCGCATATATGTCATGCATATGGATTTAGATTTTTCCATTCTTCTACACGACGTTCTTCAAAGTTTTTGAAACTTAGACAAGTTCGAAACACTTTAAAAGAAGCATGGATGGAAGCTTGGCGCATAGCACCTCGGCCTTATGCTACTGATTGAGTAGTATGATGCATAGGATGAAAGCACATAGACTTTTGTTGCCAGGCTGTCAAATCCTCCTCGATTCCTCTGCAGACAAAGATTTTTTGAATTCCTGAAGCATCGCCATTGCATAGGCACAAAAATTGAGGAGTCTGTTTGGCATTTTGATTTTCGTATATCACGTATTTTGAAGCATTGTATAAGTATGATCACGACGATTGCACGTGATACATCGCCATTATTGCACATATGATCAACTATAGATAGCACATAGATTCTGTCTATAAATATAGCTGCTGAATGAGAGAGAAAACTTTACCTACTTTTAAGTTTTCAAATTCTCTTGAGTTCTCAGCCCCTTCTTCTCCTTACTCTTTTTTTGGTATGGTTTTAAACAAAAGCCTTGTATCTTTCTTTAAAGCACAAGATATAAAAAACATTTTGTTACTAGAATTGTTTTCTGTGAATGCAAATGCGAGTATTCTACTAGAGGTTATATGGATGTAGTAGAATATTGTATTCTCTGGGGACATTCTACTGGAGAATTTTAGTAGACTTTGAAGGCAACTCTAGAGGGGGTGAATAGAGTGTGTATCACAATTATCCAATTAAAAGTTAGGCAAATTACCAACTAAGCAATATAGCAAATATATATGGAAAGTAAATAAAGGTTAGAAATCATAAACGTTAATACTGCGATATATACTAGTTTCTCTCGTGGATGACTAATCCAGTCCTGGAAACTCTTGCTCGGAGTTAATCCACTATTGTGTAAATAGCTTTCATACATGCTTTGATCCGAAGGGCATACTGACTTCTTACAACCACAAGTTTTGATCCGAAGTGCTCGCCGACTTCTTACAACCATAAGCTTTGATCCGAAGATCTTGCTAACTTTAAACAAAAGAAAATTAAGCCTTACAACTCGAACAGACTTCTAACTGACATGGCACTTGGCACTAGAAGGCTGAGAGTTGATCTTAGGAATAGGAAGATTTAAAGCTCAAAATAGAATATGTTTAAAAGTAAGAGATGATTGAAATGAAAGGAATTCAACCTTTATTTATGTGGTTTTAGGGGGACCGAGTTCGGGCAGAGTTCGGTCCCCCAACATTTATAAATTTGAACGTTGAAGCCCTGATCTCTAGGATGAACAAGTCATCCAAAACTGGGACTTAAGGGGACCGAGTTTGGCCCAAGTTCGGTCCGAGTTCGGTCTCCATCGGACCATAACTTGTTTTGGTAAATTTGGGTTTTGGATCAGGTATGTATTTGTGTACTGGTTTATATAGTGGACTAAAATGTAGTGGGTAGGATTGGGTTTAAGCTCTCTAGTGCCAACTGCAAACCCGATGTACATTTGTCCTATAAGCAAAATAGAAAATACAGAATAAAATATAAAATCAAGAGCACTTTGACGACGCCAATCTTCTGACATTTGAGCAGACTTGAAGATGCTTTTTTTTGACGGTAGTTGTCCAAAGATAAACAGCGGAACCTCCGAGTGCGAGGCTACGAAGATGTCGTAGGCGGTTCAGAGAAATATTCTGGTATAATGCCATCTTTGGATCATCATCATTTCTTTGTTTCATATGTCCATATCTGATCTTGCTTATTGCTTTTCTGCAAATACATGTTAGATGAACAAAGAAATATACACAAGCAAATATAATAACATTTAATACAAATCTTGACAATGCTAAGTTTAAGTTTCAACATTATAGAGATTGCATGATTGTTAGTGAGTACATAATATTAAATTTAATCGGTTAGCCATATTAAAAACTTAACTTAATCATTGGGCTAACAGACTTATCATCTATGACGTACCTATAGCTAGGTACAGACAATAAGTTGAGAGAACTAATACTATCAAAGGTAATATGGACATGATAGTTAATAGTCGAAAAGATGTTTGCTCAGAGGTAATGTAGATATTACAAACTTTTAAGTTAGGACTCTACGAAAAATATCTGCTCAGAGGTAATGTGGACATGACAGAATATAACTCTGTGGAGATTCAACTTTTGTAAAATAATAATTCAGAGGTAATATGGACGTAATTTTTTTTTATAGTATAATAAATTCTCCTAGGGAATTCAATCCTTTCTAACCCCGTTGGGGACTAGAAATAGGAAATTTTAGGGCAACTGGGCTCTAATGATAAATTCACTCTACTCGGGAGAGTAAACAATAAATAGTTCAGAGGTAATATGGATATAAACTATTGTTGGGGGTATTTCAACTAGCTAAGGAAGAAATATACGAGAATAGAGTATCTATAATTCAACTAAGGATCGAAAATAAGACATCCTTAGAGTGACTGGGCTCTAAGAATACACTTTTTTGCTTGGAGGAAACATAATTTGGTGATCTCGACGAGAATATTTCGTAGGATCTGAGGACTATTCCTCTGAGAATTTTTTTGGATCCATTACTTGTTGCGTATTCAAGACTCTTGAATACATATAATATCTCGAATTGGTGAAGAGTTTTGCTAGCTCTCCTGGGGGTATTGCTAATTGTACAAGATACTAGTAATGCTGGGAAAACTAAGATGTGCTTTGGAAAATGTTTTAGGATTTTACTGCCAAAATTTACCCTTAACTCCACTGAACTTTCGATTTTCTTTGGAGAATTTCCAACCACACTGAGAATATAAAATTCTATGAAGGAGATTTTAAGTGGATCTATTATCCATAACATTTTCAAGACTCTTGAATACGGACAATAGCTTTAGGACATTACAAAAAATAAATGTCTCACTGTGCATTTATATTATCGGACTACTCCTTTGGGGAGTTAAAAAATGTAAACACTACATATTGAAAGAAATCTACTGGGGATAGGGAAAATATGTGTCTTACTATGGAATAGATATAGTACTTTTTAAGGAATTTTCCATTGATCGATATTATCAGCAAGTCTCCATTAGACTTTGCGAGCCTGTAAGCATCGTTGGAATACACCGACTCTACCACGAAAGGGGCCTTATATTTAGGCTAGAATTTGTTGTTGGACTTGTGTGTCATGACCATTGGTGTCATGTGTAATGACCCGCTATGCTCAAGCGGAGATCTGATTCAAATGGCAAGTGCGATGACCCGTCCCGCCTACCTTGGCGAGAAGACTTGCTCCAGGCAACGGAATTCAGGCTTGGCCCTTCAGAACTTCAGACTTAGGCTTTTCAAAGGTACGCTCAGAGTATCGCTCGGTTAAGGTAAATCATCGCTAAGTTGGGTGGATACGATGAACCTATCTTTGCTTAGCTTGCACACTTAAAAATACGGACTATACATGCTAGTCGCTAGAAAAATTACCTTCTTGCATGTTAATAAAGAATGCAATGCACCTAGCTAAGGAAATAATCCCATCTTCTATTATTTGTCTAGAACATGGAAAAGAACATTCTTTATAGATTTATTTATGTGCCGCTCTACATGCCTCTGCACGGTTCAATCCTCGTACTATCTTGATATATTTGATCAAGTAAGATACACTTATGTTTTGAGTAGACTATTTGCATGTTTCTTGTACTGTACGGCTTCACATATTTGCTATGATCGTCACGTAGAACATGCCATGTTTTAATGTTTGTTACTTAGACCCGTGCGCCGACCTAAAAATACGATACAAGTCTTGAATTACCTGGTTTCATTGGAAGACTATCGAATAGTCGTTCCCATCAAGTCTGAATATGAAAGTATCAAAAATAGTACTATGTTTCATTCATGTTATCTTATAATGCCTCGTATGTTAACTTAGTGTTTGATCATCACTGGTCATGGACAATCTGTGCAGAAGCTCATGGTTCCTGCGGACGGTACGCCTGGGCACCGAGGCCAATCCGAACCGGACCAGAATATTCTGATAGTCATTTGCTTCAAACCGAAAGGCGTATAACAGGGTTTGCTACCAACGTTGTATCCTATTTCTGTCCCGATACTATAACTTGTCCATGATGGCTCGTCAGGTCATAAGACCAAATATGTATCGACAAGTATATTACATACGTGGCGGTAACTCGCGTATGGGCTCGTATGGACTTAAGGCAAGTGAAGGATGCACGACAAACTTTGTATGCAGATTGTTAATTGAACTAAGTAATCTGAACCTCTATACACACCTGAAAGATCTGAGTATAACATGCCTAAACAATCTGAGTATAAGATATCTGAGTAACCTGAGTGACTCGTTCATCTGAGTTAAAAATTGTTCATAATATTTGTGTTTGCTTTTGCGATCCTTTGATTTCTTTATATATTTGTGCTTGGTTAATGCAAACCCCCTCAATTTATTCTGTAGATAGTCAGGGTTAGATTTGGAAAATTTTAGTTTTAGCAGCAGATGTTGAGGTTTAGAGTGGAGATAAGTTTGTCTGGTATTTAATTCATTTAATTAAAACCCTTGGCGCGCCCTATCATTGCATAATTTTTTCGGAGCCCAATATCAGCCCATAAATTCTATCGAATTATTGTACTTCTGACTTGACTCGCCAAATTAGGCACTGGACTTTTCCGTCACACAAAAATCAGTTTTCGTTGTGCTCTAAATTAATTGCACAATTTTTTGAAACCGAAATCCATATTTAATTCTGTGTCGGACACCTGTGTCGTTACCCTAAATTTTGAGATACCAACTTAACCCGTTGAGCCGGACCGACTAAAGGGTCCAAGACCGACTCCAAGCCCCCACCATTTTTGACCTTTGCGTCATTTCCAGATTTTGACCCCAAGTGCCCCCATTTAATTTAAAAGCGCGGGACACTTTAATTCTATTTAAATCAGGGATACCAATTTTGCCTAATCCTATTTTAATCCTTAATTAATCCCAATGGCCACTAAATTAAACCCGTGCCAAACCCCCAACACCCCCTCGCCATGAAAATCATCAACCGTAACTTTTTCTGCAATTTTTGCGTCATTTTATGTGTTCGTGCAATTTCCCGAATTTAAGGGGCTAAGTTGCAATTAATGAATTTATGTGTCATCACCCTATTGAACAATGGAGAGGTCACAAAATTGGGTCCTAATTTCACCCATCCACTCACCACTCTTCATGAAGAAATTATTTTCTTCATGACAAATCTCCACCCTCCATTTTGAATGGCAACATCTCCACCCTCCATCCTTTCACCACTCCCTATAAAATATCACATCACCCACCTTCACTCCTCCCAAGTCGGCCCTAATCCTAATGCATAGAAAACCCCACCCCCTCTCTCTCTCCTCCCTCCATCTCATTTTATACGTAACCTCCTCCATATTCCCATTTTCTTCCTTACTTCTTCCTCTTCTTCATTTCTTCTTCTTCTTCTTCCTTTATTCTTATTTTTTTTCTTTCTTCTTCCTGAAGAACTCACCGGCCGGCCGACAGATCCAGCTCCGGCCGATTGAATCGACGCTGGCCTGCAGCTCCCCCTGACCCGCCTACGCCCGACCGTGCAGCCCGACTGGTCCAGCCCGCCCGACCGTGCAGCCCGCTCCGGCCCAGCCTGCCCGACGTGAAGCTCTGGTCTGACCCACGTAGTCCAGCAGCGCCGGGTCCACTCCCGACGGCCACTGTGCAGTCTCCACTGTACAGTCCCTGGTCCGGCCGATGGCAGCGACTCCACTGTACAGTCTGGCCAGTGCAGCCATCGACTCCGGCGATACTGTGCAGACCACCCTCCCCCGCGTCGACTGCTCCACCCCGATCCGGACACCGACTGTTGCTCCGGTCGATCCTGCAGCACCCATATCGAGCACACTATACTCCTCCCCGCTGACTCAAGTCCCTCCGATGTGTCACCTGCTCCGGCCATCAACGGAGCTACGGTTGAACGATCTGCTCCGGCCACCGGCTGTTCCCACCAACGCCTTCATCTCCACGATCTCCTCCGGCCACCCACTTCAACACCGACTGCTGCACCGAGCCGTCCCCGACTGTGGCCCTTACCACTTCAACACCAGCGAGGAGCTTCAGCACCCCTCGAGCCCCCGCCATTGCTTCACCTCCTCACGGCTAGACGAGCCGCTCCGGCCAACTGTTCGGCCCTCTCCACCCTTCCAGTCATCACTACTACCACCCCGCGGCCACCCCTACCGGTCGTGCTCCGGCGTCATCGGCGAGGTCGACTCTCCCCCCTCTTGTTTGAATTCTAGAATTTAATATTATTTTTAATAGGATGTTTATATATGTATGGACTGGTGTGAGTTAGGGTTAAGTATAGATGTTTATATAGATTGTGGTGTTTCGAGGATATACGTAGATATAGTTGTTAGGGTTTAATGAATATATATTGTTGGCGTATATATGGTTAGCGTAGTTTAGTACTTGAACAATGTTGTTTAAGATAATGATAATTATAATGATTTGAGGTTAAGGTCTAATGGTGAACTTGGGGGTTTAATCGTCATCAGTATATTAATATGGATTGGAATGAGAGATATTGAGTTTTATGGTTTAACATACTTATTTATGTGCATGGTGATCTGTAGGGTTGAGTAGTGATTATGGGTGAGATGATCCTGAGGGTTGAGGAAGACCAAATATTTAATAAGTAAATATGGTCAGGGAGTGAGCATACCTGATATTGAACCACGTAATGAATATGGCCAGAATGAGAATTTGGCGAGAAGAGTGTACAAAGGACTAGTTGATTGACTATCGTACCGATAGTCAACTGTGGTCAACCCCTAGTGACTTGTCCCTGTGAGTCATAACTGAGACTGAGTTTAGTTGTAGATGTGTGTAGCATCCCTGTCTGTCGTAGAATAGATTATTGATTCTGGTTTGTATCTCATCTCTAGGTACTGCGGGACCTGAGGGCTTGGACGTGGTACCGGGACCCCGTCATCAGCAGCCTCGTACAGGCAAGTGTACCTTGCCACCCTGTATTTTAGTTTACAGATATTAATTATTTCGTTATGTACATTGTGCACGGATTTATGTTGACGTTCAATACTTCACGTCCGGATCGCAACCGGGTGTTGATGTTCATCGAAACGTCTTAGAATAAATGGTTAGATGTGTTGTAGTACCTCGATGCACGTACTTGAGTACATCGACACCCCAGGACACACTCATATACTGTGATCGTGCCAGATTTCTGTATCCTGATACTGACATCATGACCAGAGACTGGGACGACCTTAGGATCGCATCTGTTGAGTTATCTTCCGTGTGTCGAGACTGTAGTTAGAGGTTCAGGTTCAACGCACAATCGTTGACCGCTTGGGAAGGGGAAGACAGTTACTAGACGCTTGGGCTCCTCTGCACGCGCTTATATATATATGTAGTATCTATGTAGTGATCCTGTATCTATTGTAGTGGTTTCACCCGTGTGACTCTTTGCCCGGAGCTGCGGTACGTGCCGTGTGTTTCCGTGTCCGGAGCTACAGTTTTATTTTGGACAGCCCATACGTCGAACATTGTCTTTAAACTGTGTCACACTAGTTTGTTATGATAGAGTACCCTGTCGTGCACTTGTACTTTCTGTTTACTTGGCATGTTGTATTTATGTACCTTGTTACGTCCCTCTGAGGACCTAGTTCCCTGCCAGTTTTGCAGCATAGATGATTACGGAGCATTTGGAGTTGCTATTGGAGTTGCATGTCTTGCGGGCATGGTACCAGGTACTCACATTATATCTACCGGCATTATGGTTATTTTATATTGATTATTCATCTGCTGTTGTAGCCTAGTTTTGTAGACTCATACTTCTTCTTGAGTCTATTCGAGTTAGTGTGTTATTGGGCGGCTGACCTTAGCACATATAGCTCTTTCTTGTATACTGATGTACATTGTGGATTGAGACATAGAGGTTTACATTTATGGAATATCTAAATAGTGCCCTTTGTATTACAGCTTATACGTATTCGAGTCAGACCAGAGTCTGGTCGAATGCGTAGCTGGCGTGTCACGTATTCCTGGTCCTACGTATTTTGGGAGTAGGGCGTGACATATTTTTGTGGTGGCCTATACAGGTCCGATTTAAATCGTCTTGGTCACCTGACTGTGCCAAGCGAGCCTGCAATTAGGAATAGATGTTATGATTGTTGAATAGGATCTCAATCCATAATCGATTTTAAAACTCTTTGTATGTGATTATCGCCCTTGAACTTTCACTTTGCATTCGTTCAATCTTCGTCAATATCGCTATCCTTGTTTCTCGTCCCCTATTGTTCGGGGAGACGAATGCTTGTGACTGATGACTTCCCTCCAGAAGAAGATCGAAGACCAGACGACAGGAGACATAATTCGTATACCTTTCTCGGAGAAGATTGTTACATTATCAGGATAGATTGATGGGTTCTTTGGATTCTAGAACTAGTGTGGAAGGTTGGCAAGAGAGTTGGACCCAGTAGTACCCTACCCGGGCTTGAGGAAGCAGTGATCTTGTAAGTACTAAGAGCTGGAAGGATTGTTGATCATGACCTAGAATAATTTAGGAAAATGCCTGATGATGGAAACTAGTGGTTGTATATGATAGCAATACCAGGAATGACATTATGGACTAGAGGAGATAAAATTTCAAGCTCTCACTTGGAAGATGATGATCTAATACCAGAAATTTTAGTATGTGCTTGGGTGACATCATTATTATATTGTAATTATGACTTGGAGAGATAAATAACGAAAAGAAGAAAACTCGAGGAATAAAATTTTTAGGGAAAATTTGAGGAGAAGATAAATTATACTTTAGGCAGGGGAGAAAATTTTCTTTTAAAAGGATTAGTGTGGTAAACAGAACAGGAGGATTTATTTTGAGGTTAAGTCTGGATGATGACACCGTCCTAGCATAAGTAGATTGAACCAATACCACGCGACACTATATTGTTGACGTAGTTGCATTTATATTTTTAGGCCACCAGGTTACCCTGAGTTGAGTTCAAAAAGCCCAGGAGTATGGTGCCCATCTACCTTAGGGGTATACAATGCAGGAGGTGAACCAGTGTACCACCATGTTATATCAGAGTTTGAGGGTGTGATTCTAGATAATCTTTCTGGCCTGCCACCTGACAGAGAGATAGAATTTGCTATAGAGTTGACTCCAAGAGCGGAGCCAATTATTTTCCCGTCTTCAGACTAGCACCGAAAGAGTTGGTTGAGTTGAAGGTCCATAGTAGAGGATCACTTGGACAAGAGTTTTAGTCAGGCTAGTGTTTCTCTATGGGGGAAAACCCATCTTAATTATGCCGAAGAAAGACAGGACAGTACTGTTGAATCAGCTAAGTGGCGCATATGTATTCTCGAAGATCGATCTCAGATCAGGCTATCATCAGGTCAAGGTACGGAGAGAAGACATTCCGAAGACGGCGCTTCGGACAAAGTATGTGCTCTATGAGTTTCTAGTCATGACCATTTCGTTTGACCAACGTGCCAGCAGTATTTATGAGCTTGAGGAACAAGGTTTTCCACCAGTACTTGGATAAGTTCGTGGTGGTGTTCATCGACGTCTTGATATATTCCGAGAACCAGGAGAAGCACGAGAGACATATCAAGATTGTGTTAGAGATGCTGAAAAATGAGAGGCTGTAAGCCAAGCTCAGCAAATATGAGTTATGTTTAGATAGAATAGATAGTCTACACATCAGGACAGCTGAGAGTTCTTAAGAAGAACTATCAGACACACGATCTAGGGCTAGCTGCAGTAATATTTGCACTAAAGCAATGGTGACACTACCTTTATGTAGAGCAGATGTTGAGATTTATACAAAACACAGAAAGTCTGAAGAATGCCTACACGCAGAAGGAACTCAACATGAGACAAAGGCATTGGCTAGAATTTATGACAGATTATAATATCAAGTTGCAGAACCACTCTGGCAAGACGAATGTAGTTTATGACTCATCGCCAGTTGTTAGAGGATTTTCAGGAACTCAGGATTGAGATTGTATTGCCAGGCATGGATGGACAGATGGCCAGTCTTGAGGTTCAGTCTACTTTGGTTGAGAGGATCAAGACAGCATTGCCTACGGACACTAGATTTAGACGACTGCGAGAAAGGACAGAGGCCGACATGCAAACGGGATTCAAGATTCATGAAGACGGAACATTGAGGTGTGGAGATCGCCTATATGTTCCGAGTGGCAAGCTACACCAAGAGTTGATGACCGAGGCTCATAGCTCGATTATTCTATTTTATCCCGGGGGTACGAAGATGTACCGAGATATGAGGCAACATTACTGGTGGCATGGGATGAAGAGAGAAATTGCAAGATTCGTGGCAAAATATTTAGTTTGGCAACAAGTCAAGGCTAAACATCAGAGGACTACATGATTATTGCAGCCACTTCCCATTCTCGAGTTGAAGTGGGAACACATTACCATGGACTTCATCACAGGATTCCCGCTAAGCCCTAGCGGGAAGGATGCAGTATGGGTTGTCGTAGACAGACTCACCAAGTCTGCACATTTTCTTGCCCTTCAGAGTTGGGCAATACACAGAGATACTAGCTGACATGTATATGAGGCAGATAGTACGATTACATGGAGTGCCTGTCAGCATCGTATCGGATCATGATTCTAGATTCATGTTACATTTTTGGCGGAGTATACAGGAGAGCCTAGGAACTCGTCTCAAGTTCAGCACTGCATATCATCCACAAACTGATGGTCAGTCAGAGCGCACGATACAGATATTAGAGGATATGTTGAGAGCGTGCATGATTGATTTTGGAGGATCTTGGGAGGACCACCTACACTTGGTGGAATTCTCCTACAATAAAAGTTACCAGGCCAGCATACATATGGCACTTTATGAGGCACTGTACGGCAGGAAATGTAGGTCGCCAGTTTGTTGGAGTGACGTGGGAGAGCGTCAGATACTTGGTCAAGAGTTGGTGACACAGACAGTAGAGAAGGTCAATTAGATTCAGAGCCACCTGTGTGCAGCACAGGACAGACAGAAATACTGGGCAGATGTGCACCGCAGACCCTAGCTACGTGCTTGATCATTCAGAGATTACAGCCGGGCCCAGTCTGTCTTACGTAGAGCTGCCAGTTGAGATCCTCGACCACAGCGAGAAGACTTTGAGAGGGCAGACGATTCGACTGGTCAGAGTTGCATGGAAGCACCATTCACCAGGCGAGTCTACTTGGGAGCACGAGGATTCTATTCGGCAGCGATTTCCGTACTTATTTGAGGAACAATGTACGAATTTACGTACGACATTTAATTACTAGTTGTTTTAAAATTCTTTTAGATATTATCGTGCTTTACTTTTAATTTCGGGGACAAATTTTTTCTAAGTTGGAAAGAATGTAAACCCCCTCGATTTATTCTATAGATAGTCAGGGTTAGATTTGGAAAATTTTAGTTTTAGCAGCAGATGTTGAGGTTTAGAGTGGAGATAAGTTTGTCTGGTATTTAATTTATTTAATTAAAACCCTTGGCGCGCCCTATCATTGCATAATTTTTTCGGAGCCCAATATCAGCCCATAAATTCTATCAGATTATTGTACTTCTGACTTGACTCGCCAAATTAGGCACTGGACTTTTTTGTCACACAAAAATCAGTTTTCGTTGTGCTCTAAATTAATTGCACAATTTTTCGAAACCGAAATCCATATTTAATTCCGTGTCAGACACCTGTGTCGTTATCCTAAATTTTGAGATACCAACTTAACCCGTTGAGCCGGACCGACTAAAGGGTCCAAGACCGACTCTAAGCCCCCACCATTTTTGACCTTGGCGTCATTTCCAGATTTTGACCCCAAGTACCCCCATTTAATTTAAAAGCGCGGGACACTTTAATTCTATTTAAATCGGGGATACCAATTTTGTCTAATCCTATTTTAATCCTTAATTAATCCCGATGGCCACTAAATTAAACCCGTGCCAAACCCCCAACACCCCCTCGCCATGCAAATTATCAACCGCAACTTTTTCCACAATTTTTGCGTTATTTTATGTGTTTGTGCAATTTCTCGAATTTAAGGGGCTAAGTTGCAATTAATGAATTTATGTGTCATCACCCTATTGGCTATGAACAATGGAGAGGTCACAAAATTGGGTCCTAATTTCACCCATCCACTCACCACTCTTCATGAAGAAATTATTTTCTTCATGACAAATCTCCACCCTCCATTTTGAATGGCAACATCTCCACCCTCCATCCTTTCACCACTCCCTATAAAACATCACATCACCCACCTTCACTCCTCCCAAGCCGGCCCTAATCCCAATGCATAGAAAACCCTACCCCCTCTCTCTCTCCTTCCTCCTTCTTATTTCATACGTAACCTCCTCCATATTCCCATTTTCTTCCTTACTTCTTCCTCTTCTTCATTTCTTCTTCTTCTTCTTCTTCCTTTATTCTTATTTTTTTTCTTTCTTCTTCCTGAAGAACTCACCGGCCGGCAGACAGATCCAGCTCCGGCCGACTGAACCGACGCTGGCCTGCAGCTCCCCCTGACCCGCCTACGCCCGACCGTGCAGCCCGACCGGTCCAGCCCGCCCGACCGTGCAGCCCACTCCGGCCCAGCCCGCCCGACGTGCAGCTCTGGTCTGACCCGCGCAGTCCGGCAGCGCCGCGTCCACTCCGACGGCCACTGTGCAGTCTCCACTGTACAGTCCCTGGTCCGGCCGATAGCAGCGACTCCACTGTGCAGTCCGGCCAGTGCAGCCATCGACTCCGACGACACTGTGCAGACCACCCTCCCCCGCGTCGACTGCTCCACCCCGATCCGGACACCGACTGTTGCTCCGGTCGATCCTGTAGCACCCATATCGAGCATACTGTACTCCTCCCTGCTGACTCAAGTCCCTCCGATGTGTCACCTGCTCCGGCCATCAACGGAGCTGCGGTTGAACGATCTGCTCCGGCCACCGGCTGTTCCCACCAACGCCTTCATCTCCACGATCTCCTCCGGCCACCCACTTCAACACCGACTGCTGCACCGAGCCCTCCCCGACTGTGGCCCTTACCACTTCAACACCAGCGAGGAGCTTCAGCACCCCTCGAGCCCCCGGCCATTGCTTCACCTCCTCACGGCTAGCCGAGCCGCTCCGGCCAACTGTCCGGCCCTCTCCACCCTTCCAGTCATCACTACTACCACCTCGCAGCCACCCCCACCGGCCGTGCTCCGGCGTCATCGGCGAGGTCGACTCTCCCCCCTCTTGTTTGAATTCCAGAATTTAATATTGTTTTTAATAGGATGTTTATATATGTATGGACTGTTGTGAGTTAGGGTTAAGTATAGATGTTTATATAAATTATGGTGTTTCGAGGATATACGTAGATATAGTTGTTAGGGTTTAATGAATATATATTGTTGGCGTATATATGGTTAGCGTAGTTTAGTACTTGAACAATGTTGTTTAAGATGAATGATAATTATAATGATTTGAGGTTAAGGTCTAATGGTGAACTTGGGGGTTTAATCGTCATCAGTATATTAATATGGATTGGAATGAGAGACATTGAGTTTTAGGGTTTAACATACTTATTTATGTGCATGGTGATCTGTAGGGTTGAGCAGTAATTATGGGTGAGATAATCCTGAGGGTTGAGGAAGACCAAATATTTAATAAGTAAATACGGTCAGGGAGTGAGCATACCTGATATTGAACCATGTGATGAATATGGCCAGAATAAGGATTTGTCGAGGAGAGTATACAGAGGAATAGTTGATTGACTATCGTACCGATATTCAACTGTGGTCAACCCCCCTATTGACTTGTCCCTGTGAGTCGTAGCTGAGACTGACTTTAGTTGTAGATGTGTGTAGCATCCCTATCTGTCATAGAATAGATTATTGATTCTGGTTTGTATCTCATCTCTAGGTACTGCGGGACCTGAGGGCTTGGACGTGGTACCGGGACCCCGTCATCAGCAGCCTCGTGCAGGCAAGTGTACCTTGCCACCCTGTATTTCAGTTTATAGATATTGATTGTTTCGTTATGTACATTATGCACGGATTTATGTTGACGTTCGATACTTCGCGTCCGGATCACAACCGGGTGTTGACGTTCATCGAAATGTCTTAGAATAAATGGTTAGATGCGTTGTAGTACCTCGATGCACGTACTTGAGTACATCGACACCCCAGGACACACTCATACACTGTGATCGTGCCAGATTCCTGTATCCTGATATTGACATCATGACTAGAGACTGGGATGACCTTAGGGTCGCGTATGTTGAGTTATCTTCCGTGTGTCGAGACTGTAGTTAGAGGTTCAGGTTCAACGCACAATCGTTGACCGCTTGGAAAGGGGAAGACAGTTACTAGACGCTTGGGCTCCTCTACACGCGCTTATATATATATGTAGTATCTATGTAGTGATCCTGTATCTAGTGTAGTGGTTTCACCCGTGTGACTCTTTGTCCGGAGCTACGGTACGTGCCGTGTGTTTCCGTGTCCGGAGCTACGGTTTTATTTTGGACAGCCCACGCGTCGAACATTGTCTTTAAACTGTGTCACACTAGTTGGTTATGATAGAGTACCCTGTCGTGCACTTGTACTTTCTGTTTACTTGGCATGTTATATTTATGTACCTTGTTACATCTCTTTGAGGACCTGGTTCCCTGCCAGTTTTGCAGCATAGATGATTATGGAGCATTTGGAGTTGCTGTTGGAGTTGCATGTCTTGCGGGCATGGTACCAGGTACCCACATTATATCTACCGGTATTATGGTTATTTTATATTGATTATTCATCTGCTGTTATAGCCTAGTTTTGTAGACTCATACTTCTTCTCGAGTCTATTCGAGTTAGTGTGTTATTGGGCGGCCGACCTTAGCACATATAGCTCTTTCTTGTATACTGATGTACACTGTGGATTGAGACATAGAGGTTTACATTTATGGAATATCTAGATAGTGCTCTTTATATTACAGCTTATACGTATTCGAGTCAGACCAGAGTCTGGTCGAATGTGTAGCTGGCGTGTCACGTATTCCTGGTCCTACGTATTTTGGAACTGGGGCGTGACAGTTAACTTGGTTGCATCTTTGGACAGGGAAGGACAAAATGGTAAGTTAGTAAGTTTTGCCTTATTACTCTTATTTTGTATGGTGTACTGCAATACGAATTAGGCTTTATATCATATGCCATAAATTGATCATAAGGCAAGACTAGAAAGACAACATAATAGATGGTGCACGAAACTTATATAACTTGTTTGGATTTGTTGAGCGGACGAGAAGCCTCTCCACCAGTGCATTCAATGTACCGATAACCTACCAGGTTGCTTGCAGGGTGCAGAAGAACCTCGTTCGGTGCGGAGTTTTCCCTCGTGTGTGCTAAGGCGAGGAGCTAACTCTGGAGCCTTGAAGCGTTGCGTCCGAAGCCGAAGCACATATACATGAAATAATGTATTGAAAAATTGTACTGTGTACCCTCAAAAATGAACCAACTTCAACTATACTTCAAAATAGAAAGAGCTTCAAGTCGCTTCTCCGGTCTTCAGCTTCGGCTTAGTACTGTGCACCCTCAACATTTTCGACACCTAAAGAGTTGGGGATTCAGTACACTTGGAAATGTACTGGTGAGCGGAATGAACCCACTCACCTAAATCGATGTTGCTTATTAAGGGAAGCATGCATTCAATGTTTTCTTGCTGTCAGAGACTATGGTGAATTGCAGTTTATATCGTAAGCACATTTGAAAACAGTAACATTGAATTTCTATCACTCATCGGTGATAGCTTACTCAACTGATGTGCCCGTTCCTATATAGAAACAAAGATAATACTTACCCCCTGTATAAGACAATATGTTAGCATGCGTTCTATCTTATATGCGATCATTGGTGATAATCGACACCATGGACTATCACATGGCATTGCGGCATAGCCTTATCAGTTTGGGTTGTAAGCCCCACTAGAGGTCCTGCAATGTCTCGTGCCAAAGCATGTTTTGAATAATTTTCCCCTAGGTCGATTCGGTTCTAGTGCCCCGGATACCGTTTCGAGGAAAGCCCAACATTGTGCACAAGTTGTCCATGGCCATGCGAATGTGTGGACAATTTAGCTATGAAACATATGCATGACACAAAACAAAATTAAGCAGTATTATCTATATTCTCATACAATAGTTCATTTTTCTCCAAGTCGTATATTTTAATTTATCGACCAGCAGGTACCAAATACTTTGAGGCACCACATCACAACCGATATTTCGGATACCGCACTTCTCTTAATAATTTTGTGGTTTCGAACCACAACCACTCGCTTCGCATTTTATTATAAGTTTTATACATAAATGCACTCGACGAAAATATTTTTCCTATGTTCTTTTTCTTAATGATAAGCATGAATTGTGGCTCTAGTTACATTTAAATCAAATTATCAATTTGAACATTTTGAGGCATAAGAATTTGCTGACGTGAAGGAGTAGAAAAGAAGGAACCGAACCACTACTGATTAGAGAATATGCTTAGAGAAGGAGACTCGCTTCGCTATGATCAAACGTCAGTTACATGCATTTTTGCAGTGACATTAACTACGTGCTAGAATCCATTCTCTTATCCTTCCTCTTGAAATCCTCAGGAAATTAATGCGTAAATTGACACGAAAACACATTCATCAAAACTTTGTATCAAAAACATTCAAGAAAATAATAACGGACCGGTCTCGTTGAAGGAACTCTTATATGGAGCTCACTCGTTGAGACACAGTCCACTGCATCTTGGACTTATTCCAATAGAAGTCAATCCATGAGTTAGAATGTTTCTCGTTTATTTGTCCGAATTGATTCGAGGTTGAAAGGCTATTTGATACTAAGTTACGACTAAGGCAGAATAGCCACAAGCCCATTACATAGTGCGCCTCCCGGCCAGAATGGGGCACTACATAATATACCACAAAAAAAAAGTTTTGTCCCAAAACTTAAGAACAAGATCCTACGTACGATTAGACAAACAATAAAGGGTACTTCTCCTTCATCTCTGCTTCCATCTCCCATGTTGACTCCTCGAATAAATAGTTCATCCACTACACGCGAACTAAGGACATCGACCGATTCCGTCGAACCTTCTCCTTACGGTCCAAAATTTATACAGGTTCCTTCGAGTATGACAAGTCTGTGTGCAATTTTAACTGATCGAAGCTAACCACATGACTTGGATCATTACATACGTTCGAAGTTGAGAAACGTGGAAGATATCATGCACTTCAGCCAAGGCCGGGGGTAGTGCAATACGATAAGCTACCACTGTCACTCTCTCGAGGATCTCGAAGGGACCAACAATCCTTGGACTCAGTTTTTCTTTGATTCCAAATTGAATTATACCCAGCATCAGTATAACATTTAAAAATATGTGGTCCCCGACCATGAATTCTAGTGGTTGTCGATGGGTATCTGCAAAACTCTTTTTTTGACTTTGCGCAGGACGAAGTCACTCTCGAATAATACAGACCTTCTCGACGACATATTCCACTAGTTTTGGTCCGAGTACCTGTCGCTTACCAACTTTACCCCATCATATCGGTGATCAATACTTCCTCCCATAGAGTGCTTCATATGGTTCCATCTGGATGTTCGACTAATAACTATTGTAATACGCAAATTCCGGTAATGACAAGTACGTGTCCAACCTAGTCTTTTGATATATTACACACAGTCCTAACATATCATCTAGTATATGGTTTACCCTCTTTATCTGACCATCATTTTGAGGATGGTATGTGGTACTAAAGTTTAACTTGGTTCCCAAGGCTGATTATAGGCTCGTCTAGAAACGTAATAAGAATCGCCCATCTCTATCCGAAACTATCGAGGCTGGTACTCCATGGAGTCGAACAATCTCGTTAATATAAATCTGCGGTAACCGATTGATGCTCCATGTAACTTTGATCGCGATAAGATAAGCGAACTTGGTCAATTTATCCACAATAATCCAAATCATAACATTCCCCATGGCATCTTCGAAAAACCATTGATGAAATCTATTGCATCCCACTTTCACTCTAGAATGACGAGGTTCTGCAACTTTTCGCCTGGCCTCTGATGTTATCAGAAGTAGCTATGTCCTGAAAGTATGCCTACTATTTTGAACAACCTTAGGAGAGGCGGACCCACGATAATGCTCAATGCTACAAACAAATCTAACCATCTTTATTATCCCTAGCCAAATAAATGTCGCTATCACAAACTCACCACACTCGCATTCTTTTCCCAGGCTCGTATCCTGTGTATTTATTTTCTAACTGATAATATAAAAGAGTTTGAAGCTCATCGAGAATGAGGCCCATCCTCGACCGAAAAGTCAGAAGTTTCCAAATTTAGGGCTTCAATTCAAGGTTTATCTTTTGTCCTTCCTCCTGCTCTGGTTAGCACGGTAAAGCTGGTTTAAGTCTTTTCGAACTCTTACCTTCCATGTCCTTCCGGTCTCTTTTCTTCTTTCCGTTCAGTTCGGTAAAGCTTGTTGAAATCTATCCTATCCTATCTGTTCCATTTTTTTTGAAAGTTCGGTGGATCAATCTATACTTTCAGTAAACGGTTGAGGCCTATAGAGAGAGAAGCGACAAAACTCCTCTTCTTATTGACGGCTAAGTGCTCTTTCTAGGGTCGACGTGTGTTACTTCACACCCACAAAAGAAAGGTGTGATAGACTAGAAAGGTCTCATTGCCTTTTTCACCAGCACTTGACCCTGTAAAGTAGCTGCGACCAATCAAGACTTTCTCGCTTGTGAAGTAAAAACTGGCTGCCTATAAAGATGCTTTACAGCACACTTCCTATATCTGTCTCCAGCCAATGCATAATTTTCGATCAACGAAAAGAGGTTCTTCCCCATCGTGAAATAGAGAGGAAAAGTGAGTTATATAACTCTTCCTCCATTAGTGGATACTTCAAGGGAGGTTACCTGGAATGAAAGAACAAAAAATAATTCATGAAGGTTTAATTACTGAATTACTTCCCAACGGTATGTTCCGGGTCTGTTTATTTACCTATTACAGAGATGGTGTGATTTGATTCTTTTTTCTTATTTTTTTAGCCCTCACACCCCAATCTTAGAATGCGTGATAGTGGAACCCGCCATTCTCATGCATTTCCCTTGAAACCACTATGGTTTTACACCTGAAAGTAGCTACCAATCTTTTACAAACTTCCTCTTTCCCGTGAGATAATTTTTCTTTTGTGTACAATTTTTTTTTCCATTCTATCATTTCTGAAAAAGTTGATAAACTGGGGGGGATATGTAAAAGATATTATTTATTTTCCATCACTTGGACATGTATAAAAAAATATTGAATTCACTAGGTCCGGATTGTTCCAAATCATTCGAATGTAAGATTCGGCGGCCTTCTATTCTGAATCGCGTCTATTACGTCCAGTCGAAGATTTTGAAATACGACTGTTGTTTGGAACCTGGGTGTTTGTATAGTTCTAGTGAACATAGTCAAAGTTTTTGTATAGTAAGGCTTTGGCGACCTTCCGTTAGTGGTGCCGAACAGGAGCAATAGGTGGGCCTCGGAAAAGCCCTTGTTTGGTTCCATGAAGCCCTGACGAAAGACTTGGGGATGCCAGTTTACCACGTGAAAGCAAGTGCAAACTAGTCCCGGCTTATTGCCCAGTCAGTACTTTACCCCATAGGGGATTACACCTTCAACCCCAGGTAAACGGCCGTAAGCTCGCTGAAAAGTACTGCCGAAGCTACATTTGAGTAGGCGGCACGCCATGAGTTGTTTACTTTACTGTTGTTGACCCACCTAACCCCTAAACCTCATACAAATAGACCATTTGATCTGTTCATATAACAGCTTCAAATTAAAAGGAGGTAGGAGGTATGGAGAAAGGAAAGCATTTGAACTCATTCTAGTACACATCGGCTAGAGGCGACGGACCGCTGAAAGACAGGTTGGCGAGCCCCAGCAGCCATCTTCGATGAAAGAGAGGAAGACATCGTCTAAAGGGAGACCTCATCGCTCTGTGGGCGACCTAACGGTTGCATGCTACTGCGAAGGATTTCCCTATTGCATCTTTTCTACTGCTCGCTTGGACTTCTGTTCTGAACCCGAAACTGGTTTTTTCTCTACCCGATCAGAAAGAAGTCAACAGCTCACGATAGTGGAAAACTGATATTTGAGAAGGTTTGCTTGACTCTGGTTTGGGCAGTCCAACGTCTACGACACTACATGCTCTGCTGAGGACCTCCTTCCCTTTTGCTCTGCCCACTCTCCGTTCACACGGTTATCAAAGCGGAGGAAGGGTGGGTAGCAGGTACCATGAGCCCTCTGTCCCACACATCTATCAAGAAGCAAGTGTAGTTCACCGGTTCCACCGAATGCTCCTATCTCTCGACAAAGATCGTGTGAGTGTGCAGTTATGCTTCGGATGCTTCGCCATGGAATAGATCGACCCAGTTCCCGAGCTAGATGATGAAAAATTACCATGTACGGTTCCTTCGGGGGATGGATCCAAAAGAATTCACCTATCCCAATAACAAAGAAACCTGACTTGAATGATCCTATATTAAGAGCTAAATTGGCTAAAGGGATGGGCCATAATTATTATGGGGAACCTGCATGGCCCAACGATCTTTTATATATTTTTCCAGTAGTAATTCTAGGTACTATTGCATGTAATTTAGGCTTAACAGTTCTGGAACCATCAATGATTGGTGAACCGGCGGATCCGTTTGCAAATCCTTTGGAAATATTACCCGAATTATACTGCATTTTCAAAAGCTTCCTGTCGAACCGGCTCCTATTTCAATCCGTACTTTGACGGACCAGTAAACAAGAATGGAAGAGGAGCTGGAGCTATCTTCATTTCCCCCTGAGGTGATACAGTACCGGCTTCTACACAACCTTTAGAAAGAGTAGTTGCCCCGCCCGTAATAAATAGATTGATTGATTTCCGTATACCAAAATTGCATCAGCCACAGCTACAACTACAGAAGAGAAAAAAGGTAAAGGTTTTTGATCTTTCAAAGTTCTAAGTCAAATATGAACCGTGTATGTCGCTCTTCTTTCCTCGTGGGGAGAAAGCACACCAGCATCGTGCGTTGCGTGATTCTACTATATTTTTTGCACTTGACTGGGTGGACAGTTGACCGAAAGAGAAATTCGATTCGCCCGGCCAGCAGGCGGGCGGCGTGCTTATCTTGTGTGACAACACGTCTTTTTGTTACTTACTATCTTTGGGACAAATCGAATCGAGCGAATAAGAATAAGAAGTTTTTCACTTTCCATATTCGTTGAAACTAGTATTTGTGTGTTTCTGTTTGAGCCGTACGAGATAAAATTATCATATACGATTCTCGGAGGGGGAGTCTTCTTGGATTACTTATCTAGCTCGGCTCGATCAGCTCTTGAACCTTTCCCGCGCGGAGTTTTGCAATTTTGCTTTCCTGAAACCGAAAGCTGTTATCGAAAAATGGGAGAAGGAGAAATATGGACGGTGACATAACCTATTATGCTATGCGTACTGACCCATGATTCGCTATCTTTCCATGGAATGAATTGGATCCTCCAATAAAGAAAATGGAAGGAATGCGACCGCAAGGGCAGGAAAGTCAAAAGCAGCAAAGATGGCGACTTCCCGGTAAGTCAGAGGATAAAAAAAAGGGGTTGTCATCTATCTCGACCAGTTTCCCGAGGTCAAGACCGGCTCAGAGAATCACTGGCTATTACCTCCCTAACGGTCACTACGGAGTGGGATTGTTCGCCTTTGGGCACCTTTCGCCAACAAAGAAGTCATCCTTTTCAATCCAGCAGAGTAAGAAGAACAAAGTGAGGCGACCGTGCCGGGAGGTTATAGAAGCGATGTCAACGTTAAGAAAGAATAAGATTACCGCCAAAGAAATGCTTCTCCAGGTCAGCAGCAGAACAAAGAGCTCTCCCCCTTTTTTTGCCCGACTCTTTGGTCTTAAGAATGCTGGTTTTAAGAACGAGTGATTGCCCTTCTCCGAGTACTAGAAATCGATCATCAGAAGAAGAATTCAATATCGAAATAGAGCTTCAAGCAAGATGTCCATAACTTGATCCCTTGCCTTTCACCTATAGCTATAACAGTAAATCGAAAACACCTGATAGATGTCCCCCCCCATCCAGCCTGCGTATAAAGAAGGCAGAGGCCTACTGATAGGAGAGTGATGCATATTAGACAAAGAATCCCCTTCCCCTGCCTCCAGTCTTGTTTGGATAAACAAAGAGGTTTATACGAAACTTTTGCTTCAAACGAGAAAAAAGAAAAGTACAAATAATCCTATACGAGGATATTAAGTACAATAAAATGATTCTGCTATGGAAGTCTGATCTGCAGTCGATCACTTTGTTCCTTGGACTACACGATGATAAAGAAGTGATGTAGAAGAAGCTTCAAACTTTCTCTGAACTGAAGGCAAAAGCCGGTCAAAGGAAAATTGCAAGTGGAATCGAATTCTTATTGCCAAAGTTGTCAGCCAAAACCAATTCCCTCCTTTTGTCAAAGTTGTCAGCCAAAACAAACCTCTCTCTCCCCCTTCCCCCGTGACTAGGAGTCTCTATTTATAGGGATCAATCAAATAACTACCTGGTTGGCATAAAAGCCAAATAACTGTCTTGTTGGCGTAAAAGGCCAAACTGTGAAGAAGATTGCCTCATTTACGCTGCGGTTATGACAACTGCTACCCACATTCAAATAATCTTCTGAATCTGTGTATGGCACGTGTCCCTTTATAAGGTAACGCATATAACTGCTTCTTGAAGATCATAGCATACAAGCCACGTAGGTAACTGCCCCTGCGTAAAAATGGTTGGCGTAAAAGCCAAATGACTGTCTTGTTGGCGTAAAGGCCAAACTGTGAAGAAGATTGCCTCCTTTACGCTGCGGTTATGACAACTGCTACCCACGTTCAAATAATCTTCTGAATCTGTGTATGACATGTATCCCTTTATAAGGTAATACGTATAACTGCTTCTCGAAGATCATGACATGCAAGCCACGTAGGTAACTGTCCCTGCGTAAAACTTGATGATACATGAATAATAGATAACCAGCGTAAAATAGCCAATTATCCTTCACAACTAAGGTTTTGAGCGTATTCTGGGCTAAGTAGCCTTATCAACGTACCTTTGCAAATATAGCCGAGTTGGCGTATTTCGAGGAGATAGCATACGGCGTACTCCTATAGTTGAAAATAGCCCGGTTGGCGTAAAATGCAAGGATGGTGATTTGAGCGTATTAGTCACAGTATTAGCTTTCCCAGTCATGACAAATTTTAAAAAATAGAATAAAATCTCGTGCATTAAATGCAGAGATATGCCTCAATCTCGTGCATTAAATGCAGATATATGTGTAACCTCCGATTTCCAATTTCCAAAATAATTAGATTTTAATTTATTTTAAAATATCAAGTTTTATAAAATATTTCTCCTTGAAATTTTTATTTGATTTTGAACGATGTTTGATTGTAGAAGGTAATTTAAAAATCCTTTATAAAAATCCTTTTTCCTAAGTGTCGATGTAGTACAAAATAAATAAATAATAATAATATATATATTCCTCTAGTTTCAAATGTTTATTGGCTTGAAATCATAAAATTATTTATTGGATAAAATTAATTAAAAGACTAGTTGTTTCTTCAAAATAATTTTTATATTTAATGGGATAGTAAATAAATAAATTACATAGCTTTCCTAAAATATTTTCTGAAATTATAATCTTTATTTTTATTTTTACAAGTTGCCATTTCCCATCAACTAGCCAGCACACCCTCATTTTTTCCCACATGAAAAACCCGTTTAATTATGATCTGGGCCATTCATGGTTGGGCCAACCCGCACCCTTTATCCCACACCATCTCTCCCTATTTAAGTCCCTCATCATATCTCCCTGGAAACCCTAGCTAGCCTTCACAAATCCCCACAAAGCCACAGCCACCACCATTTTTGTGTGCTCGTGTCCGTGTGTCCAGCATCACCGTGTCAGCCGTGATGGCCTCGGGTCCGACCCCGGTGTCCCATCGTATCCATTCATTTCCTGTGTCCGGTTACAACGTTACAAACAGATTTTCGTGTCCGACACACCCGGACACATCCACATCCTCCACTGTACAACCTCATCCCCGTGTCCGGCAGACCCGGGCACGTCCACAGTACAACAAACCCTCGTGTCCATCCCGGACACGTACCCAGACCCCCGGACACACGCAGAACCCAAAACCCTAACCCTAAATCTGACAGAACCGCCGCCTCCTCGATCTGGCCGCCTGCCACCACCACCTGGAGCCTCTCGAGTCGATCGCCGCTCGGAGCCGACGTCGTCGCCGCCGATCTGGCTTAGATCCAAGCCGCCGCCTGGGACCGAGAATACCCGCCGCCGAGTTGATTGCCGCCGGCGACTGGACCCCTCGGCGTCGAGCGTCTGTGGTCGACGCCGCCGCCTCGAAGCGCCCGCCTCCTCGGACAGAACGCCCGCCCTCGGACAGAGCGCCGCCTCGAGCCGAACGATCCTGCCGCCGTCTCACCCGCGTCGAGCACCGCCGCTGGAACGAAGCCGCCGCCGTCTCGAGCCGGACTTCCCCGGCGTCGGCGCCGGAATCCCTCCGTGAGCCCCTCTCTCCCTTTCCCTCATTCCCCTTTTGTTCTGTCTGTGTATTAGTAATGTATTAGATTAGTTATAATTAGTATTTTAATTAGCTTAGTGTTAGTTAATTAAACTAGTGGTTAAGTAATTAATCAATTAGAATAATTAAATTAGTTTAGTAATGTATTAGATTAGTTTAGAGTAAGTATTTAATCAGTGAATTAATTTTATTAGTTAATCATTTAGTTAAATTATATTAGTTTAGTTAATTACTAATAATCAGATTAGAAATTCTTAATAAATTAGTTAATTTATAATTTGTTTAGTAATTAAATATAAATAGTTTAGTATATTCATGTAACTAGTTAAGTAAATAGAAAATAATTTGTTTTATTGTTTATAGTGTAAGAATTTATTTATGTAATAAATATAAGGATTTTGATTATGTAAAAATAATAATTTCTGGTTTATATCATTAATTAAGGAATAGTTACATTAATAAATAAGATCAATTTGTTTAATTGGGCTGGTGACCAATTTTACTATAAATAAAATATATTGGCTTTTACGTAAATTCTAAATTTGTATATAGTATAAATTCTTATTTTTGGTATAAACATATATATATCTATATATATATTTTGTAAGGGTATATGTTTAATAAATGTGTATTTTTAGTATATGTATAAACATATATATAGGTATGTATTTTGGTATAATATATATTGGTAATATACGTATTAATTTAATACGTATTTTGGTAAATATATATGTATGTATAATATGTACATGTGTATTCCTTTAATACATATATGTAGGTATTTTGGTATAAAAATATATAATGTTTAGTATATGTATATATATTGTAAGTATTAATGATAATTAATAATATGTGTATTTATATACGTATCCCTACTAGATGCCCCTAGTTGACTAGTGCCATACCTGGCAGAGCCCCTGAGTTCATGTATTTGTGATGTGTTAGTGTAGCGCCTGATGCAAATGTTGTATTTGATATATTTTTAGGACTGTTGGTTCCTCCAGACGATACTCTGGGACAGGACATTGGTTTTACCAGCTAAGGACCCAAGGCGAGTACATTCTCTGATTAGTTTCTAATTTATGATATCTCCTATGTTCACTGTATCTAGTGTAAATATCCATGCTCTTGACACATTGGTTACACGGATTGGTATACACGGATCTCGTCATGAGATATTATTCCTTATTCATGGTGTAGCTTGTACAAGACTTGTTTCCTTGATATCTTGTGCATGTACAGACACTGAGACCCGGGGAGATTTGCTACCTCCTTAGGGGATCCCGTGCCATAGCGTACCATGATTGGATCCACTATACCAGTCGGGGGTTTGGGGAGTATTTTAGTGTAGATATGTGATCATACCCAACTTATCATGCATCATAGCTCACCCCACATTTTACGTCGGGTGCAGCCTGACCTCTCCGTGCCTCATAGCTGTTACGTGTGATTAGCCTGACCTCTCCATGCATCATAGCTAACCAACGGTTAGCCTGACCTTCGTGAATAATAGCTAATCACATGTAACCAGCCTGATCAAGTTCCCAAGCCGATCACATGTTAAAGCTAGTACTCACACACTTAGTCATAGGATTCTTGCTCATGGACATATTGTTTTTCTTCCTGCATTTACTTACAGTATTCCCAGTATATTTCTTTTCTGGTACATTTCTCGTACCTATACATGCATCTGGTATGTTTCCATCTAGAACTGCTACATAGTTTATGTCATTTATATAGAACTGCTATTTAGAGATGTACTTTGCTCCTTCTTGACTGGAAAATATTTTTCCAGACTGTGACCTTAGTGGACTTGTTTCTGACACTTGGGGATTGGTTGTTACTGATTTCAGGTATGTTTATTTTGCCAGTAGACTTGTGTTGTATTCTTTTGTTTCTTCAAATTCTTATCGTGCTGTAGTTGTGATTGAGTATGTTGTTAATATTTTTATAGTGTTATCCGAGTCTCCTTATGGAGTTGGATACTAGCGTGAGATTTTATAGATAGTACTTGACCTAGACAGCGTTCTACCGCCGATGCTGCGGCGTAGGCTGGACGTACCCACGCACTCGTGCCCCTAAACCGGGTGCGGGTCGTGACACATTTTTAGTGGTGGCCCATGCAGGTCAGACTTCGCAAGTTGTGCGATGTCGTGGTAGTGCGACGTCATAGTTGTACTACTGCGTACCTGCTATAGAATATAGGACATAGGATACTAGGATGAGAGAGGATACTCAATCACAAATTCTTGAGAGATTCCTGGGACGACCCCTTGAGAATCTTATTATAATTTCCAATTTAAATCTTTCCTTGTTTCCGTCCGCTCTCGCTTGTTGTTACTGAACTTGATTCTTGTTGAGCAGTTATTAAATTAAATCCTTGGTATCATTGTTGAGTTTGATTCTTGTTGACCAGTTGTTAACTTTAATTCTTGGTATCGTTGTTGAGTTGATTTCAAATTGAGATGAATTTTATGGACTAAAATTTACGGTATCATCTGATGACATATATTGATGAGGACAGTGAGAAAGGTAAAAAAAAAAAAAAAAAAAAAAAAAAAGTCTACTTTGGTTATGGGACCTAGAGTTTATCGCAGCCATATTAGCTGTCGTGACGAGAACGTAGGAACCTGACTTGGATGTACATACTGTAGTTATGAAACTTAGAGTCTCTCGCAGCCATACCGGTTGGCGTGGCGAAGATTCTAGATGACATGATTATAGAGTTGCATACCTTAGTTATGGAACCTGTCGTTTATCGCGTCTATGCTTACTGGCGTGGCGAGGATTCTGAGTGTCATGATTTCTGACAGACGTGTATGATTATCAGGTTGTATCTTAAATTGGTTCTTAAAATATCATCTCAAGACTTATCTATTTCTGTTATTCCAGGACTTTGTTCCATCGCTTCTTTCTTTACTAGCAGTAAAGATACCTTCTGTCCTCAATCCAATTCCTTTTGAGCTTCTATTCCTTGAGGTTTCCTTGTTAAGTATGATAATTAGTGACTAGCAATTTTTGGTTTTGTCTTGTATTGGTATTGACTGTGTTGCTAGTGAGTTGTAAGTGTTTCTTAGTTGGACATGTGAGCAGTAGGCTTTAATCTAGAGTTAGCCCTTAGCATAGTACCTTGTACCAATGATTCTAGGAGTAGTGTCATTAGAGATTGAGAGTTAAGGAGAGTATAGGGTATCAGTGATAGTTCTCAGAGTTAGTATCAGAGCCAATTACCCGTCCTGGATAATCATGATGATGTAATTGAGTGATCTATGTAAACGATTAAGTATCCGGGAATTGTGTTAAGGATTTATGGAGCATGATGTCCAATTTGATGATTGATATCGGAAATGTTAAAGGTAAAGAAATGTATATGTATAAAGGGTTTAATGAGATGTCATAAGTAGAGAAATATCAGGATTAGTAATGGAAGTTGTGAAGCGTATCACGGATTAGTTAATAGGCTTTAAAGGATTGAAGGAAATACATATACAACCATCGAGATGAGGAACCATACACATACCCATGAGAGTAAAGAAACATGAGTGTTATAGAGGATACAGGTGATCATTAGTCTAATGAGCTTGATGAGATAATCCATTAATGCAACTAGTGATGTAATACCAAGAGTGCTAATGATTCTATATCGAGGATTAGTCAAGGATGACGTTAATAACAGTAAGCACTCGGTGTGTTGATAATTAGATGATATACCAATTGACATAAATTAAAATCATGAAAGAAAACACAGTTGATGATAACTTTGATCATTGGAGGTAATAGTGCAAGTGGTTCGGGCAGTACAAATTTAGTACACAGTTCTAGACAATCTAGGTATTGAGTGCACCTTGAGTATCAGAGACCGTGAGCACTAATATGTACATTGAGGAGTTATAAATTAAAAGGTGGAAATGAATTTTAATTTTCAGAATTTTTAAGGAGTTGAGATTTTTGTTCTTAAAATATTGAGGATTTAAATTTGATTCACTAAACATAGTTAAGGCTACAAAGATTTTAGAAGTGATTAAATTTTATTTCGATGGGAAGTATCTAATTTTGAGGAGGTATATGCATTTTATTTTAAGTTGATCGGGAAGTTAAACCTTGACGATTATTTTGAGGATTAATTTTTGGTAGATGAGAGATATGAATATTAATATATGATTAGTTGATATGGGTACCAGTGTACATGAATAGGAATTTGTTAGTGTGCTAGAGTTAAGTGTTTGTTAGAGATAGTAGACACTACAAGTAATATGTTAACATGATCCTTCTTCCTTCCTAATGTTCCTTTTCTTTCGCCTTTCGATTGATTGATTGATTTTCCTAGTACTGTGGTTCACATGCATGATTTTTTGTTAGAATATAACTAGTAGTACCCCCCTAACAGAGACTGAAATACCATGACAAAAGACACATGACCTATATTTTCTTAAATTGCATGGCTGTAGGTAGAGTTTTCTTAAACCATGATCATTGGGTTTTGACCATAGCAAAGATCTATGACGAGGTTATGACTGACAAAAAGGGACAAGAATTAAATTTGTGGATAAGCATTAATTTAAATAAAGAGTTAAGGCGTTAATAACAGAATTGGCGGATCATTTATTTTACGAAGATTGAGGATGATTGAAACTCGAGGATAGATATTGACTTGAAGGGAGAGTTAAGAAATTCACAGAGCCAAAAATTTGAGGATTTATTAATTTTAAGGAGGTCTTGATATGATTGAATTGATTATTAAAAATTCGAGAAATTTGAGAGATTATCATTCTATCTATTTGATTGCAAGATAGAAATTTTATATAGTATGAATGTTGCATTGAAGATACTGGAAGCATCGCATCGTTGAGTATTTGAGGAAAAAGAAAAGCAGGAAATAAAATCGTAAATGGAATAGTGTCAAATTAAATTCTTGGGATGAGGAGTTAGATTGGAATAAGCATCAATTGAATTTGAGTTAGATGATTGATGAGTGTTTAAAGTTAAATTTTGGGATGCAGATTTTTTAAGTTTTATAAATATGCATCGATTGGATTTCAATTAAAAGGATTGGATAGTAAATTTTGTATTTAGTTATTTACTCAAAATTTGAGGAGATTATGATACGACTGGAATTCAATTAAAATATTGAGGATTTGAGTAGTAAAATTTTTACATTGGGATAATAAATTCAGAGGATGAAAAAAAAAAATATTAGTTCAAAATTTGGAAACATTATACATACGGATAGAGAAATATGGAATGAAATGAAACTCATGGTAAAGAATATTATAATATAATGGATTATGGGATCATATAATTGAAGGTCGTAAGGTAAGATCATGGTATATTGAGGTTGTGATTTAAATTAAAATCTTGACCATGACAGTAACATTTGAAATCGAAGAAAATAATCAAGGTATAGTTGATGTTAAGATAAACAAACTCGAATTTGATGATAAGGATTTTGGACATGTAATAAATTTTGATTCAGAAATTCTAAGATCTAATCTAATAAAGTTTGTGGAATTTGAAACTTTTATAGATATTAGTTAATGATGAATCACAAGATTGAGTAAAGTAAAATGAACGAGGATAAAAAGGAAGGATTATTTTCAGATGGTAGTAAAGACTCTTTTTTTCTTTTTCTCCTAGAAATTAAGAAAGGCGAATAGATGTCTCTTGATTACATTCTGAAGGATGTATTTAAGTTTTTTAAATCAAATTGTCGACCGTATCTTTCTAATTAGCTATAACTTTCATGTCTATATCATTCATTATATTGGGTCTTCCTTAGTTTAGTTACTTTGAAAAGGTAACGTGCATTATTCCAATTATCTGTTTTTTGTGATCGTGTCTACTTCCCAAAACCTAAACTTTCTAGAGGATTCAAGACCGAGCCATGATTCCTTCAAGTTATTCCTGTCTTAAACCATATTTTCTTTTTCTTCATGTTTTCTTCTGTTTGGTAAATATTCTCCTTATAGAAATATTTTCTTCAATGATATATTCATCATTATGAACAACAAATTTTTTTTCTATCCTAGTCATCCCTAAAATTTCGAGGACGAAAATTTTCTAAGGTGGATAGACTTGTAACCTCCGATTTCCAATTTCCAAAATAATTAGATTTTAATTTATTTTAAAATATCAAGTTTTATAAAATATTTCTCCTTGAAATTTTTATTTGATTTTGAACGATGTTTGATTGTAGAAGGTAATTTAAAAATCCTTTATAAAAATCCTTTTTCCTAAGTGTCGATGTAGTACAAAATAAATAAATAATAATAATATATATATTCCTCTAGTTTCAAATGTTTATTGGCTTGAAATCATAAAATTATTTATTGGATAAAATTAATTAAAAGACTAGTTGTTTCTTCAAAATAATTTTTATATTTAATGGGATAGTAAATAAATAAATTACATAGCTTTCCTAAAATATTTTCTGAAATTATAATCTTTATTTTTATTTTTACAAGTTGCCATTTTCCATCAACTAGCCAGCACACCCTCATTTTTTCCCACATGAAAAATCCGTTTAATTATGATCTGGGCCATTCATGGTTGGGCCAACCCGCACCCTTTATCCCACACCATCTCTCCCTATTTAAGTCCCTTATCACATCTCCCTGGAAACCCTAGCTAGCCTTCACAAATCCCCACAAAGCCACAGCCACCACCATTTTTGTGTGCTCGTGTCCGTGTGTCCAGCATCACCGTGTCAGCCGTGATGGCCTCGGGTCCGACCCCGGGTGTCCCATCGTATCCATTCATTTCCTGTGTCCGGTTACAACGTTACAAACAGATTTTCGTGTCCGACACACCCGGACACATCCACATCCTCCACTGTACAACCTCATCCCCGTGTCCGGCAGACCCGGGCACGTCCACAGTACAACAAACCCTCGTGTCCATCCCGGACACGTACCCAGACCCCCGGACACACGCAGAACCCAAAACCCTAACCCTAAATCTGACAGAACCGCCGCCTCCTCGATCTGGCCGCCTGCCACCACCACCTGGAGCCTCTCGAGTCGATCGCCGCTCGGAGCCGACGTCGTCGTCGCCGATCTGGCTTAGATCCAAGCCGCCGCCTGGGACCGAGAATACCCGCCGCCGAGTTGATTGCCGCCGGCGACTGGACCCCTCGGCGTCGAGCGTCTGTGGTCGACGCCGCCGCCTCAAAGCGCCCGCCTCCTCGGATAGAACGCCCGCCCTCGGACAGAGCGCCGCCTCGAGCCGAACGATCCTGCCGCCGTCTCACCCGCGTCGAGCACCGCCGCTGGAACGAAGCCGCCGCCGTCTCGAGCCGGACTTCCCCGATGTCGGCGCCGGAATCCCTCCGTGAGCCCCTCTCTCCCTTTCCCTCATTCCCCTTTTGTTCTGTCTGTGTATTAGTAATGTATTAGATTAGTTATAATTAGTATTTTAATTAGCTTAGTGTTAGTTAATTAAACTAGTGGTTAAGTAATTAATCAATTAGAATAATTAAATTAGTTTAGTAATGTATTAGATTAGTTTAGAGTAAGTATTTAATCAGTGAATTAATTTTATTACTTAATCATTTAGTTAAATTATATTAGTTTAGTTAATTACTAATAATCAGATTAGAAATTCTTAATAAATTAGTTAATTTATAATTTGTTTAGTAATTAAATATAAATAGTTTAGTATATTCATGTAACTAGTTAAGTAAATAGAAAATAATTTGTTTTATTGTTTATAGTGTAAGAATTTATTTATGTAATAAATATAAGGATTTTGATTATGTAAAAATAATAATTTCTGGTTTATATCATTAATTAAGGAATAGTTACATTAATAAATAAGATCAATTTGTTTAATTGGGCTGGTGACCAATTTTACTATAAATAAAATATATTGGCTTTTACGTAAATTCTAAATTTGTATATAGTATAAATTCTTATTTTTGGTATAAACATATATATATCTATATATATATATTTTGTAAGGGTATATGTTTAATAAATGTGTATTTTTAGTATATGTATAAACATATATATAGGTATGTATTTTGGTATAATATATATTGGTAATATACGTATTAATTTAATACGTATTTTGGTAAATATATATGTATGTATAATATGTACATGTGTATTCCTTTAATACATATATGTAGGTATTTTGGTATAAAAATATATAATGTTTAGTATATGTATATATATTGTAAGTATTAATGATAATTAATAATATGTGTATTTATATACGTATCCCTACTAGATGCCCCTAGTTGACTAGTGCCATACCTGGCAGAGCCCCTGAGTTCATGTATTTGTGATGTGTTAGTGTAGCGCCTGATGCAAATGTTGTATTTGATATATTTTTAGGACTGTTGGTTCCTCCAGACGATACTCTGGGACAGGACATTGGTTTTACCAGCTAAGGACCCAAGGCGAGTACATTCTCTGATTAGTTTCTAATTTATGATATCTCCTATGTTCACTGTATCTAGTGTAAATATCCATGCTCTTGACACATTGGTTACACGGATTGGTATACACGGATCTCGTCATGAGATGTTATTCCTTATTCATGGTGTAGCTTGTACAAGACTTGTTTCCTTGATATCTTGTGCATGTACAGACACTGAGACCCGGGGAGATTTGCTACCTCCTTAGGGGATCCCGTGCCATAGCGTACCATGATTGGATCCACTATACCAGTCGGGGGTTTGGGGAGTATTTTAGTGTAGATATGTGATCATACCCAACTTATCATGCATCATAGCTCACCCCACATTTCACGTCGGGTGCAGCCTGACCTCTCCGTGCCTCATAGCTGTTACGTGTGATTAGCCTGACCTCTCCATGCATCATAGCTAACCAACGGTTAGCCTGACCTTCGTGAATCATAGCTAATCACATGTAACCAGCCTGATCAAGTTCCCAAGCCGATCACATGTTAAAGCTAGTACTCACACACTTAGTCATAGGATTCTTGCTCATGGACATATTGTTTTTCTTCCTGTATTTACTTACAGTATTCCCAGTATATTTCTTTTCTTGTACATTTCTCGTACCTATACATGCATCTGGTATGTTTCCATCTAGAACTGCTACATAGTTTATGTCATTTATATAGAACTGCTATTTAGAGATGTACTTTGCTCCTTCCTGACTGGAAAATATTTTTCCAGACTGTGACCTTAGTGGACTTGTTTCTGACACTTGGGGATTGGTTGTTACTGATTTCAGGTATGTTTATTTTGCCAGTAGACTTGTGTTGTATTCTTTTGTTTCTTCAAATTCTTATCGTGCTGTAGTTGTGATTGAGTATGTTGTTAATATTTTATAGTGTTATCCGAGTCTCCTTATGGAGTTGGATACTAGCGTGAGATTTTATAGATAGTACTTGACCTAGACAGCGTTCTACCGTCGATGCTGCGGCGTAGGCTGGACGTACCCACGCACTCGTGCCCCTAAACCGGGTGCGGGTCGTGACACGTTTTTAGTGGTGGCCCATGCAGGTCAGACTTCGCAAGTTGTGCGATGTCGTGGTAGTGCGACGTCATAGTTGTACTACTGCGTACCTGCTATAGAATATAGGACATAGGATACTAGGATGAGAGAGGATACTCAATCACAAATTCTTGAGAGATTCCTGGGACGACCCCTTGAGAATCTTATTATAATTTCCAATTTAAATCTTTCCTTGTTTCCGTCCGCTCTCGCTTGTTGTTACTGAACTTGATTCTTGTTGAGCAGTTATTAAATTAAATCCTTGGTATCATTGTTGAGTTTGATTCTTGTTGACCAGTTGTTAACTTTAATTCTTGGTATCGTTGTTGAGTTGATTTCAAATTGAGATGAATTTTACGGACTAAAATTTACGGTATCATCTGATGACATATATTGATGAGGACAGTGAGAAAGGTAAAAAAAAAAAAAAAAAAAAAAAAAGTCTACTTTGGTTATGGGACCTAGAGTTTATCGCAGCCATATTAGCTGTCGTGACGAGAACGTAGGAACCTGACTTGGATGTACATACTGTAGTTATGAAACTTAGAGTCTCTCGCAGCCATACCGGTTGGCGTGGCGAAGATTCTAGATGACATGATTATAGAGTTGCATACCTTAGTTATGGAACCTGTCGTTTATCGCGTCTATGCTTACTGGCGTGGCGAGGATTCTGAGTGTCATGATTTCTGACAGACGTGTATGATTATCAGGTTGTATCTTAAATTGGTTCTTAAAATATCATCTCAAGACTTATCTATTTCTGTTATTCCAGGACTTTGTTCCATCGCTTCTTTCTTTACTAGCAGTAAAGATACCTTCTGTCCTCAATCCAATTCCTTTTGAGCTTCTATTCCTTGAGGTTTCCTTGTTAAGTATGATAATTAGTGACTAGCAATTTTTGGTTTTGTCTTGTATTGGTATTGACTGTGTTGCTAGTGAGTTGTAAGTGTTTCTTAGTTGGACATGTGAGCAGTAGGCTTTAATCTAGAGTTAGCCCTTAGCATAGTACCTTGTACCAATGATTCTAGGAGTAGTATCATTAGAGACTGAGAGTTAAGGAGAGTATAGGGTATCAGTGATAGTTCTCAGAGTTAGTATCAGAGCCAATTACCCGTCCTGGATAATCATGATGATGTAATTGAGTGATCTATGTAAACGATTAAGTATCCGGGAATTGTGTTAAGGATTTATGGAGCATGATGTCCAATTTGATGATTGATATCGGAAATGTTAAAGGTAAAGAAATGTATATGTATAAAGGGTTTAATGAGATGTCATAAGTAGAGAAATATCAGGATTAGTAATGGAAGTTGTGAAGCGTATCACGGATTAGTTAATAGGCTTTAAAGGATTGAAGGAAATACATATACAACCATCGAGATGAGGAACCATACACATACCCATGAGAGTAAAGAAACATGAGTGTTATAGAGGATACAGGTGATCATTAGTCTAATGAGCTTGATGAGATAATCCATTAATGCAACTAGTGATGTAATACCAAGAGTGCTAATGATTCTATATCGAGGATTAGTCAAGGATGACGTTAATAACAGTAAGCACTCGGTGTGTTGATAATTAGATGATATACCAATTGACATAAATTAAAATCATGAAAGAAAACACAGTTGATGATAACTTTGATCATTGGAGGTAATAGTGCAAGTGGTTCGGGCAGTACAAATTTAGTACACAGTTCTAGACAATCTAGGTATTGAGTGCACCTTGAGTATCAGAGACCGTGAGCACTAATATGTACATTGAGGAGTTATAAATTAAAAGGTGGAAATGAATTTTAATTTTCAGAATTTTTAAGGAGTTGAGATTTTTGTTCTTAAAATATTGAGGATTTAAATTTGATTCACTAAACATAGTTAAGGCTACAAAGATTTTAGAAGTGATTAAATTTTATTTCGATGGGAAGTATCTAATTTTGAGGAGGTATATGCATTTTATTTTAAGTTGATCGGGAAGTTAAACCTTGACGATTATTTTGAGGATTAATTTTTGGTAGATGAGAGATATGAATATTAATATATGATTAGTTGATATGGGTACCAGTGTACATGAATAGGAATTTGTTAGTGTGCTAGAGTTAAGTGTTTGTTAGAGATAGTAGACACTACAAGTAATATGTTAACATGATCCTTCTTCCTTCCTAATGTTCCTTTTCTTTCGCCTTTCGATTGATTGATTGATTTTCCTAGTACTGTGGTTCACATGCATGATTTTTTGTTAGAATATAACTAGTAGTACCCCCCTAACAGAGACTGAAATACCATGACAAAAGACACATGACCTATATTTTCTTAAATTGCATGGCTGTAGGTAGAGTTTTCTTAAACCATGATCATTGGGTTTTGACCATAGCAAAGATCTATGACGAGGTTATGACTGACAAAAAGGGACAAGAATTAAATTTGTGGATAAGCATTAATTTAAATAAAGAGTTAAGGCGTTAATAACAGAATTGGCGGATCATTTATTTTACGAAGATTGAGGATGATTGAAACTCGAGGATAGATATTGACTTGAAGGGAGAGTTAAGAAATTCACAGAGCCAAAAATTTGAGGATTTATTAATTTTAAGGAGGTCTTGATATGATTGAATTGATTATTAAAAATTTGAGAAATTTGAGAGATTATCATTCTATATATTTGATTTCAAGATAGAAATTTTATATAGTATGAATGTTGCATTGAAGATACTGGAAGCATCGCATCGTTGAGTATTTGAGGAAAAAGAAAAGCAGGAAATAAAATCGTAAATGGAATAGTGTCAAATTAAATTCTTGGGATGAGGAGTTAGATTGGAATAAGCATCAATTGAATTTGAGTTAGATGATTGATGAGTGTTTAAAGTTAAATTTTGGGATACAGATTTTTTAAGTTTTATAAATATGCATCGATTGGATTTCAATTAAAAGGATTGGATAGTAAATTTTGTATTTAGTTATTTACTCAAAATTTGAGGAGATTATGATACGACTGGAATTCAATTAAAATATTGAGGATTTGAGTAGTAAAATTTTTACATTGGGATAATAAATTCAGAGGATGAAAAAAAAAATATTAGTTCAAAATTTGGAAACATTATACATACGGATAGAGAAATATGGAATGAAATGAAACTCATGGTAAAGAATATTATAATATAATGGATTATGGGATCATATAATTGAAGGTCGTAAGGTAAGATCATGGTATATTGAGGTTGTGATTTAAATTAAAATCTTGACCATGACAGTAACATTTGAAATCGAAGAAAATAATCAAGGTATAGTTGATGTTAAGATAAACAAACTCGAATTTGATGATAAGGATTTTGGACATGTAATAAATTTTGATTCAGAAATTCTAAGATCTAATCTAATAAAGTTTGTGGAATTTGAAACTTTTATAGATATTAGTTAATGATGAATCACAAGATTGAGAAAAGTAAAATGAACGAGGATAAAAAGGAAGGATTATTTTCAGATGGTAGTAAAGACTCTTTTTTTCTTTTTCTCCTAAAAATTAAGAAAGGCGATTAGATGTCTCTTGATTACATTCTGAAGGATGTATTTAAGTTTCTTAAATCAAATTGTCGACCGTATCTTTCTAATTAGCTATAACTTTCATGTCTATATCATTCATTATATTGGGTCTTCCTTGGTTTAGTTACTTTGAAAAGGTAACGTGCATTATTCCAATTATCTGTTTTTTGTGATCGTGTCTACTTCCCAAAACCTAAACTTTCTAGAGGATTCAAGACCGAGCCATGATTCCTTCAAGTTATTCCTGTCTTAAACCATATTTTCTTTTTCTTCATGTTTTCTTCTGTTTGGTAAATATTCTCCTTATAGAAATATTTTCTTCAATGATATATTCATCATTATGAACAACAAATTTTTTTTCTATCCTAGTCATCCCTAAAATTTCGAGGACGAAATTTTTCTAAGGTGGATAGACTTGTAACCTCCGATTTCCAATTTCCAAAATAATTAGATTTTAATTTATTTTAAAATATCAAGTTTTATAAAATATTTCTCCTTGAAATTTTTATTTGATTTTGAACGATGTTTGATTGTAGAAGGTAATTTAAAAATCCTTTATAAAAATCCTTTTTCCTAAGTGTCGATGTAGTACAAAATAAATAAATAATAATAATATATATATTCCTCTAGTTTCAAATGTTTATTGGCTTGAAATCATAAAATTATTTATTGGATAAAATTAATTAAAAGACTAGTTGTTTCTTCAAAATAATTTTTATATTTAATGGGATAGTAAATAAATAAATTACATAGCTTTCCTAAAATATTTTCTAAAATTATAATCTTTATTTTTATTTTTACAAGTTACCATTTTCCATCAACTAGCCAGCACACCCTCATTTTTTCCCACATGAAAAATCCGTTTAATTATGATCTGGGCCATTCATGGTTGGGCCAACCCGCACCCTTTATCCCACACCATCTCTCCCTATTTAAGTCCCTCATCACATCTCCCTGGAAACCCTAGCTAGCCTTCACAAATCCCCACAAAGCCACAGCCACCACCATTTTTGTGTGCTCGTGTCCGTGTGTCCAGCATCACCGTGTCAGCCGTGATGGCCTCGGGTCCGACCCCGGGTGTCCCATCGTATCCATTCATTTCCTGTGTCCGGTTACAACGTTACAAACAGATTTTCGTGTCCGACACACCCGGACACATCCACATCCTCCACTGTACAACCTCATCCCCGTGTCCGGCAGACCCGGGCACGTCCACAGTACAACAAACCCTCGTGTCCATCCCGGACACGTACCCAGACCCCCGGACACACGCAGAACCCAAAACCCTAACCCTAAATCTGACAGAACCGCCGCCTCCTCGATCTGGCCGCCTGCCACCACCACCTGGAGCCTCTCGAGTCGATCGCCGCTCGGAGCCGACGTCGTCGCCGCCGATCTGGCTTAGATCCAAGCCGCCGCCTGGGACCGAGAATACCCGCCGCCGAGTTGATTGCCGTCGGCGACTGGACCCCTCGGCGTCGAGCGTCTGTGGTCGACGCCGCCGCCTCGAAGCGCCCGCCTCCTCGGACAGAACGCCCGCCCTCGGACAGAGCGCCGCCTCGAGCCGAACGATCCTGCCGCCGTCTCACCCGCGTCGAGCACCGCCGCTGGAACGAAGCCGCCGCCGTCTCGAGCCGGACTTCCCCGGCGTCGGCGCCGGAATCCCTCCGTGAGCCCCTCTCTCCCTTTCCCTCATTCCCCTTTTGTTCTGTCTGTGTATTAGTAATGTATTAGATTAGTTATAATTAGTATTTTAATTAGCTTAGTGTTAGTTAATTAAACTAGTGGTTAAGTAATTAATCAATTAGAATAATTAAATTATTTTAGTAATGTATTAGATTAGTTTAGAGTAAGTATTTAATCAGTGAATTAATTTTATTACTTAATCATTTAGTTAAATTATATTAGTTTAGTTAATTACTAATAATCAGATTAGAAATTCTTAATAAATTAGTTAATTTATAATTTGTTTAGTAATTAAATATAAATAGTTTAGTATATTCATGTAACTAGTTAAGTAAATAGAAAATAATTTGTTTTATTGTTTATAGTGTAAGAATTTATTTATGTAATAAATATAAGGATTTTGATTATGTAAAAATAATAATTTCTGGTTTATATCATTAATTAAGGAATAGTTACATTAATAAATAAGATCAATTTGTTTAATTGGGCTGGTGACCAATTTTACTATAAATAAAATATATTGGCTTTTACGTAAATTCTAAATTTGTATATAGTATAAATTCTTATTTTTGGTATAAACATATATATATCTATATATATATTTTGTAAGGGTATATGTTTAATAAATGTGTATTTTTAGTATATGTATAAACATATATATAGGTATGTATTTTAGTATAATATATATTGGTAATATACGTATTAATTTAATACGTATTTTGGTAAATATATATGTATGTATAATATGTACATGTGTATTCCTTTAATACATATATGTAGGTATTTTGGTATAAAAATATATAATGTTTAGTATATGTATATATATTGTAAGTATTAATGATAATTAATAATATGTGTATTTATATACGTATCCCTACTAGATGCCCCTAGTTGACTAGTGCCATACCTGGCAGAGCCCCTGAGTTCATGTATTTGTGATGTGTTAGTGTAGCGCCTGATGCAAATGTTGTATTTGATATATTTTTAGGACTGTTGGTTCCTCCAGACGATACTCTGGGACAGGACATTGGTTTTACCAGCTAAGGACCCAAGGCGAGTACATTCTCTGATTAGTTTCTAATTTATGATATCTCCTATGTTCACTGTATCTAGTGTAAATATCCATGCTCTTGACACATTGGTTACACGGATTGGTATACACGGATCTCGTCATGAGATATTATTCCTTATTCATGGTGTAGCTTGTACAAGACTTGTTTCCTTGATATCTTGTGCATGTACAGACACTGAGACCCGGGGAGATTTGCTACCTCCTTAGGGGATCCCGTGCCATAGCGTACCATGATTGGATCCACTATACCAGTCGGGGGTTTGGGGAGTATTTTAGTGTAGATATGTGATCATACCCAACTTATCATGCATCATAGCTCACCCCACATTTCACGTCGGGTGCAGCCTGACCTCTCCGTGCCTCATAGCTGTTACGTGTGATTAGCCTGACCTCTCCATGCATCATAGCTAACCAACGGTTAGCCTGACCTTCGTGAATCATAGCTAATCACATGTAACCAGCCTGATCAAGTTCCCAAGCCGATCACATGTTAAAGCTAGTACTCACACACTTAGTCATAGGATTCTTGCTCATGGACATATTGTTTTTCTTCCTGCATTTACTTACAGTATTCCCAGTATATTTCTTTTCTTGTACATTTCTCGTACCTATACATGCATCTGGTATGTTTCCATCTAGAACTGCTACATAGTTTATGTCATTTATATAGAACTGCTATTTAGAGATGTACTTTGCTCCTTCCTGACTGGAAAATATTTTTCCAGACTGTGACCTTAGTGGACTTGTTTCTGACACTTGGGGATTGGTTGTTACTGATTTCAGGTATGTTTATTTTGCCAGTAGACTTGTGTTGTATTCTTTTGTTTCTTCAAATTTTTATCGTGCTGTAGTTGTGATTGAGTATGTTGTTAATATTTTTATAGTGTTATCCGAGTCTCCTTATGGAGTTGGATACTAGCGTGAGATTTTATAGATAGTACTTGACCTAGACAGCGTTCTACCGCCGATGCTGCGGCGTAGGCTGGACGTACCCACGCACTCGTGCCCCTAAACCGGGTGCGGGTCGTGATACGTTTTTAGTGGTGGCCCATGCAGGTCAGACTTCGCAAGTTGTGCGATGTCGTGGTAGTGCGACGTCATAGTTGTACTACTGCGTACCTGCTATAGAATATAGGACATAGGATACTAGGATGAGAGAGGATACTCAATCACAAATTCTTGAGAGATTCCTGGGACGACCCCTTGAGAATCTTATTATAATTTCCAATTTAAATCTTTCCTTGTTTCCGTCCGCTCTCGCTTGTTGTTACTGAACTTGATTCTTGTTGAGCAGTTATTAAATTAAATCCTTGGTATCATTGTTGAGTTTGATTCTTGTTGACCAGTTGTTAACTTTAATTCTTGGTATCGTTGTTGAGTTGATTTCAAATTGAGATGAATTTTACGGACTAAAATTTACGGTATCATCTGATGACATATATTGATGAGGACAGTGAGAAAGGTAAAAAAAAAAAAAAAAAAAAAACCGTCTACTTTGGTTATGGGACCTAGAGTTTATCGCAGCCATATTAGCTGTCGTGACGAGAACGTAGGAACCTGACTTGGATGTACATACTGTAGTTATGAAACTTAGAGTCTCTCGCAGCCATACCGGTTGGCGTGGCAAAGATTCTAGATGACATGATTATAGAGTTGCATACCTTAGTTATGGAACCTGTCGTTTATCGCGTCTATGCTTACTGGCGTGGCGAGGATTCTGAGTGTCATGATTTCTGACAGACGTGTATGATTATCAGGTTGTATCTTAAATTGGTTCTTAAAATATTATCTCAAGACTTATCTATTTCTGTTATTCCAGGACTTTGTTCCATCGCTTCTTTCTTTACTAGCAGTAAAGATACCTTCTGTCCTCAATCCAATTCCTTTTGAGCTTCTATTCCTTGAGGTTTCCTTGTTAAGTATGATAATTAGTGACTAGCAATTTTTGGTTTTGTCTTGTATTGGTATTGACTGTGTTGCTAGTGAGTTGTAAGTGTTTCTTAGTTGGACATGTGAGCAGTAGGCTTTAATCTAGAGTTAGCCCTTAGCATAGTACCTTGTACCAATGATTCTAGGAGTAGTGTCATTAGAGACTGAGAGTTAAGGAGAGTATAGGGTATCAGTGATAGTTCTCAGAGTTAGTATCAGAGCCAATTACCCGTCCTGGATAATCATGATGATGTAATTGAGTGATCTATGTAAACGATTAAGTATCCGGGAATTGTGTTAAGGATTTATAGAGCATGATGTCCAATTTGATGATTGATATCGGAAATATTAAAGGTAAAGAAATGTATATGTATAAAGGGTTTAATGAGATGTCATAAGTAGAGAAATATCAGGATTAGTAATGGAAGTTGTGAAGCGTATCACGGATTAGTTAATAGGCTTTAAAGGATTGAACGAAATACATATACAACCATCGAGATGAGGAACCATACACATACCCATGAGAGTAAAGAAACATGAGTGTTATAGAGGATACAGGTGATCATTAGTCTAATGAGCTTGATGAGATAATCCATTAATGCAACTAGTGATGTAATACCAAGAGTGCTAATGATTCTATATCGAGGATTAGTCAAGGATGACGTTAATAACAGTAAGCACTCGGTGTGTTGATAATTAGATGATATACCAATTGACATAAATTGAAATCATGAAAGAAAACACAGTTGATGATAACTTTGATCATTGGAGGTAATAGTGCAAGTGGTTCGGGCAGTACAAATTTAGTACACAGTTCTAGACAATCTAGGTATTGAGTGCACCTTGAGTATCAGAGACCGTGAGCACTAATATGTACATTGAGGAGTTATAAATTAAAAGGTGGAAATGAATTTTAATTTTCAGAATTTTTAAGGAGTTAAGATTTTTGTTGTTAAAATATTGAGGATTTAAATTTGATTCACTAAACATAGTTAAGGCTACAAAGATTTTAGAAGTGATTAAATTTTATTTCGATGGGAAGTATCTAATTTTGAGGAGGTATATGCATTTTATTTTAAGTTGATCGGGAAGTTAAACCTTGACGATTATTTTGAGGATTAATTTTTGGTAGATGAGAGATATGAATATTAATATATGATTAGTTGATATGGGTACCAGTGTACATGAATAGGAATTTGTTAGTGTGCTAGAGTTAAGTGTTTGTTAGAGATAGTAGACACTACAAGTAATATGTTAACATGATCCTTCTTCCTTCCTAATGTTCCTTTTCTTTCGCCTTTCGATTGATTGATTGATTTTCCTAGTACTGTGGTTCACATGCATGATTTTTTGTTAGAATATAACTAGTAGTACCCCCCTAACAGAGACTGAAATACCATGACAAAAGATACATGACCTATATTTTCTTAAATTGCATGGCTGTAGGTAGAGTTTTCTTAAACCATGATCATTGGGTTTTGACCATAGCAAAGATCTATGACGAGGTTATGACTGACAAAAAGGGACAAGAATTAAATTTGTGGATAAGCATTAATTTAAATAAAGAGTTAAGGCGTTAATAACAGAATTGGCGGATCATTTATTTTACGAAGATTGAGGATGATTGAAACTCGAGGATAGATATTGACTTGAAGGGAGAGTTAAGAAATTCACAGAGCCAAAAATTTGAGGATTTATTAATTTTAAGGAGGTCTTGATATGATTGAATTGATTATTAAAAATTTGAGAAATTTGAGAGATTATCATTCTATCTATTTGATTGCAAGATAGAAATTTTATATAGTATGAATGTTGCATTGAAGATACTGGAAGCATCGCATCATTGAGTATTTGAGGAAAAAGAAAAGCAGGAAATAAAATCGTTTGTAATCAGAAGCTGAAGAAGTACTGTAGAAGAAGAAGTACTGTAGAAGAAGAAATCCTTTGTAAAAAAATCCTTTGTAAAAGCAGGAAATAAATTCTTGGCACCCGGCGTATAGGAGCTGAAGAAGTACTGTAGAAGAAGAAATAAAAATCTCCATCAGACGAGAACCTAGAGTAGTAGATTCTCGTCATATGTAATCATGATCTTGAATATTAATGAAAAAAATCCTTTGTAAAAAATAGATTTCCATCATATGTAATCATGATTAATAAACTTGTCTTCTTTTACGCACTATTGATTTGCCATGTTGCTGTGAGGAAGTCTGGTAATACGCAGCTTCAACACGCTTGAGTAATTTTTACGCAGACTCTGATAAATATGCATCCAGTCACGTTTCAACTTTTACGCATAAAGGAAGATGCGTAAAAACTCTTTAGCATTAAATTGTCTTGAAAATCCAATTGTCATGCTGTTTTGACGAGGAGTCACATAGAATTCTGAACCATCACGAAGAACATCTGTTCAGAACATCATCTTCAAAAAAATGGCTTCTCGAAAGATTTTCGAGACAAGGCAAGAAATGTCCGCCGAACAGGCCATCCCTGAACTAGATGTAAAAGATTCTGGCTAACTTCGAATGAACTATCAATGGCCAAGAAAGAAAAGTTATCTCCAATGAAGACAGACATTTTCAGGGAACTTCTTGGACCTTCGTCTGATGAAGTCCTCTCGACTGAAGAAGAAGAGAAGTTAATGAATACTCGTCGTCTGTTTGCAAACGCTAATATTTGCGTATTCTAGGCCCTTGCAATGTTTGTAAACAATATAGAATAAAAAAAAAACACTGAGTCTTAAAATAAAAGAGCATTTTCTACGTAAACTCTTGTAACTGGCTTTTTCGAGCATAAAACTCAGATTATCAATATATACGCGTATTCTGCTAACTGATCTGTCCCGTATAATTTAATATTTTTGTTTTGCGCATAAAATCATAGATCTGTAGCATCTGAGCGTAAAATTATAGATCCGTAGCATCTGAGCATAAAATCATAGATCCTTGCTCTGCGCGTGGATCTTTACTCTATGCGTAAATTCATAGATCATAGCATCTGATGGATCCTTTACGCAGCATGACTATATGTCTTCCTTTTTAAATTATCTGCTAACGTGGTCCCAAATCATAACTGATTACGATAAAATCGGATTTGGTTAAGGATTCGAAGAGTAATTTGAACTCTATAAATAGGCCTAGGTTATGAGAAAGAAAAACCCTTTATCTCTTTCTGAAAAACCCTTCATCTCTTTCTGAAAAACTCTTCTTTTCTGTCATGGCACCAAAATAGACCTCTACTGTTAAAGAAAATCAAGCTGCTTCATCATCTCGCTCATCTGCTCAAACACGAGCGATTCCTACTAGGCCAAGCGAACCTTGTTCTGAACGAAGTGCTCCGTTGTCTAGCTGTGCACCGGACATCACAGGTAAAACTTCGAGAAATAAAAACCCTTCGCACACGTTATACGTGTATGCGCAAAGTTATCTTTTGTGCTAAGTGTACTCTTCGAGGAAGATGATGCACAGAGATGATTTATTTTGTCAATACGCCCATATTTTAATGTGTCAGCGTAAAACTCCATATTTTGCAATCTGGCGTAAAAACTCAGACTGTTAAATTTGGCGTATACTTGCGTTTTACGCACTGAAAGTAAATTTTAGCGTAATTTGCAATCTGGCGTAAAAACTCAGACTGTTAAATTTGGTGTATACTTACTTTTTACGCATTGAAAGTAAATTCTAGCATAATTTACAATCTGGCTTAAAAAACTCAGACTGTTAAATTTGGCGTATACTTACTTTTTACGCACTGAAAGTAAATTCCAGCGTAATTTGCAATCTGGCTTAAAAAACTCAGACTGTTAAATTTGGCGTATACTGTAAGATCATTAATTTTATGCGCAAATGTAACACCTTGCGTTTTATGCACTGAAAGTAAATTCCAGCGTAAAACTGATTTATTCTCTTATTTTTTTGCAGTGGACCTACAGATCCCCCTCTGGCTGAAGTAATGGGTTCTGCTGCTGGAATGTTAAATTCTAACTACTTGGAGGACTTGTCCCATGTAACTTTCCCATCTCTAGAAACGAGTATACTAAAGAAAGAGGAATTCTGATCTTGGCCCAAGGAGAAAGAATGTTGCTAACTATGATCAATGGGGAACCCTTGACATACATAGACGAAACTGAGTATAAGAAACCAGCTTTCTTATTTGGAGATGCTATTGATAAGCAATCACAAACAAAGCCCAAGAAGGAAGACTGGATATTTTCTGTTGAGGGAACTGTTATATACCTACCAAAGATGTTCAGAGACTACCCCATTTCTGTATTCTTCCATGCCACACATCCCAGAAGGATGGCATAGAATCTGACTCCTGATCTTCATGGCCAGCCAGGGAAGATCTTCTATAAGAAAAGATTAAACCGAGGATCCTTCGTAAGTAGTCCCTCAGGTCCTATTGTGCCCTTCAGAGGTTTACTACCAGGCAGCGTCCCTAGTGAAGACTCTTCTTTGATCTAGCCATTTCAAATAGCAACTTTCTGCAATAAATTCATGGGGCTGGGAGGAGTATATCCCAAAGTTAACCCTCACACCAATGGATGACTTAACCCCCACAATCTTCGATGGGCCAGATTAACTACATGGGCCCTGAAGCACTTTCAAATGGAGCTAGAAAGTATCAACTTATTTGATGCTGTCAGTGCTACTAGTGTTGGACTGCCTATCAACACAAATTTATTCTTAGTTTTGATGGAGCGATATAACTCGTTTACTGGGACTTTTGCCACTCCAATAGGTGAGTTGGGCCTAGCACTTCATGAGATGGCAGATATCTCAAAACTACCAATGAGAGACATTCTCTATGAAGAATACGTTTCCACCAATAGAGAGTTGAAGGATACCAACCCTCGAGTAGTGGATGTATACCAAGAACTAATGAGCCACTATCTTGCATGCACCACTTTTTATAGAGAGCCTTCTGATTTGGCTCATATTAACAAATGGGTATCTTACCTTTTCTTCCATCAGGCTAGAAATGCCAAGCAGGACAAAGTTGTAGATGACAAAGACAAACCTTTGAACCCTCTGAGTATTCTTTATGCCGACACAATATATGACCTTATTGAAGATGCAGAAGCTCCAGATTGTGTTCTTAATGAAGATATAGATAGTTATCCTGCAGGGACCAAAGCATACAGTTATATGAGGCATTGTCGAAAGTCTCTGTCAAAAGAAGCTCAACTGGATGGTTTTCTTTCTATTTGGCTACGCTGATGGGTGGTGCCTGGCATTGCGTCTGCAGATCGTATTCATCGCAACACCCTATGGCCCGTAGTGCGCTTGGTATTTGGAGCAAGATTGGGCCTACTCCCTGCCATGGTATGCAGGATACAAGCTGGCTTGAGGGCTATTACTGATGGATTACTGGCCAATACCACTCAGTGCGAAGAATATCCAGAGTGGAATTACCATTCTTATATCTGATGGGATGGTTAATCCTTCATAACACCAGAGTGATGTCTCCCGGATCTGCCAGTGGTTTAGGCAATAATTTCTTGTTGAATTACAAGAATTCTTCTTGGAATGTGACTAGCGTCATAGATTGTCGACTAGCACTGAACTTTGCCCATAGTTGGAAATTTTTCTACCTCGTTCCCCCCGTATATATCAATCAGCAGGGGACTAAACTTCATGATATAGGTCAGGGGAAGTCTATTCTTTCTTCTGAAGCATTTTACTGGTTGGTCTGTATTAGATCTTCACACCTGCTGTATAGAAGTGAGGATTACTGCTACCTGGAACCTTATCTGCCTAGCCGTTTCACCAGGTAATTTGGATATGATCAGTTGCACGTGGGAAATCCCATCACCAGCTTTAAATTCAAAGGTGGGCTTATTGATGGAGCTAGAGGATGGCATTATTTCATTATGGGTTGTACTGGAGCAACCTTTGCTGTACCCGCGACTTCTCTCTCCATGGAATTACGCATTCTTTATTCATACGTACAGTTTCATGTGTCTATTAATACTTTCCATCATGATTTTAATGTATATGGAAGTTTCAGAATGCCCTCCCATAAATCCACTGGAAGAGAGGAGATACCATCTGTCTCCTCTGATGAAGGCGATGAAACCAATGGGGCAGATAATTATTTATTGAGATTACCGAGAGGTGTAACAGCTCCACCAACAGATCCTCTCATAATTTCTAATAAACGAAAGGCTTCTACTCAGAAAGAGCCTTCCCCTCGTAAGAGGAAGCAAACTAGTAAAGGTCCTAAAAAGACTTCCACCAAGGGGGCCTCTTCTAGGAGTGAACATATTGTTTCCCCTGTTAGAGATGATTCTGTGATTAGGGATCCTATATCCTCTCATCGTCCTTCGTCTTTTAAAGAAGGAGCCTCCACAGTCCTAGCTGAAAGTGCTGGAGATTCTTTGCCAACGACTGCTGCCGCAATTACATCTACCACCGTTACTGGTGATACTTCTCTATCGCCTTCGAGGTCGAGCTCTCTAATAATCACTGTACCTTTATCATCGCTTACAAGACAAATAATGGGACTAGCCCCTCCTTCATCTGTGAATATTTCAAGTGAGATTCCACTTGATGAACCTCGAGTAGATTTGGGTGATGACTGGGATGACGACCTTCAAGCGTCAGTTGGTATACCTTCCTCTCCAGGTATGATAGCTTGTTTAGCATCATTAAGAAATGATTTAGCTATACAGGCTGCAGACGCAATATACATACCATCGACCATGGATAAATGTTGTGTTTATGCTTTCTTTAGGAAAATTTAACATTAAATTGATATTAACTTTCTCTTATCTTATTTTCAGGCGAAGACATTTCTAGGGAAGGCGGAGCTGAAACAACCTCTGCTTTCGTTGCGGATCCAGCTACTGAAACGGCTGTGACCACTGTCGAAGAAGTGTACCTTGAAATCGTTGATCCCTCATCCGTAACATTCTCAAATATAATCCCGCTAGCAGCGGTTCAAATATAAGCAGAGGTGGATGAACCAACCACCTCGACTGTGCCTCCAATCGTTGGAAATATACCTTCGTCGAGCATGCCAACAACTTCAACTGTTGTTGGTGTCTCTTCTTTTGTTGCGCCATATGTTGAAGCAACGACTGTGGCAACATCTTCTACAATCATTCCAGAAGGGAGATTTACTGATATTGCGCCACTCCCAGCTTCCATTCGAGCCTTGCTATGCTAGTTGAATAATACACTAGCATATTCTACCTCACTTTAAAAGAATTAATATCCATGGTGCTAGAGAAGAATCTAGGCTTTGATGCTTTGAAGACCTCTTCGAAGCTCACTATAGCACAAATTAGAAATTTTAATAACGATAACAGAGGTAATGTGCTAGAGCAAATGGTTAATGATTTAGAACAACCCATTAACGAATATTTGCAATTATCTAGAGGGAGCATCAATGACTTGGTTCAGGCTGAGTATGACTCACTAACTTCAGAATTTGCTCAGAAGGCAAAAATCTTAAACAAATCCATTCAGGAACAGCAACAAGAGATGGAGAAAGAGCAAGCAGTATTCGTAGAGAGTATACCTCAGCTAGCTCAGTGCCGTACCGAATATGAGGGATTTAAAGTGAGGGTTCAAGAACTGGAAGCTGAACTTGCTCAAACAATGGAGAGGCTTCTCAAAGCATCGCTAGTTCGTGATGTATTGGAGGGCCAAGTGAATACAGCTCAACAGACTTGACACATGTGGGTGTCATCCATGCAAGTTTTGTTGATTCTCTGTCTGAACTATCTCTCTTGAGCAATGACGAAGCAAGAGTGGAACTGGCTCGCACAAAAATTTTAAACTCCAGGAACGAAAGGATGGCTGCTTTAGCACAACAAATCCGTGATTTAACTGCTCCTCCATAATGATGGATTATGTACTTTTTTGCTCTTTCTTTACCATGTTATTCTCAGAGATAATGAAGACACATTTTCTGACTCTGTGGACCCATCACTTATTATTAGAATATAAATGATAGGCTAAGATGAAAGTGATATAGAGGTAATATGGACATGATATACTTTCGGTAATTGATTTTACTGAATATATCTATTCAGAGGTTATATGAACATGATAGAATATGATCCAACTAAATTTGTATACAAAACACTATCAGAGGTAATATGGACATGATAGGTTTTGAAGTTTCAAATTAGTTAAACATATCTATTCAGAGGTTATATGAACATGATAGAATATGATTCAACTAATCTTTGTACGTAGTATCATCAGAATAAAATCTTCATAATACTCCATTAAGCAAGGGAGATCAAGCATAATACTTCTTCAGGAACTTGCCACAGATAGGAGCCATTATCAAATCTCCATTAGGCTTGGCTAATCTGTAAGCGCCATTTAAAAATGTTGTTTCAATCACATAAGGGCCCTCCCATTTGGGCTAGAATTTTCCCTTACTTTTATGTGTAATAATCATTGGCCTCTTCACAGCTAAAACTAGCTCACCAACTTTGAACACTATTTCCTTCACTTTTTGATTAAAAGCTCTGGAGATGCGTGCTTGGTAGAACTCAATGCGATGTTGATCTTGAAGGCGTCTTTCGTCTAACCCTTCTAGCTCTTGAAGTCTTAAACGATCATTATTTTCCTTAGTCAGCTTATTAGCTACTGCTATTTTGAGTGATAGAATTTGAATTTCAATAGGGAGAACTGCTTCACACCCGTAAACTAATAAAAATAGAGTACAACCCGTTGGTGTTCGTACCATTATGCGGTATGCCCACAGACATTCCCCCAATTTCTCGTTCCAATATTTTTTGTTCGAAGAGACAAATTTCTTCAATAGTTTGATAATGGTTTTGTTGAAGGCTTCTGCCAAACCATTGGCAGCAGGATTATATGCCGTTGAGGCCACATTTTGTATCTGATTTTTATCGCAAAATTGGTGAAATGCTTGACTGATAAATTGAGGCCCATTGTCATGAATTATCCTTCGGGGTATTCCAAAGCGATAAATTACATGATGCTTGATAAAGCTGATCATATTGAATGTCTTTACCTCAACAAGAGGAATTGCCTTCGCCCACTTAGAGAAATAATCAGTGATAGCTAATATAAACCGATGTCCTCTAGAAGATGAAGGATGAATAGGACCAATGATATCCATACCCCATGCTTCAAAGGGTCATGATGAAATAGTAGGATGTAAATATTCAGAAGGTTGATGTATGAAATCTGAATGAACCTGGCAGGCTTTGCATTTTTTTGCATATTCCACGACATCTGCAATCATAGTAGGCCAGTAGTAGCCCATCCTCCTGATACGATCCTGTAACTTAGGACCGGGTTGATGTGCTCCACATACTCCATCATGAGCTTCTCGGATAACCTGCCTTGCATCATCATCAGAGAGACATCGTAACAATAGTCCATCATATGTTCGGCGATACAAACTTTGTGAAGAAGCATCAAAATAGAAACGTAGCGATCATCTTTTGATAGATGCTGCTTCTTTAGGATCCTATGGTAAGATTCTATATGATACGAAGTCTATAAAAGGACTTCTCTAATCTCTCTTAGGAGGAACCATGTTTATAACATAGCTGCGTTCCATGTGAAAATTATTTTTTACACAAAACAAATCTCTGTTAAGAAGGATCACCGAATTCTGCCTTCTTACAGGAATTGCTAGATCTGCAGCTAGACTGGCCAGAGCATCAGCTTCCAAATTTTAAGATAGAGGAACATGTTCTAAGAAGAATCCTTTAAAAGACATTGCTATCTCGATTGTTGTTCGGTGATAAGGAATGAGATCTGGATTGCGGACTTCATATATTCCTCTGACCTGATTGACGATCAGTTGAGAATCACCAAAAGCTTCAAAATATTCAATATCCAATTCTTTAGCAACTTGAAGCCTAATTAATAGAGCATTATACTCTGCCACATTATTAGAGCATGGTTTACTAAGAGAATATGCTCGATAAATGACGAGTTTATCAGGAGTCACCAGAACAATCCCTACCCTCGAAACTACGTTTCTCTTGGGACCAGTTCTGGAAGCACCATCAAAGAATAGCTGCCATATATCACCTTTCATTGTCAAATTATATTCTGTAACTTCGTCGGGAATGTCATAATATAATTTGGAGGTTTCTGGAATTGGATGGGCAGCTAAGAAATCAGCCAAGGCTTGACCTTTCACGGATTTCTGAGGGACGTACACCATATCATACGGTGTCAACAGCATTGCCCAAGTCGCGAGTCAGGAATTAAGAATACTTGGCTTATTCATCAATACCCGAAGTGGATTGATTCTGGATATGATATGAATAGTTTGGCCTATCACGTAATGTCGCGTCTTCTGAATGGCAAACATTAGGGCCAAGCATTCTTTTTCTACTGGGTTATACCTGTGTTCTGCTCCGACCATCATCCTACTTAGATAGTATATAGCCTGTTCATGACCCTCATTGTTCTTCTATGCGAGGAAAGCCCCTAAAGAATGATCCATTGCTCGAACATACAGCAAAAATGGTCTTCCTATGACATGAGGCACCAGAACTGGAGAATTAGTAAGATAGCATTTGATGTTATTAAATGCTTGTTGACAGGCTTCGTCCCATACAAATGACACACCTTTCTTCATTAGACGAGAAAAAGGTTGACATCTTCCAGAGAGATTGGATATGAATCTCCTGATATAAGCTAGACGACCCTGAAATCCCCTAAGTTCTCTGAGATTACGGGGCGATCGCGTTTCTAGGATAGCTTTTACTTTATCAAGGTCAACTTGAATGCCTTTAGCAGTAATGACAAATCCCAGGAATTTGCTACTGGATACACCAAGAAAGGACTTTGTAGGGTTTATTTTGAGTTGATGTTGGCGCATCAAAGCAAATATTGTCTTCAAGTCTTGAATGTGATTATCCTTGAGGCAGCTTTTGACAGCAATATCATCTACGTAACATTCCACTATTTTGCGTAAATGCTCATAGAATATGTTACTCATAGCTCGTTGATATGTGGCCCCGGCATTCTTCAATCCAAAAGGCGTGACTGTATATCAACATACTCCTAATGGTGTATGAAAAGCAGTATGCTTCTTATCTTCAGGATTTATTTCAATTTGATTATATCCTAAAAATTCGTCCATGAAAGACATGCGCTCAAAACCACACGTATTATCGATCATAACGTCTGTAATGGGAAGAGGGAATTCATCTTTAGGGCAGGCCGCATTTAGATCTCGAAAGTCGATGCAGACACGCACTTTTCTATTTTTCTTCATAACTGGGACAATATTAGCTACCCAATCAGGATGTTGTTCTTCCCGGATGAACCCACAGGTTATTAATTTCTTAATTTCAGCTTCAATGGCATCCATCATATCTGGGCGGAACCGGCATGTTGTTGCTTTACAGGCTTTGAATTAGACAATATATTGAGTTTATGGGTAGCCACTTTTGGATCAAGACCTGGCATATCTTCATAATTCCAAGAAAAGACATCGATATATTCTTTTATTAGCTGGATCATTTCTTCTCTTTCTTCTTCAGAAAGATTATTACTGATAAATATCGGCTTTGGTGAAAATTTATCCTCAACATTAACTTGGATAACCTTATCTTCACTGGGTGGTTCTTTTTGTTCGAATCGGAGTTCCCATTGTGTATCCATTTGCTGTGCCCAAGATTCATTTTTAAATGATTCAGATTCTTGTTCCTCTGTTTCCAGGGAATCTGTCAACACCATATTTACTAATAATCCCAGTTCAAATTCATCATCTGAATCGGAGGATGACAAATCATTTTGAGAAGAGGAAATGGTCTCATCACTTGATTCAGAGCTGTTTAGAGTTACAAGAGATGTGGTATACCCTAACCCTAAATAAGTTCGTTGACAGTAAGGATCACCATGCAACGGTATTCGTCTGCCTTTTCCATAATTGAGGCCTTGCTTTAACTTCAAATCATAACCCATGTTTTGTATAATCTTTAAAGCATGTGGGCTATATCTGTAGATTTATATTTTTCTAACATCAAACTCGTGAGATTCTTCTTGTACAATCGGTCTATTCCACATTCGACCGAAGACTATTTGATGCTGATCGTTGCGAGTAGGTGGAACAATAAAGAACAAATCTTCATGTGGTCCATATGTCATGACGATATTAGATGTTGACGCTACTTCCCACACATATGGATGATAGAAGTATATAGCTTCCAAGAATTTTTGTGCTATGGGTTCTATATGAGGAGAAAATTCGTTAATTGTATTATACCATATTTTCTCTTGATCCATATCTTCATCACTTTTCGATGATATTACTATAGAAGATTTCTGATTAGGAAATTGGGCGTCAGTATACTGGAAAAAAGAATCTTTATTATCATCAGCAAACACGTCCCCGATTATATTTACATCAGCTAACGGCTTGTTGCGCTTAAGGTAAATGACCAAAGGTGGAGGTTTCTTGTTCAGATTGACCACTAGAGGATCATTTTCTCCTCCCAACTTTGTTTTGCCCAAGTGAATAATCATAGGTTCCAAGACTTTTGGACGGGTAATCCGCCCTTTCACTTGGATCGACAAAGGTTGCTCAGCAGATGGTTCTCCTGGCTTATGGTGGAATTCTTCTTCCATTTTTCCTGACACCTCTTTCATATAGTCTTAAGTGTACAATATAGCATCAGAATAGTAGGATTCAACTCCTTTGAACGGATTAAGATCAGCAAATTATGTTTTCACTGTTCCTTGAGTATCTACATATTTGAAACATTGATATAGAGTTGAAGGAACAATATTGTGATCATGGATCCATGGTATACCGAACAGAATATTGTAAGACACCTCTGAATCAATGACATAGCATGTAGCCAATGATCTAAGATTATAAATCTGGATTCTCAGACGAATCTTCCCCAATGGTCTGCTTTTTCTGGCATTGAAGCCCACAATTGTAGTGGTAGTGTAAGCCAATTCACTGGTAGGAATTCTCAATGGTCTTAGCAAACTATGAGGGATAATATTGATTGACGATCCCGAATCTATGTGAATCCGATCTACCTCAATGGAGCCGACGTATCCTATATAATAAAGAGGCCTGTCATGTTTGTTATGCTTCAACAACATATCCTCTTGAGTGAAAGTGATGTTAGGGATTACTTTCATCACACTATGGCATTGAGGACATGCCACAGGCTCTTTATTAGGGGACTTGAGCTGAGTCAAGCATACATCTGCTTGCATTAATGCTTCACTCAAGGCTTATCGAGTGTCTTTGGATAAACGAAGTAGCTCAAAAATGGACAATCTGGCTGGAGTATTAGCCAACTGAGCCAAGATGTCGAAGTTATACGGTTTCTCTAAACTTTTGTTTTGAGTGTTCTTCAGAGGTTTATCGAAACGAACTTCTTTTTGTTTGCCTTTGTCCACAGAAGTTGATTTAGAAGGACCTACCTCTGGTATTACAGGTTCAGACTCTGGAGGTTTGGTAGCTGAAGTGTCTGCCGCTTCTTCTTCTTGATTCCCTTCATATTCTTTGAGGTAGGCTTTTTCTGACCGTGTTCCGGTTGCTAAAGCCTTTTTTTCGATGCCGGGGATATTTTAACCATATGACATGGTTTACATCTTGAATTCTTCTTAGACTTAGCTTTAGCAGCTTTAGTTTCTTCCTTAATTTCTGATACTAGATCAGGATGAACCCACATGATCTCCCCATGCTTGGTAGTTAGGGGCACTAAATCTTGATTTTGACCCCTGGTAGGAGGGAGATTAACAATATCCATTATTACCCGTGGAATAGGTACCACACCATCCAGTACTTCTTGAGGGGAAAAATTGCCAAATTGGAGTGAGATCATATTTGCAGTGACCGTCTTCTCGTTATTATGCAAAGTGATGGCTTTGGCGTCGATCAACTCCTGAATTTTTCTTTTTAGTACATAGCATGCCTTTGTAGGGTGATGTATGTATCTGTGAAAAATACAGTACTTAGGATTATCTGTACTGCCGACTTTATTTGGATGCTTTATCTCTGGTAGAGTAAGCTTGCCACTTTTGACTAGACAATCAAATATGCTTGGAATATCATTATCGTCAAAAGAATATTCTTCTTTAGGTTTGGAAGTTCCAGAATTCGTCTGCGTAGTTACCATCGTATTTTGTCTGGACGTATTGATTGCCAGGGCTTCCTTTCCTTTTGAACTATGAATATTGTCATTATTGGAGGATGAATGCTTCCCTTTATCAGAGGCAGAGATCATGATTCCGTTGTCACGAGCCTTCTGACTATTATCTTCAGCGGTTACTGCCGATATGATAAATGAGGGCCAATCATGGAACTGATATGGTCCCGTAAATACTGAGATCAGTGGGAGTAGGTTTTTTTTACAAGTGTCCACCAAGGCTGAATCTGGAACTCCAGGAGGCATCTGTAAAGTAGCCTGACGAAAGCGTTCAACAAAAGTACGAACATTTTCTTTTTCCTTCTGCTTTACTTCAATGAGTGATGATATAGACATGTCCATTCCTCCCTCGTAGAATCGAGCGAAGAATAGAGTTTTGAAATCTTTAAAAGAAGTAATGCAGTTGTCAGATAGACTATGATACCATTGGTAAGCTACTCCAGACAGACAGCCTTTAAACACTCGAGTGAGAAGGGCATCATTTCCTTGCAACAATACCGTCATCATGCTGAAGTAGTTCATATACTGGCTTGGCGACGTCTTTCCCTCAAACAAAACCATCGTCCGTGGTTTATATTTTGGTGGAAAAAGGATCTCATCCCAGACGGCTGGATTTGGCTGGTTAATTCCTAACTTCTTGAGTTGATCTTTATGTTTAAAAGCATCAAATTGGGCTTTCAATTCCTGAACTGCTTGTATTGGATCTTCAGATGGGAGATGGACAGCAGAATAGTGAGAGATTGGATGTATTGTAACTCCAACTGGAGGTAATATATTCTCCGGGTTAAGAGGTTGAGGAGCAGCTGATTCTTGATTTTGAACAGGCTCTTGGCTTGCGTGGTATATCTACCCCCACACGTAGTTGAGTCGGAGGAACAGGTGTTTGAGCTATTGTAGTTGTATGTTGAATCACCATCATTTGGTGCATACTCTCCATCATGGTATGCATTTCTTTAAGTGATGTTTCCAATACAGTGATGCGTTATTCAGTACTTCCTGATGGGGAAGCTTCTTCATGTTCGTCTCCAACAGCATAAACTCCCATTTCTCTAGATGCCACTGAGGGATTAGTATAGATCTCTGTAGAGATTGAATCTATACTTTTAGCATCTGGTTCAGAAAACTGGAGACTCCCAGTGTCAGAATCTGAAGAATATGAAGCTGATTGTCGTGACCTCGAGCGAGTGTTTCGAAAAACACCTCCTTCAAAAATATCGATGAGTCTGTCAAATCTCCTTTGGCTTGGAGTTCTGGAGGGATGACGTCTTGAACTCGACCTTCCTCTGGGAATATGCGAAGCCATGTTTACTGAAGCAAATGTTGGTTATTCTTCCTATAATGAAAAAGAATAGTTCAATCGGTCGAACACTGACCGTTTTGCTTTAGAACAGCAACAGTTAATTATAACCTTATGACTATTACAACAATGTTCTCTTGGGGGTGTGATAGACATATTAGGAGATCCCCTGTCTTTGAGTTTCTGGATCAAGAAATCACACAAATCAGGAAGATTACCAGAAGAAGAAGAAGGCTTATTCTGCCTTTTTACATCAGTAGGAATGTGTAGATTAGAAACCATAACCCTTTCTCTACCATAGGAATACAACAGTCCACCCATATGAGTAGCATATGATCCATCATCTGTCTGAGGAGCGTATCTTCCCGTAAAACGAGTCTTCTTTACGCAGACATACCTATCCTGGCATAATTTGGATTTTTGCATAGGTTCGCATAAAACAGAGAAAGTCCTCAAACGGCTTTCAGCGTCACGCGTAATCTGTAAAGTGGGAACTTTCTTCTCTTGTGGGCGTGAAGCTTAGAAGTTGAAGGATTCGTCACTTATTTTCCTTTGATGTGATCAAAGGGTGCATCTGTCTCATCATAGACGAAAGATGTAATTTTACGCGCAGGGCGTGTTTGAAATTTTTGAATTGGCACTGGGGCCTTGCCAGAAATTTTGTCTACCACGTCACAGACGGGAGACGAAGGTTTACGCGCAGGGCGTGTTTGAGACTTCTGGATTAGCACTGAGGCATTGCCAGAAGTTTTGTCTACTATGTCACAGATGAGAGACAGAGTTTTACGTGTAGGGCGTGTTGGAGACTTCTGGATTGGCACTAAGGCATTGCCAGAAGTTTTGTCTACTATGTCACAGACGGGAGACAAAGTTTTACGCACAGGGCGTATTGGCTGTGTTGTCACAACTTTGTTGATCAGTGAATGAGAACTTACAGGAAGGGTAGAGGACATCTTAGGCATCCACACTTTACGCAGCTTCCTGTTGTTATGGATAGAGGAGGAATAAGAACTACCCCCTGCATGAAGCATGTCTTCATAGGCAGATTGGTCGAACTGGACGACCAAAGTCTTCTTCTTCGATCCAATGGATACATCATCGTGTTGAGCAATAGCTTTCTCGTCAGAGGAGAAAGTTGTCCCCAGCAGAGTCGCCATTTTATTTGGATAAACAAAGAGGTTTATACGAAACTTTTGCTTACAAACGAGAAAAAAGAAAAGTACAAATAATCCTATACGAGGATATTAAGTACAATAAAATAATTCTGGAGAAGTATTGCTATGGAAGTCTGATCTGTAGTCGATCACTTTGTTCCTTGGACTATATGATGATGAAGAAGTGCTGTAGAAGAAGCTTCAAACTTTTTCTAAACTGAAGGCAATAGCCGGTCAAAGGAAAGTTGCAAGTGGGATCGAATTCTTATTGCCAAAGTTGTCAGCCAAAACCAATTCCCTTCTTTTGTCAAAGTTGTCAGCCAAAACAAACCTCTCTCTCCCCCTTCCCCCGTGACCAGGAGTCTCTAGTTATTGGGATCAATCAAATAACTGTCTGGTTGGCGTAAAAGCCAAATAACTGTCTTGTTGGCGTAAAAGGCCAAACTGTGAAGAAGATTACCTCATTTACGTTACAGTTATGACAACTGCTACCCACGTTCAAATAATCTTCTGAATCTGTGTATGACATGTGTCCCTTTATAAGGTAATGCGTATAACTATTTTTCGAAGATCATGGCATGCAAACCACGTAGGTAACTGCCCCTGCGTAAAAATGGTTGGCGTAAAAGCCAAATGACTGTCTTGTTGGTGTAAAGGCCAAACTGTGAAAAAGATTGCCTCCTTTACGCTGCGGTTATGACAACTGCTACCCACGTTCAAATAATCTTCTGAATCTGTGTATGACACGTATCCCTTTATAAGGTAACGCGTATAACTGCTTCTCGAAGATCATGGCATGCAAGCCACGTAGGTAACTGCCCCTGCGTAAAACTTGATAATTCATGAATAATAGATAACCAGCGTAAAATAGCCAATTATCCTTCACGAATGAGGTCTTGAGCGTATTCTGGGCTAAGTAGCCTTATCAACGTACCTTTGCAAATATAGCCGAGTTGGCGTATTTCGAGGAGATTGCATACGGCATACTCCTATAGTTAAAAATAGCATGGTTGGCATAAAATGCAAGGATGGTGATGTGAGCGTATTAGTCACAGTATTAGCTTTCACAGTCATAACAAATTTGAAAAAAATAGAACAAAATCTCGTGCATTAAATGCAGAGATATGCCTCAATCTCGTGCATTAAATGCAGAGATATGCCTCAATCTCGTGCATAAAATGCAGAGAGATACCTCGAGTTCTGTGTAAGAAACAGCTTTTGACATGGCGTCTGATTTTGTCTTGTCTTGAGCATAAAAATTCATTTCTGCCAATGAAGAATAGGCAGCGTATTCAGAAGACTCCATTTTTCTTTCCTTTGAATGCGTAAAAACGACTTGTATCATAAATATATCACAAAATAACAACCTGGGTCTCTGTGCAAAATTATCATCACAACCGTGTAGTACTTTTTTCAGATATCAGGTTCACTGATTTGACAGACAAATTTATCCGAGGAATACGAAGAGTTCCTCGTACAACTTTACGCTGCATTAAAAATAACGTCTTTTAAACTTTACGCAGGAAAGTATAGCAATATTTTACGCAGAACAGCCTTGAAGCTCTGCTTTACGCGGACAGCTCTGAAGCCCTATTTTACGTCAAACAACCTTAAAGCTCTGTTTTACGCGTACAGCTCTGAAGTCCTATTTTACGCCAAACAATCTTGAAGCTCTGTTTTACGCGTACAGCTCTGAAGCCCTATTTTATGCCAAACAACCTTGAAGCTCTGTTTTACGCGGACAGCTCTGAAGTCCTATTTTACGCCAAACAGCCTTGAAGCTCTGTTTTACACAGACAGCTCTGAAGCCCTATTTTACGCCAAATAAACTTGAAGCTCTGTTTTACGCGTACAGCTCTGAAGCTCTGTTTTATGCGGACAGGAACTTCATGTATGTTAGGGGTTTTGACTGTAAAATACGCGGATGTTTCCCCAACATATTTTATGCTTCTACAAGTCTTTCCTGCATTCACACCACACGAATAAAATTTCACATTCAATCAAACCAACCATTCATTCCACATTCCAAGCTAATCCCAAAGTCTTCGGCATCACGGAATGCTTCCTTTTTCGATCTGCGGCTCGCACTTAAGAAGAAGTGAAGGGACAACAGTAGGTCATATTTGGGCTGGTTGACTCTCTTTGACTTACCTTTTTCTCTTTCCTGCTCCATACAGATCAGGTTTTAAAGAGGCCCCCCATCTTTATATTGATACTCTTATCTTTTCGACATTTTACCAGGGGCTGCCATGGATAGCACTGGTGATATATCTGTCCCTAGCAGGCGGCGGCCATTAGCTCTAATAGTTCTGTTCCAAGCAAGCGAGATTTCCATAGGTAGGCTTACGGTCCAATATTTGAATAGGCTTAGCCAGGTCCAAGCGGAGAAGCCAAGGGGAAAGGGTGATTCGCTAATGGGAGCTTCTCTTGTGAAAATATCTCTTGCGGTTGCCGTTGAAGAAAGAAGGGCAGGTTGAATTCACCAGGTCTAGGAATCGGTATTAGCCTTATTTTTGTTGTTCTAGAGTCATTTAATTGCTCGTGTTGAATCAGCCGGGACTCGCCGTATGTTGTCTTTGATGAGGCATCATCATGGTGGTCTACCGAGAATGTAGTGTTGTCAGACTCGGAGAGTTTAGACATGAGTATGTGAGTGCAGTTACCAGAGCGAGCGGCAAGGGCTTGCTCTTCTGCTTATCTTTCCGATTCATCGATCATCCGTATAGGATAAAAAAAGAAACTCCAGATATTTGCTATCTTTTTCTTTGAATGAGATCTTAATTTCAGCTACGGTTTCATTAGATATCTTACAACTAGAATTCCTATTTTCTTCTTTCTCATTTCGAGGAAAATATTTGGGAAGAAAGGGAAACAACGGAGGGATCCGAATCGGACCTAAATGGGAATGACATAAAAAGTGTTTTTCCAAACCTATTATTAAGGGCACTTGCCCATTACAATAGCATTATTACAAAAGCATACGGTTTGTTCTTATGAAGACTAACCGAATTGGATGGGAAGGATGGTTTGCAAGGAGGTATACTGGCAGAGTAGGAAGATAGGCAAAGGGGAAAGCGGCTAGAACTTCTCCTCCAACGTAGCTGGTAAGGCTATTGAGAAGGCTCTTGCAAATAGGGCATATCTTGTCTAGACAAAATTTTGGAAATAATACCCTTATTTCTATGTCTTCCAGCTACTTTATCACCTACTTTGATTTCAGGTTTCTGTGAAATATATACACGAATTCTTTCTGGATTATAACCGGAACTCCCTTTTTTATGGATCCATCTCACATCAATAACTCGACCCCTCCCGCTTATAGGTAGTTTTAGAGAAGTTTCTTTTGCAGTGGATACCTGAATGCCAAGTATGGCTCGTAATAATCTACTTCAGGGGCATACGACGATTCGTTCGCTGTCTGGAGCCGTAAATCTTAGGATTCCGCCGCTTCCTTCCTCACGCCCTCCCTTTGGTCGCCTCACTTTGCCTCACTCCGCTCGCCTGCACTTGCTCTGGCAGCTCGACCTCGTTGCAACTTCCACGAGCAGGGCAATCATAGCGCATATCACTCCTATCTCGTTGCTTTCGGCTTCCAATCTTCTCATGCTCAGGACATTGGCAGGAGGCTTGACCACTTCTTTCTTGGCTGGCGCCTCGCTCTTCCCCAGCTTCACAATCAGGCGTTCTAGCTAGCAAGCAAGCAAGCACAACAAAGCAGCATGAGCCTTTCGCGCTAATGCCATTAGTTGTCGGTGAAGGGCGATCTATTTGACATGAGCACTCAAAGAGACCTTTTCAAAAGCGTAAAAGAGAATCAAAATTCATCGATGAGCAACCCTCCTGTGCCATACCTTCACCCAAAAATCCCAAAGCTTTTCTATTTGGAGATTCCAGAGAAGCGATCAGAGAGAGATGGCCACTTTGCCGGTGACAGTTTTTACAACTTAACCATCTTTCACAACGATCGGGCAGAATGTTAATAGGGATCACCTAGTTCAAAATTCCGATGTGATACTGACTCCGATGATCCACCATCGAAGCTAGGCCACAGGATTTACTACAAGGGTTCCACGAGGCTGTAGAAAAAGACTGAAACTGCACCATGTACCATTTTTCTATAAGCCGATATTGCAGATCAAATCTATTTCTAGTAGAAGTAGCAGGTTTGAGACCGAGTAAAGGGGATAAAATTACTTGTCTAGTTTCCTCGTGTGCCAACCTCGAATTCAGGAATGCCTGCCATACTTCCTTTGACTACTCCAGAAATATGGTAGAAAAATGGGTTATGGTGTAGAGTGGGGAGTGAAAACACCAATGCTACAGATAACGACCGCATTACAACATTAATTAAAACAAATGACCGAGAAAGAAAGGTTTTCCAAGTGGTTTATCTTAGCGTACTAGCCGCTGCTTTATTTCGTATCATATAGAGATAAAGCTTTCTCTTTCTTAGTGCTCCACCCCGCGGAGAACTCTGGTTGCGCTTTGGTTGGCTTTCTCTTATAGTCTATTATCTCTGACTTGACTCAACTTGACCTACTTGACTTAGCAGTTAGAGTAACGCTTTTATACGATGAGTGTCATTGGTTCAAATCCAATAGTAGGTAAAATAAACCCATCGAAATCTCTGCTTTTGCCAGCATAAAAGCAAGCATAGACTGGCATCAAGGAGAATGACCAAAGCATCGATTGATTCCATGTGTTTTGTTGCCTTCTTCGACCGACAGATAAGGTCTTCTTCTCCACATGTATGTGGTCCCTGTCTCGAATGGACGAACAGGAATAAGTAAGCTGAAGAAAGGTGCCACCTTGCCTCACCCTCCCTTCGGTCGCCTCACCTCACCCTCACTTCACTCGTCTTTCTTTTTTGTTTTTTTGAGAAGGAGCATGTCAAAGGGAATAGTCAATGCCCTTTGCATAAGAGCGCCGAGGCTAGTCAATACTATATATATTCTCAGACTTCTACCATGTCATCTCAGTCCTCTTTTGCTTCCTCACTAGATCTTACACCCTATCGGTCACCTCATTGTCGCTCGCCTCACTTCATTATATCTTGCCTCAGATTGCTCGGTTGAATAAGGAGTCAGAGAAGTCAGGGTCCCGCGACCATTGAGAGTCTATTAGTGACTAAAAAAGAAAAAAAGAAGAAGTGCATCACATCACTCACTCATCATTTTTCCGCAGAGAAAGAAAAAGCCATTGATCAGTTATCCGTACGTGACGGGGGGATTGCATGGAGTAAGTTGTCCTAGGCCTACTATACCATGTGCCATCATCAAGGGTCAGTGGGGTCGGTCAACGTGACCATCAATGCTTTCAAACTGGGGCATACATGGGTTTTCCATAGGCTCTTGCTTTCCATGTCAAACAGAAGGCATGCAAAGAAAGAGCCATGGTTGATGAGTCAAATGCATTAGTCGGCCAACAAGAGCTGTTCGGTGAAGGGCAGCTATAGGGAAAGCAGAAGTTAGGGAAGCAACGGTTCGGGTAAGCAGCTGTAAGGTAACCTAAAGTCGACTATGGCTTGTCATTGTCCGTTCGAACGGAAGGAAAAGAACAGCTCGTTCCATTCTCATAGACCAACAAGAGCAGTAATCACTAATGTTTCCATTATGTGTCCTCTACGACTTCAAATTGACTATTCGGTCATTCAATCAAGAATGAGAAATGGTTTGAAGCAGGAATCTGCTGTCTACAACTTTGAATTGAGGGATAGATGTGTAGGCTCGACCAGAAGCAGTAAGAGCAAAAGCAGTGATGGTGAAGTTACGACTGTCGAATGTGTTGTTTAAAACAGCTGTAGTTGTAAGATTTTGATGTAGACTGTTAATAATCCGTATTTGAGTCCTTTACTGCCTACGGGAAAAGATAGCTCGAGGCCGAATGGGCAGGGGCTTAACAGTGCCTTGGATGGGGATGTTGTGCTTCCTCTGTTGGAATAACTTCCTGTGGAGGGATATTGAGATCGATCTCACACCTTGGAAGCACTGCTCTCAAGCCCTCATGCCCGGAATCATGCGGTAGGACCGACTCGGGAGCCTGCGGCTAGACTGGCTCAGGAGCCTACGGCTGGACCGGCTCCGGTTCCTCTTTCTCTTCTCAATATAAATTTTGGATACCCTTAGTGGAAGCAATAACTGAAATCAAACCTGCTAGGATACTGAGCGACTGTACGAACATACTTCAGGCTAGCATCGCACTATACGCTAACTTGTTGAGAAGCGCGCTTAAACATCTATATCTTTAATTTTCTCGGTGAATCCTTTGATTTGATAAATGACAAGGCCATATACATCTAGGACATTGACTCCTCGTTCGATCGCCATTTGAAGTCTAAGGATACAAGCTTCGTACTCTACAAGGTTATGTGTGCACTGGAATCATAGCCATGTAGCAACCGATACTGGATCACCTCTGGGGGAATAAAGATAGCTTTAGATCCTCTTTTGTTCTTGTTTAGTGCTCTGTCAAAGTACATGGTCCAAGGATCGGTATCTGGATCTGCTAAAATAAAAGGCACATGATGTCCTCGTCAAGGAAAACTGTATTAAAAAATTGGTAGTCTGGCAACGGGTGCTCTACAAGATGATCTACTAGGGTCTGGCCTTTTTGAGTGACAAATCAGATATCGTATTGGGTAAGGATCATCTTCCATGTGGACAATCTGCCAGTTAGAACATCTCAAAGATGTAGCGGAGAGGATCGAAGCCTATAAATAGACAGTGTAGTAGAGCACGTAGTATTGGATACGTTGGACTGCCCAAACCAGAGCCAATCAAACCTTCTCTATCTTTGGATACCTGGTTTCACAGTCGGTCATCCGTTTGCTGAGGTTGTAGATTACCTGCTTTTTCTTTTCGGTCTTATCATGCTGACCCAAGATACAACCCATCGAGAACTTAAATGTAGCAATGTACATAAGGAGAGGTCTTTCGGGTGTAGGGGTACAAGGACTGGAGGATTGTCCTGACTCCCTACTCCCTATCCTTACTGTGCTCACTTTTACTCACTGGCGAGCGTAGTGAGTCGAACTTCACTTGCCTCACTTCACAGTTTCTTTCAGAACCTTGCCTTTAAGACTGTCGCTCCGTACCTTGCAATTCATTCTTGATTTTTATGTCTCAAACTAATCTTTCTTATAGATCTTTCCTAAGAGTAATATAGATTTTCTCTACACAGCTTGGAGGGTGAAAGACTGAAGCTTTCAAGAAAAAAATTATTGCCTCTGGTTAAACAACCTAATCTCCTAGCTTCACTAATGGGTAGTATAAAAAAGAATAAAAGTAAAGAAAGAAAGAGAGGCACCCGAAGGAAGTGATGGTGTCCCACTAATTCTTGTGCAGATTAAAACGATTGCTCCCGAGATCCGTAACCAAGGTTATAAAATCAAAGCCACAGTATTTGCTTCTTTCCTTTTTTTTCATTAACATACTTTTGTTACCTGTGAGGAAGGGAGTCTTGTCATTCAATACCAGAATGGAAGTTAAAACACATCAGGACCGAGAATATTCGACTTAGCTGTCTCTATCTACTTCTGTCCTCATAGACTGAACAATAACACCATCAAAATTGTCAAAGAAATAATTCGCTCTGGGCAAGAACCGGCTAGCCCTCATCTTCCAAGCAAAGACAAACCCGTAGCCTAATTCGTTCGTTCGGAGGGCAATACAATGCCTCGTTACTGACAACAACAACAGACGCTCGAACTCAACTAGCTACTACCATGATTGATTTGCTTACCTACCTTAGTCCGCTCCTTGCAGACTCGAAAGAAGGGCGCTAGCTAGCTAAACCATATCCATTAAGTGAGGTTGTCAAAGAGCCTCAATGGACTCGTGACTGGCTTAATTAGCATAGCATTCGACTTCTTCTAATTAAGAATAGGAAGAAGAAGGTTAGCTAATCATAAAGTTTCAAATCCAAGGATCGAGAAACTGTCGAAGCCAATTAAGCTTGGAACCTAAAAGGGCCCGTGGGACGGTATTCTAGATCGGTCTAAGAGATCTTTGAACTGTTAAGATGCGATCACCTTTACTCTGGTGTCGACATAAAACTTGGTTAAGTCAATTTTTTTCTACCACGGGAATTCATTATTGAGTGATTCGAGTTGCGTCCACTTCTTCGTAGTCTCGTTAGTGAGGCTTACCACCTTCGGAAGCAGTAGGATCTAGAGACCTTACCGCCACGGATCTTGTTGTAATCTAGATTCACAAATTCACAGATAGGTTTGGCCTAACTTTTCGCATATATTGTTACCGTCTGTGAACGACCTATAATAGTAAATGTCCTTTTGAGATGAGCATTCTTGGAAGTTGGAATCATAATCCTTTGAGTCAGGTCTCGAAGAGCCTCTTCTATTCTATATCTGGGAACCTAAAAGTGGTAAAAGAAGGGTTCAGTACTGGATAGGTTATAACTGTTGGATCTGTCCCTTGTTAACGAGTGAAGGAAGGCGAGCGATAGTGAGTCTCAATAAAAGGATATAGGCTACTCTAGTAGCATTATTTCATGCTATAAAGAAAAATCTGTTAAGAAAGATAGGTTCGAATCTTTGAACATAGCTGCTAGGCAATCAGTCGCAGGAGAAAAAAGCCTTTTTCGATTACGTGAACTGAACCACGCTTAGAAATAAATTATTATCAAGCAGCAAAGTGGGCCGGAGGATATAAAGAAATCCATTATTATGTTATCCCACTTCCACTCTAGAATGGTGAGGTTCTGCAGCTCCCTGCTTGGCCTCTGATATTAACAGAAGTAGCTTCCTTCTGGTCGTCTGGAAGGATTCCATAGACATCATAGTCTATGAACGGGAACCGCCAGTCTTTGACGCCAATATTTGTCTCTAAAACATAGCTTTGACAAATATACATATTATTCTTGGCACAAAATAGCTCTCGACTAATCACCATAATTGAACGATGTGTTCTCCATATAATGGCTAAAGAAGCTACAAGCCCAACAAGCGTATTTGTTTCAATATTCTACAATAAAGGCACATGCTTAATGAAGAATCCTGAGAAAGTTGAAACTATGTCCAGCGTTGCCTAATAATAAAGAATAAGGTCCTAATGCCAAACCTCATACTCTCCTCGGACTTGGATGACTATTAGCTTAGAGTCACCATAAGCTTCAAGATAATCTACCCCAAAATGTTTAGCTAGCTGGAGTCCGATTATTAAGGCATTATATTTTGCCACATTATTGGAACATAGTTCCATGAGGGAATATGTATGATAGATGATAAGGTTATCAGGAAAAACAAGCACTACCCCTACTCCTACACGATAGATAACAAGGTTATCAGAAATATGCACGATGTTGTCTTTTGGTCCCATTCTTGAAGCACCGTCAAAGAAAATTTGCCAAATTGACTCTTCCATTATTGTGTTTGACTCCAACACTTTGTATGAAATATTGTCATAGAGTTTCGATATTTTTGGCACTGGATGTGCTGCCAATAAATCGGCCAATTCTTTGCCTTTGATCGCTTTCTGTAGGATAAACACCATATCATTTGGAGAAAGCAATATTGCGCATGTAGCTAGGTGAGAATTAAGTGCACCTGGTTTAGTCATGAGCACTCTAACGGAGTTGACTCTGGAAATAACATTGATGGTTTGTCCAGTCACATAGTATCGCATCTTCTGAATGACGAATATCAGAGCAAGACATTCTTCCTCTACAGGATTATACATGTGTTCGGAACCAACCATTATTCGGCTGAGATAATGGATAGCCTGTTCGTGACCTGCATTATTCTTTTGAGCTAACAGCGTACCAAGAGAATGATCCATCACACGAACATAAAGTAAGAAAGGTTTTTCCATAGCCGGAGCGACCAATACTGGAGGGTTTATGAGATACTTCTTAATGTCATCGAACGCACACTGACATTCTTCAGTCCAGACGAAAGAGATTCCTTTCTTTATTAACTGTGTGAATGGTTGGCATTACCCAAAGAGATTAGATATAAATCTTCGGATATATGCCAGTCTTCCTTGAAGTCCACGAAGCTCCTTTAGATTCTTCGGGGATGCATTTCAAGGATAGTCTTGGTCTTCTCACAGTCGAGATGAATCCTTTTTGAAGTTATAACGAATCCGAGACACTTGTCACTGGAGACTCCCAAGAAAGGACTTGGTTGGATTCATTTTGAGTTGGTATGCACACATCAATTCGAACACCGTTCTCAAATCTTGAAGGTGATCGTACTTGAGACGACTCTTGACTACAATAATGTCAACATAGCATTCAACTACTTTTTGTAAATATTTGTAAAAATTGTGCACATAGCTCGCTGGTATGTCGCACCTGCATTTTTTAAACTGTCACTACCACATTTTTAGATGAGGATACTTTGGCCATTTAGTATAATTATTATTTAGTAATTAATATCTATTTATATTGTGCTATTTATTTAAATTATGCTTGTGTTATTTAATTATTTGTTAGTGGGCTAGCCTAGGTTTATTGGACTTGTCATTAGTGGACCCATTGGATTGGCATAACATTTTGTGCCCAACATGAGACCAAGCCCATTAGACCCTCTTCCTTAGTTAATTAAGGAGATTAGTTTAAATTGCATTAGTTAGAGACTTTCCAATATAGCTACCCTTAATTATTCTTCATAATTAGCTAGAGAGGGGCACCATGGATATTTGATATTGCTTGGTGGGTAAGAAAAGGGGGGCAGATAAAGGCATTCTCATTCTCTCTCCTCTTCATTAGTTCATTTCAATTAGATCCCCAATTGTGTTTTTCTCCAAATTGACTCATTTTTCCACAAATTTAACCCAATTCACAACCATTCCCTCTCAATTTTATTATCTAAGAAGCATTGGAGCTTGGATTGCAAGGAGCACTTAAAGAAAGAGAAATTGACAAGGAAATTGTATCCTAATTATAAACCTCCTGATTTTTCAAAAATTTTAAAATAATTTTTCACAATTTTCTGGAATTTTCTGTAATTTTTCTGTAATTAAAACTAAGGAATTTTATAATTAAATAATTTTTAAATGATGTTAATTAATATTAAAATATTATGAGAATAATATTTTTGGGTGTAAAAAAAAATTAGACATAGGGTAATTTTTCAGGAATTTATTGGACCCCAAAAATATTTTTAAAGCCCTAAAAACTAAGTTTAAATTAAACCAAAATAAACCCTAGAATAAATCCGGTTCAATTGAACCAAACCAACCCGAACCGGACCCGGTTCATCTGAACCGAACCCAAACTTAGCGGGTCGGGTCGGATCTAAACCCGACTCGAAACTCAAGAACCCGAACCCGCACCCATGCCTTAGTGGATCGGGTCGGATCCCCATCCGCCCGACCCGGACCCGGATCCGTTAACCCGTGCTACAGTGCTTTCCCAAACCCGATCTCCCCCGACCCCTCGTTTCCCCTCCGGCGGCTGAAACCGCCGTGGTGCCTCGCCTCCCCGGCGCCGCTCCGACTTCCGGCAACGGCCGACGCTCCGCTTCCCGCCGCCGCATCGCCTCCGTAACCGCCGCCGCTCCCTCTCCCCCTCTCCGCCTATAAAACCCCATCTCCTCCCGTCCTCCGCCTCGCTCCATCGAACCCCCTCAGCCGAGCCGCCTCCCTCCTCTGCACCCAACCACCGCAGCCGCCCCCGCCTGTCTTTTTCGATGACCCCAGCCAGAGCAGCTCCGCCGCCCTCGAGACCAGCAGCTTCCAGTCCTCGCCACCGGAGCCGACGCCTCCCGCAGCTGCCCTAGCCGCCCACGAGTGCCGCCCCGCCTCCGCCAGCGCAACCGGCCGCCCCGAGCCCAGCAGAATCCAGCGCCTCCGTCCGGCGAAGCTCGGCCCTCCGCCTTTAGCCCTAGCCGCTGCCCGCCGGAACCCTAACCCTAGCCCTAACTCAGACATTGTGTCGTGTCGTGTTAAGACGACACGCGGATACGAGAAACCCAGTTTCGTGAAGCCCTGTTCAGGTACCCTTTTCTCTCTCCTCGTTGTCCCGTTTTTTGTTCCGTCTGTTGTGACGTGAACCCTGCGTGACCCTCTCGATGCCCGTGCAACCCGCTCGGTGTGTCGCGTCCTGTGGTGATCGCGAACCGCGATCCAAAAATATGAAAATATATACCCTGTTTTCCCCGGAACTGAGTGCGCCCCGCCAAATGGGATGACTTGGTCACGTGCGGTCTTCACCGAAAGGTACGCGCCGTTGATACAGACATGCAGGATTTCACAGAAATTGATTTGGATGTGCGTGCACACCGGAATCAACGCGTATCCGCCGATAACGCCCCGTATCGGCCTGTTCTGGATCTCGCTGTAACTTGGTGTACACACGTCGGATCGAGATGAAACTTATGCCATCGGACTCGTAGCAATATGCTGGTCCTGTGACCCAAATTTGGTTCGATTCTGAGAATGTTGACAAAATCGCGTATCGTGGGCCCTACGGCTCCACTTGACGGACGATTTTGTGATCGGCTCATCGAAATACAATTCTGGAAGTTCCGTTTGGTTCGTATCGTCATTTTGGACTTGTTGACACTGAGTTTGACGAATTTGGAGACCATTGGTTCTGACACATTTTTCGGTGCGAAGCGGGCAACATGTGGACCCCACTTTGACCAGAAGCTGTCATTTTTGTCCCTGTGTCCAAATTGGACTCAAGGACAGGCGTTTCTAGCTATTTGATATTTTCTGAATCTGATGGTGATGTTTATTTTAGCAACTGGAGTAGTACCTGCAATTCCCACTGAGGTCAGAGCTACAGTTGGAGTCAGAACCCCAGGCAAGTGTACCTTGCCAACACTGCAGTTTTGCTACTTATTTCTTGTGTTATTTATACATTATTGTACATGGTTGACCTAGGACTATGTGACATTGCTTAGCTTTCGAATCACATTCGGGTGCCAATACTGTACGCAGAGTTGTGTAACGTCACCTAGAGATGGATATCGTGACCCTTTATATTCTAGTGCTTGCATTATCAAGTACGTTATACCCAGGACACCTGACACTAGTCATGAGACAGAATCTTCCTGAAATATTCAAGGTAATTCTGTGTAGGTTGCAGGATTTATGACATAAATATTATATTTATAGACATTATATGACTTGCTGCATTAGTTTTGATCTTGCGTGTCATGGACATGAGGCATCGTGGACATGAGACGTGTTATTACATTGGGTGGGGAGAGACACACAGGCTACAGGCTGATTATATATATATTTCACTACATAGTAAATTACATAGTAACTTACATAGTATCACTGCTACAGGCTCCCAGACACAGAGCTTGTAGTGGTCTCAGCCTGAGTTCTAGTGATGCTCTCAACTTATATTTCACATAGATGGTTATATAGTTTACCCTATTGTTTCATTTATTATTGTACTGTATTTATTTTGGCATGAGTTATTTTGTACCTTGCTATGTCCCCTGAGGACCTGGATCTGGATTATATCCCCAGGATTAGCAGAGGATATCTATCCTGAGGTGTACGGAACATGAGCATTAGCAGGAGCAGAACCAGGAACCGAGGACGAGGTGATTGCAGAAGATTTCTCCTAAGTATATGTTTCTTCTATGCTCAGTCTTGTTGCTATTAAAACTCTTTTATTTCTTGTTTAAATGAACAATTGTAACAGACTTAATATCGAGTTGTTCTCCGATTTTATTTACTTGTGACTGATGATGTTTCTATTTCCTTTTATTGTTATTGATGAGTTTATTCTGTGGATGAGATTAGTAGACCCTTATTGTTGTATTACAGCTTAAGTACGCTCCAATGGATCCATTAAATTGGATTTGTCCATCGGTGTGTGCTGCTGGCCATTGTCACGTATCTAGTCCCTCGATATTTTGGGACTGGGCGTGACACTAATTGTGTCCATTGAGCATTTTATTGGGAATCAACTTCCCAATAAGTAAATTCTGAATCTACCCCATAAATTAGACTCTAATTCATTCATTTAACCATTATGAATCATTCATTGGCTTAGGGCTACCCATATGATCAAGAATTAGGTCCATATGACTTATATTATGGAAGTTGCATGGTAATTTGTGTCCAATTAGGAGAAATTATAAGATTGACACATCAATTGTGTGTCATGAGACCAATTAGATCTAATTAGACTTAGATCGGGATTGTGGGACTAGGTACATGTCCACAATTGGATACGAGTAGGCCGTATCATAGTATTTTACGATACGGTGTGATACGGGGCTCATTTTTATGTAATTTGTATAATTTACTTCAAATCTTATTGTAGAAAGTTGTATTATATATATATATATATATATATATATATATATATATATATATATATAATGAGTATTTATTATGAATTAGAGGAAATTGGTATTCACTTGCGAGCGTATCATAGAGTGTCCTAGTGGTGCCCTCAAGGTGTTTGATGAAATAACATTAGTGTTAGTGAGAGTGTGTTTATCTATAGTATTATATATATATATATATATATATATATATATATATATATATATATATATATATATATATTATATATATATATATATATACATTGTATTAGCATTAATATATGTTTATTTATGTGCAGTGTGTGTGTGTGTGTGTGCTTGGTGTGAACTGTTGGGTGTGAGAAGGGAGAGAATGAGTATCATTGCACTATATGCAATGATATATGTTAACAGATAATTATAGTAGCTATAGCCGTGGGTACACCAAGTTAGCAACTGCTGCAGTAGCAGTATGTGAGCTCGGGTGAGGGAAGTAGACAGAGAGGGAGGTACAGTGCTAAGGAAATAAAGTAAAGCAACAGCAGCAAGAGCATGAAGCTGCAGAAATTGTGGAGCTCGGGCATGTGACAGTTCACTACTATAATAGTATAGGCTTAAGCAGTGTACAGATTGTAAGGGGGCTCGGGTACCTGGGCAAGAGGAGTGTGATAACAATGTTCATGTGCACACATGCTGCAAGGGTTACAGCAACCTTAGAAATAGCAGTATCAGTAACATCAACAAAGGCAGTAGCAGTATCATAGCAGTATTAGTAGCAGCAGCATAGGCAGTAGCAGTAGCATAGCAGAATTAGTAGCAGCAGCATAGGCAGTAGCAATAATATAGCAATATTAGCAGCAGTAGCAATGCAGTGACAACAACAACAAGGTGTAGCAGCAGTAAGGTGCAGCAGCAACAAAATATATTAGCAGCAGTAGCAATGCAGCAGCAACAACAAGATGTATCAGCAGTTGTAGCAATATAGGAGCAGCAACATCAAGGTGCAGTATTAGTATCAGAAGTATCTAGGATTATAGGAGTATGGTGTATTAGCATTAAGTGTGAAGTTGAGTGCATTGAAGTAGAGTAGCAGCAATAGGGATAAGCTGAGGTATATCAGTATGTGTAAGTTAAGATATTAACTAGAGTATAGTTAAGATATAAGTTGTAAGTTAGTGTATATCTAGATATCAGTTAATCTATATGAGATAAGTTACATATTAGTATATTAGAGATCAGTTAGTGTATGTTAGAATTTAGTTACTACCTAGTTGTCTGTTGGTGTAATGTAACAATTAGCTAATTTCTAATTACTAGTATATATATAGTAAGTTAATGATAAGTTATTAACTAAGGTATGTCTTGTATTCTTGTCGCGCCCCAGTCCCAAAATATGTAGGACTAGGAATACGTAACACGCCCAGCCGTATGTATACGAACTCCAATATATGGAAAACGTATGCATACGTACGATGTTCATGAACATCCAATCCACCAGTGGTAATATACTGTCACAACAAGTCATACACATTCTATATCTTATCCACAGCACAATTAATCAGTAGTAATAAAAAGCTGAATAATACTGATTATCCAAAATGAGTATCAAGTCTGATAGTCAGGTGGAAACAAATTCACTACAAAATGACTATACTGAAGTAGCAACATAACTAAACAATGGTAAGGAATCACAAGTACTTTGAGGGTAAGGCCTCCTCAGCCTGGTACGTAGTGTCTGGTCCAGGTCCGTACTCCTGTGGGTACTCCTGCTCGTCCATATTTGGAAAGAGACCAGGTCCTCAGTGGGACATTACAAGATACATATAAATATGCCAATAAGTACTGAAATATAAACATCCACTGGGTCACCTAACCGTCTATGTGAATGCAGTTTGAGAACAACTTTCCAACCTGTGGGCTATCTGGCCATAAATAGGATTGACATGATTTTTTCGGAGAATCAGAGGCCTACAAAGCATGTCGTCTTTGGAACGACAGAGGTCGCCAAGTAGTATAGGGGTTATCTCACGTATCTCCGGTGGAGCATACGGGTTATATATAAGGAAAGTACAAAGGAGCCCAAATGTCTTACTTGTTGTTCTTCCCATCCCATGCTCTAAGCATGCCACATCCATGACACGATAAAACCTCTAAATAACTGCCAGGTCTACTAGCATACAAAGTTTCTATCAGCAGTTATTCTTAATGCACGGCTCATACGTACAGGAGGCCAGACCTGTCACGCAGTCCGGGATCCATATGAGACTCACAACTTGTGTAATAACTGTGTTCTGACCAATGATGCATGATAATGGGTAGTCTCATAAAATAGGTCTAATATAAATACATAATTAAAAGAGAATTAGAGCATCATGAGGAATATAAATAGCAATACAATAGCAAGGTATACTTGCCGAGCAAAAGTTCTGGGTAGTGCACGTCCAACAGTATTTTTAGTTGAAGAAGAGAGGTTTTAGGGCTTGGGGTGTATTGCATGGATATATATAGGGAATAAGAGGCGGTGGAGGAAACTTAGTGGTTAAGAAACTAAAACTACGGCCGCTGTTGTTTTTCTTTCTTTTTATTGGTTTTGGTTTTGGTTGAGGGTTATTTAGTAATAGTGTTAAGGAGTGGTGAAATGAGAAACTTACACGTGTAGGAAAGGAAAGCAAAGCAAAGCAAAGTTGTGTTTTGCTTCTGTTGCTGATATTTTCTAAAGGGTGTGGTTTTACGTGTGGTGAAAAGAAAAGTTTACGCGTTTGAGTTATACGCGTGGGTTTGCTATTGCTGCTATTTATAATTATGCGCGATGAAAAGAGGCAAAGTTTTACGCGTTTGTTGCTGCTATTGTGGATTTTACGCAGGAAAGTAGTATACGCGGGTTCGGGTTTTGGTTTAGCACCAATAGGAAATCATTTCTTTTCTTTTTTTATTAATAATATCTATATATATATACATATTTATACATAAAAAATTCTAAAAATTATATTGGTGCATACGGGTTAAACTGGCAACTGTCCAAAGGATTTCCTACATGAAATAATTTAGAAAAATTTACAAATAATAGATACTTTTAATAAATAAATAAAAATAGGATTTTCAGGATTAGGGATCTTACATTCTACCCAACTTATAAAAATTTTGTCCTCGAAATTAAAACTAAGTCACGGTAGAAAGTCAATAATGGTGTAAGATATAACTTAATCAAAGTAAATTTATACCTTGGTCTGTGAATAGGTCCAAAAAATGTTCGCGCATGTCATCCTCGCGTTCCCAAGTAGATTCTCCTGGCGAGCCATGCTTCCATGCCACACGGACCAAGAAAATAGACTGGTTCCTCAATACTTTTTCTCGATGATCAAGGATTCCCACGGGTTGCTCTTGATATGACAAGCTCGGCCCAATGGTGATTTCCGAATGGTCGAGAACATGACTACTGTCTACCACATATTGCCTGAGTTGCGACACATGGAATACGTCATGTACTCCCTCAAGTGAAGGTGGTAGCGCAAGTCGATATGTTATTTCTCCCACTTTCTCTAGCACGTCAAATGGTCCAATATACCTTGGACTTAACTTGTCGCGCCCTCTGAATCGAATAGTGCCTCTGGTAGGTGATATCCTTAAGAAGACATGATCTCCCTCTTTGAATTCCAAGGGACGACGATGAAGGTCTGCCCACTGCTTCTGTCTGTCTTGCACTGCTTGCAAGTGTCTTTGTATCTTCTTAACTATCTCAACGGTGTTGACTACTAATTCGGGTCCTAAAATTTGACGTTCTCCCACGTCACTCCAACATACAGGAGATCTACACTTTCTTTCATACAATGCTTCAAACGGAGCCATCTGGATGCTTGCCTGATAGCTATTGTTGTAAGAAAATTCCACAAGATGTAGATGGTCCTATCAGGATCCTCCTAAATCTAACATACAAGCCCTTAACATATCCTCCAATATCTGAATAGTACGTTCTGATTGCCCATCTGTTTGCGGGTGATAAGATGTGCTGAACTTTAGACGAGTTCCAAGGCTCTCTTGCATGCTCTTCCAAAATTGTGATATAAATCGTGAATCTCTGTCTGATACAATGCTTACTGGTATGCCATGCAATCTCACGATCTGCCTCATATATAAGTCAGCTAAAGCTTCTGTAGATTGGCCAACTCTAAAAGGCAAGAAATGGGCTGACTTGGTGAGTCGGTCCACTATTACCCATACTGCATCTCTTCCACTTGGACTCTTAGGAAAACCCGTGACGAAGTCCACAGTGATGTATTCCCACTTCCATTCTGGAATCGGGAGTGGTTACAATAATCCTGCTATCTTTGGTGCTCCGCCTTTACTTGTTGACATACCAAACATTTAGCTACAAAGCGAGCTATCTCTCTTTTCATTTTATGCCACAAGAAGTGCTGTCATAAATCCCGATACATCTTGGTTCCTCCAGGATGAATAGAATATATTGAACTATGAGCTTCTGTCATCATCTCATGTCAAATTTCTCCATTTGGAACATAAAGACGATTACCATATCGTAATGTCCCGTCATCATGAATGCACAATCCGGTCTGCTCTCCGGCCTCTGTTCTTTCCTTTCATCTTCTGAATCTGGCGTTTGTAGGCAATGTTGCCTTGATTCTTTCTACTAGTGATGATTGTACTTGCAAGTGGGCTAGTGTCCCGTTTGTTCCGGGAAAAATTACTTCAATGCCAAGACCTTGTAAGTCCTTTAATAATTCCCTCTGTGCTATTAGGAAATAAGCTGCTGGTTTTCGGCTTAACGCGTTTGCTACAATGTTAGCCTTGTCGGGGTGATAATGTAGCTCTATCTCGAAATCTTTCATCAATTCGAGCCATCTACGTTGCCTCATATTTAATTCCTTCTGTGTGAAGACATACTTGAGGCTTTTGTGGTCGGTATAGATTTCCACTCGTTCCCCATATAAGTAATGTCTCCATAACTTTAGAGCAAATACAACGGCTGCAAGTTCCAAGTCATGAGTTGGATAATTCTTTTCATGTACTCGTAACTGCCTAGATGCATATGCAATCACCTTGCCATGCTGCATCAATACGCATCCCAGGCCTTTTCTTGATGCGTCACTGTAGATCACATAGCCTCCTGATCCTAATGGAATAGCCAAGACTGGTGCTGTAGTCAGTCGCTTCTTCAACTCCTCGAAAGCGGCTTGACATTCGTTGGTCCATATGAACTTTTGATCCTTGCAAGTCAACCGAGTCATAGGTGTTGCAATCTTTGAGAAATTTTCTACGAACCTTCGGTAATATCCCGCAAGTCCAAGGAAACTTCTCACCTCTGCTGCTAATTTAGGAACCGACCATGTCTCGACTGCCGAGATCTTCTCTGGATCAGCAGAAATACCATCTCCTGTAACAACATATCCAAGAAATGAAACTCTGTCCAAGAAGAACTCATATTTATTGAGTTTTGTATATAATTGCTCTCTCCTTAAGGTCTCTAGAACAATCCGTAGGTGCTTCTCGTGCTCCTCATGGCTCTTTGAATAGACAAGTATATCATCTATGAAGACGACCACGAACTGGTCCAAATATTGGTGGAAGACTCGATTCATTAAGTCCATAAAGATAGTTGGAGCATTGGTCAATCCAAATGGCATGACCAGAAACTTATAATGCTCATATCTTGTCCGAAATACGGTCTTCAGGATGTCCTCCTTTCGTACCTTCACTTGGTGATATCCTGATCTCAAATCTATCTTTGAGAACACCTTGGCTCCACTGAGTTGATCAAATAAGTCATCAATACATGGTAGTGGATATTTATTCTTCACTGTCACTGCATTTAAGGCTCTATAGTCAATGCACATATGTACTGACCCATCCTTCTTGGGTACAAACAACACTGGTGCTCCCCAGGGTGATACACTTGGTCGGATGAAACCTTTATCTTCTAGTTCTTTTAATTGTGTCTTTAGTTTATCCTCCCTTTCTTTGCCAATCTGTAAACATGTGATGCTATGGGTGCTGCTCCTGGTGTCAATTCAATTGAGAATTCTATATCTCTATTTGGGGGTAGGCCTGATAATTCCTCTGGAAAAATGTCTGGGAATTCTGAAATAATGGGATGATAGACAACATCGTCCATTGCGAGTTGCATACCATCAAGGCTTTATGTGGTTCCTCGTGCAAACTCTAGTTCAGGTTGGCCGGGTATCTTAAAAAGAATGCTTCCTCCAAAGCAATCGAAGAAAGCATGGTACTTGCTCAACTAGTCCATCCCAAGCACAATATCAAAAGTTGGCATAGGAAGGACTAAGAGTCGAGCATTCATTTCTCTCCCATGTATCACTATAGGATATGATCTACAACTTCTACTAACAGGTACTACTCCTCCTCCGATAAGAATGCTAATACAACTAGGTAAAGGTGTGGAGGCAATGTTGTGTTTGGCAATAAAACTAGATGATATGAATGAGTGGATGGCTCCCATATCAAACAATGTCATAGCAGAAAAAGATAAAACAAGAGTGATACCTGCTATGACATCAATCTCCTGATCCAGGTCATCCACTTCTATTGCAAAAGCTTGCCCGTTCCTCTGTGGTTGTCCCTGTCTGGCCCTTGTGAATTGATCCTCTTGGGCAGGCAACGGAGGTCCTCGCTGAAATCCTCCTGCTGCCGGAGGTCGAGGTGCTCCTTGTCTTATCAATTGCGGAGCTGGCTTTGGTGCTGGAAGTGCTAACCTCTGTGCTGGCGGTGGGAGTGTTAATGTTTGTTGCATAGGACAGTCTTTCAAAATATGCTGTCCGGAACCACATCTCATACATTGTCCTAGGCGAAATCGACAGTCCCTCATAATATGTCCGTGTTTCCCACAATAATTGCAGTGGGGCTTCTCTGGGACCTGGTATGGTCCTGCTCTGTGCTGGTACTGCTGTTGCTGAGCTAGAGGACGTCTGATAGGTCCTCCTTGTTGTGTCCTTGTCGGTCCTGTATGTGTCCTTGCTGGTCCTAGCTGAACTCTTTTTCCTCGGTTGATGGTTTCTTGCAATCTGGCTTCTGTTAGTACCTCGGCATAAGAGATACGGGATTGGGAACTAGTGTAGTGTTGTAGCTCCTGAGTCAGTCCGCGGTGAAACCTCTTAGCTCTGTCCAAGTTATTTGGTATCAGGGCAGTGCCATATTTGCTAAGGCGACTAAACTCGGCATCGTACTCGTCAACTGTTCTGTTCCCCTGCTCCAGGTGGAGAAACTGATCGTACAATGCATCTCTGACGGTGTCCGGAAAGTACTTCCTTTCGAAGCACTCCAGGAACTGCTCCCATGTCTGGTATGTACCCAGCTGGCATTCCATGGATTCCCACCAGTGGTGAGCATTACCATCTAGGAGTGTCCTTACACCTGTCATCCATAGGTCTGCAAGTAGCTGTGATGCCTCTAATAGCTTTCGAGTGTGAGTGATCCAGTTGGTAGTTTCCTCTGGGCTCTCAATGCTTTTGTTCGGCCTTGGACCCATTTGTAAAAAGTTCTTTACTGAACCAACTCTGGCTGGAGCTAGTGCTTGAGTTGGTATATTAGTCTTTGCAGCCATCCTTTCAAGTGCTGCTAGGAACTCTTATCTCTGTTCTGCTGCTTGCTGTCTCTGTTCCTGTATCATTATCTGGAAGAATTGGAACAGTGTGCCTGACCATCCTGCGGTGTCGATAAGGCTGGAAGGTTTCCATTAGGTGGAACGGGAAGATCAGATGGAGCTGGATTATGAATCTGTCCATCTGGTCCCGGAAGTCTAGGAGTTGTTGAGGTCCCCCCTTGAGTCTGACCATAGACTCCAGGAGTCGTGTCATCATTGGTAATAGTACATCCCTTCTGCATATTCATTTTTTTGCAGGTGATGTATACCACGAATTAGAAGGGTTTCAGGATACAAACATTAAAGAGGGTGTAGTAGCATGAAATACGCTGAGAATTTTGTTCGCGGAAAACATAGATTCAAAACTGTCAGCGTAAATCATAGTTTTTAGAACTATCCGCGTAAGGCAGAGAATCAAGGAAGTTTGGCGTAAATTATGGCTCTTGGAAAAGTCTGCGTAAAAGTTTGTCCGCATAAATCTGTATAAAAGTTCTACGCAGAAAAAGATCGGTTGCGTAAAGTTATACTGTGTAAAGTCTGCGCGGAAAATTTACTCATGCGTAAAATCTGTGTAAAATATAGCATACTTTGCAGCATAAAATTGTATGAGTAACTCTTCGTTTTTCCTCGGATGAGTTTGTCAGTCAAATCAGTGAATCTGACATCTGACAAAAGTACTGCACGATGATCGAGAGGACGGTTGTGATGATAATTTTGCACAGAGACCCAGGTTGTCGTTTAGTGACAGAAGTTATTTTACGCATCTATAGGGAAGGAAATGGGTCTTCGAAATACGCTGCCTATAGTAATGAGTTTTACGCTCAGGAAAGGACAAAATCAAGATGCTAAGTCAAAAAGCTGTTTCTTGCACAGGGCTCGAGGCATATCTCTGTATTTAATGCATGAGATTTGGTTTTACTTGGTCATGGCTGGGAAAGCTAAGTCTGTGAGAAATATTCATTATTACCATCTATACACTTTATGCCTAATCAGGCTATTCTACACTATTTTTAACTATTATTCATAATTCCTCAAGTTACACTGGGGTGTTTGTATGATTGGTCATACGCAGGATTAGGAAGACTAAGGAATGTGGGTAGCAGTTTGTCATAACCAAAGCGTAAGCGTTGGAAATCTTCTTTATATCTTGGCTTTTTATGCCAACTAGGCGGTTTATTTTTACGCCAACAACAGTCACCTTGTTTGATCTCTAAAAATAGAGATCCCTGGTCACAGCGTAAAGGGTTTCTGGCGTAAACTCAGGTTATCCAAATATAGGGTGCTTGGAAGGAGGAATAAGATTTCAGTCCAGTGTGAATGAGACCCTTATTCTCTATTCCTATACACAGGCTTGTTTGGTACAGTTACGTAACCAAAATAATATATTTTGACCTGCATGGGCCACCACTAAAAATATGTCACGCCCCAGTCCCAAAATATGTAGGACTAGGAATACGTAACACGCCCAGCCGTATGTATACGAACTCTAATATATGGAAAACGTATGCATACGTACGCTGTTCATGAACATCCAATCCACCAGTGGTAATATACTGTCACAACAAGTCATACACATTATATATCTCATCTACAGCATAATTAATCAGTAGTAATAAAAAGCTGAATAATACTGATTATCCAAAATGAGTATCAAGTCTGATAGTCAGGTGGAAACAAATCTACTACAAAATGACTATACTGAAGTAGCAACATAACTAAACAGTGGTAAGGAATCACAAGTACTCTGAGGGTAAGGCCTCCTCAGCCTGGTACGTAGTGTCTGGTCCAGGTCCGTACTCCTGTGGGTACTCCTACTCGTCCATATCTGGAAAGGGACCAGGTCCTCAGTGGAACGTTACAAGATACATATAAACATGCCAATAAGTACTGAAATATAAACATCCACTGGGTCACCTAACCGTCTATGTGAATGCAGTTTGAGAACAACTTTCCAACCAGTGGGCTATCTCGCCATAAATGGGATTGACATAATTTTCTCGGAGAATCAGAGGCCTACAAGCATGTCGTCTTTTGATCAACAGAGGCCGCCAAGTATTATAGGGGTTATCTTGCGTATCTCCGGTGGAGCGTACGGGTTATATATAAGAAAAATGCAAAGGAGCCCAAATGTCTTACTTGTTGTTCTCCCCATCCCATGCTCTAAGCATGCTACATCCATGACACGATAAAACCTCTAAATAACTGCCAGGTCTACTAGCATACAAAGTTTCTATCAGCAGTTATTCTTAATGTACGGCTCATACGTACAGGAGGCCAGACCTGTCACGCAGTCCGGGATCCATATGAGACTCACAACTTGTGTAATAACTGTGTTCTGACCAATGATGCATGATAATGGGTAGTCTCATAAAATAGGTCTAATGTAAATACACAATTAAAAGAGAATAAGAGCATCATGAGGAATGTAAATAGCAGTACAATAGCAAGGTATACTTGCCGAGCAAAAGTTCTGGGTAGTGCACGTCCAACAGTATTTTTAGTTGAAAAAGTGAGATTTTAGGGCTTGGGGTGTATTGCATGGATATATATAGGGAATAAGAGGCGGTGGAGGAAACTTAGTGGTTAAGAAACTAAAACTACGGCCGTTGTTGTTTTTCTTTCTTTTTATTGGTTTTGGTTTTGGTTGAAGGTTATTTAGTAATAGTGTTAAGGAGTGGTGAAATGAGAAACTTACACATGTAGGAAAGGAAAGCAAAGCAAAGTTGAGTTTTGCTTCTGTTGCTGATATTTTCTAAAGGGTGTGGTTTTACGCATGGTAAAAATTTTTTTTTACGCGTTTGAGTTATACGCGTGGATTTGCTATTGCTGCTATTTATAATTACGCGCGGTGAAAAGAGGCAAAGTTTTACGCGTTTGTTGCTGCAATTGTGGATTTTACGCAGGGAAGTAGTATACGCGGGTTCGGGTTTTGGTTTAGCACCAATAGGAAATTATTTTCTATTTCTTTTCTTTTTTTATTAATAATATATATATATACATATTTATACATAGAAAATTCTGAAAATTATATTGGTGCATACGGGTTAAACTGGCAACTGTCCAAAGGGTTTCCTACATGAAATAATTTGGGAAAATTTACAAATAATAGATACTTTTAATAAATAAATAAAAATAGGGTTTTCAGGATTAGGGATCTTACAATTCTGAGGTAATACCTAGTATAAGTTAATTGGTGACCAGTATGAGCCTAGAACCTTAGTGTGGACTTAGTTTAGCTAGTGTGACGTAGTAGTGGCCTAGTAAAGCATGTTTTAGGGCATTTAACTCATTTATCACTTTATTACACAAATTTGACATGCCATTCATATTTAGGTGTATATGACACCAGCTCGGGTACCGAGATATACCATTTGATCAGGACCCCAGGTGAGTATATTCTCTGATAGTTTTTATATTGATAGCCGCTATATTTTATGTGTTTAGTATTGATATATTTGATTCATGACACGATGGTTTCACTGATTGGTATACGTGGATCTTGGTCATAAGATGTTATTGCCGTGGTTATTCAGTGATCACCGTATCGTATTTCATGATTACTCAGTGATTACCATAATATCTTAGTAATTATGTAGACTGTAATTATAGTGCATGATATTATAGACCGTGCAATGTGATATACGTGTTATAACATATCGTGATTTGGATTCGTGTACTAGTCGGGAGTTGGAAAGTATTATTTGATATGTGATCATACCTTATAGCCCATGTTTTAGTATAGCCCATGATAGTTAGTAGATCATGTCACTCACACGTGATCATGCTAGCTCACCTTTTATATATAGCCCGTGTTTTAGTATAGCCCGTGATAGTTAGCAGACCATGTCACTCACGCGTGATCATGCTAGCTCACCTTTTATATATAGCCCGTGTTAGGCCCAAGCCGATCACATTATCTTACTAATATTTTAAGGCAGATATATATTGTTTTCTTTACTCCAGTTCATTATATTATTGTTCCTCATCATATTGTTCTCAGTTCTTGTTATTATTTATCGTGATGCTTTTTTATCACCCTCACTTTTCCAAATAGGGGTAATTTAGTTATTTAGCATAGTTAAATTATTTTAGTTATTTAATAATTAATTAGTATGCTATATTAATAATGGTGGTTGTCCTATATTTTAATTATAATTAGTGGGCTAGCCAATAGTTAGACTAGACACAGGTGAACCCAATTAGACTTTTCATGATAACTTGTGATCCCAACATGGACTAGGCCCATTAGACCCATTCTCTCTAGCTAATTAGGAAGATTAGCTTAATTTGCATTAGTTTAGAAGCCTTCCAATATTGCCCTTCTTAATTGCTCTTAATAATTAATTATTGAGGGGCAAATTAGACCTTGACAATTACTTAGAGAGGTAAAAGCAAGGGTCGGCCACTTATAGCTCTTCACTCTCTCTCCTTTTCATTTGAGCACTCATTTCTATATCCCCAATTCACTAGATCCCCAATTCCTTTATTTTCTCCATCAATTCAACCCCAAATTCTTTCATTCCCTCTTATTTCCACCATTAGAAGAGTTTTGGAGCTTTCAGAAGCAAATAACACAAGGAGGAGAAGCTTTGGTAGAGAGATCGTGTTCGAATCGTGTCCATTGTATATTTATTGGAAACCTATCTCCCAATTAGTAAATTCTAAATTCCTCTTCATTGTAGCTTCTAAATTATGCATTTGACCATTATGAATCATCCCGTGTCATAGGGCTACCAATAGGAACAAGTTCTAGGATTTTTGATTGTGTATTATAATTTTTACATGATAATTTATGTCCAAATAGGGAGAATTACAAGATTTAAACATCAATTGTGTGTCATCAGACCAATTAGATCTAATTAGACTTAGGTCGGGGTTGTGGAACTAGGTACGTATCCACAATTAGACACGAGTATAGCGTATCAGAGTATCTTGTGATACGGTGTGACAGGGGGTTCTTTTTGGATATTTTGTGCGATTACTCCTCAATTCTCATTGTAGCAAGTTACATTAATAGTATTATGATGTATTTAGTTTATATAAACGATTATTTGTGAGGATTTGGGTTTTAGTTTTCTAGTCGGATGAGTATCATAATTTTTCCTAAGCATATACTTTAAGGTGTTTGTGTAAATTCTTTTATGAATAATACATATATATATATATATATATATATATATATATATATATATATATATATATATATATCCTCAAAACTTAAGAGATCAAGGAGTCGAAGATCAAGGCATCAAGAGGTCAAAGGAATCAGACTCACCAACATCGTGTATGCTCGCATCACGCTCAATATTCAACTGATAAAATCTAGGCCTTCTCGTCTAATCAGTTTTTCCGTTAGTTTGAACTTGAGCTAGCACGGGATTCTGATTCTCATTCTGAATATCGCTGTTGTTGCGGTACGATGACGAAACCCTCTTATTTCATCAGTTGACAGCCAGATGTCCTTTTGTCCATAGTTAAAATACTCATTATTTGCAGAATGACAAACATCTATGGTGTGGTCCCATTTTTCACAGTGACTGCACTCTGGACCAGGGCACTGTTTGCCTGCTATCTTTCTTTCCCCATTATGGTGTCTTTTTGCAGGAGGGTTTGGAGGAGCCGGCGCCTTTTTCGGAGCACTTCATGGTATGAACTGCATATTCTGCACTGCTGCCTCAAAAGCTTAGATGTACGATTTATACTCTCGGTTCATAACATCCTTTCTCAGGTTGTTATTTTTTTAGGCGGGCCCCCTCATTAGGAATCATTGAGCTAGTGAACTTATCAAGCTTGGAGAATTCTGACTCATAGTCCTTGACGGATATGCTCCCTTGCTTAAGTTCAATAAACTCATCTTCTTTTCTTTGTTTCACAACCTGCGGGAGATATTGTGCAAGGAATGTATCCTTGAATATTCCCCAAGTGATCTTACCATCCTGATATTTTGTGGCAAGATCTAGCTTCTTGATTTGCCACCAGTCGTATGCACATAACCGTAGCTGCATGTTTGCACATGCTACCCTCTTGTTCACAGGTATTAAAGCAAATTCAAATAAGCCCTCCATCTTTGCGATCCAGTCCATCACCTTATCCGGCGCAGTCCTGCCTTCGAACTCTGGAGGGTTCAACTTCAGAAACTCAGCACCTCTAAAGGTAGACTTCTTGGTCGCCCGTCGAGGCTTGATAGTTTCTGCTAAGCCTGCTCCCTGAGGCATAGTCGCAGCTGTCGCAGGTATCATGGCGGTTTCTGATGCACCATTGTTAGCTACCAAGGCTGTCACTATCTGAGTCAGAGAGTCAAGCTGCTATTGCTGTACCAAGGCTCTAGCATCAGCCCGTTGCTGCTGAGCTTTGAACCATTTTTGTTGGGCCTTATGTCGATCATTCTGATTCTCGAATATAGCAATCAGCCTATCGATTTGGTCATTGCTCATACTCGTTGCGCACGATGTCCTTTGGTTACCTGTTATAGTCATCTTGCTGCAAAAGAGAGTAGCTTACATTAGTCTCATAACGTATTATGGATTTATTGTATGGGACGCTGGGTTTTTTATACTTTTCAAGAGTGGAACATTAACACCTTCCATTTACGTATATAGATTCGCAACCATTTTCAAAATTCAGAACTTTTGAAACTGCTTGAAAATTTATATCATTTTTGAAAATAATATTTGAAAAAGCCAAGGACATAAAGCCGTGCTCTGATACCACCTGTCATACCCCGGTCCCGTAAGGCCTATCGTCTTCGCTTGGTCCCTACAGAACCGATCATCCTCGCTTGGACGCGATATCGTGCAAGCCTAAGTTACGCTTGCACCAGGCATAGTACCTGCATAAGACACAAGTTAGACAAAAATATACATATATAAGCACAGAATAAAATACAGAGAACCAAAGTTGAACATATTTGATAGGAACACAAAATACTTTCTTTATTGAAAACTTGAAGATTGGATTACAAAGTACTTACTTGGTTGAGTTATAAAATATGCCATAGAAGGCTTACAACTCTCTTTACAAATCCAAAACTAGCCACAACGCCCATACATCATATTATTTTAGTAGGACCAAAATAAAATACCTAGCAAAAATAGATCTTGCACACTGGAGAGGGAAGCTAAGAAAGCAGCACGAGCACGGTCCCTCTGGAAGGATGCACTAACACTGGTTCAGAATGCTCGCCAAGCTCTCGCTACCAGAACCTGAGGATTTACCCACAAATATGGGCCAGTACTACAAGATGTACTTGTGAGCGATCGTGGCCAAACTTACCTAGAATCCACACTAAGAAAGGATGTGAACCTAGCATTATTAGGTGATCTTTCTAGTTGTCTAGTTTCCTTTTTAACAATTCATGCAAAAAAATATAAACAATAAATTAAACCAGGCATATGACAATTCTTACCCCCGGTCGAGCGGTTATCCCTGCAGCAGGCACACAAGTTAGCCATAATTTGCATATATATGAATAAACTTATGAATCAATCTAGGCATCAGATGTTAGGTATGCAAGAAGGTAAACCTAGCAAGCGCCCTAACTATATGATGATCTCCTCCACAGGATTAGCAGTTGGGACGTACAAGCCCATCTTACTAATAGACCTATACCCTCCCGTGAGTAAGTACTTCAAGCCTCAGGGTATCTAGATCTCTCCCAGGCCGAACGATCCCCAGTGCCCCAGGAACCGCTCGAGAGATAAACCTTGTGCACAAGTTGTCCTGACCAAATGCATGAATGCAAGTTCCTATCAGATAAATATGCTATCATGCAACTGATGAACAATGAACAAGCAAGTCAATCTTTTTTTTTTCTTATTTCTAGCTCAAGTCAAGAGGTTTCCAGCAGTAACACTCAATGTGCAGCATACGAGGGGCGGCTAAGCATTCAATATGTAACTAGTAAGGTTGCAGTTCTATACTTGAAGCATGCAATAATATTTCTTTTTAGCTTATCTTGTTAGTGAGACAACATTTATAAGTGAACTAAAGATTCTTTATTAAGACGTGCAGACTAAAGGATTCATCAAAGGGCCTAAGTCACTCATCGATTGAATCGAACGAGAGGATGGGGAAGTCTTATGCAACGGTTACTCATTGGTTATGCATCCTGAAATTGCAACAATACTTGGTTAGCAATCTTCGATCTCTTTTTCTTATGATTCGAAAAGAATGTGCAAGCGAGAAAAATGAATCATAAAAACTAAGTCATCGAAAGCAAGAAATAACACAAAGCAACACAAAATCAAGCAGCAAAACAACCAACAAAAACTTTTGGATTTATTTCAATAGAAGTCGTTACATCAAATTGAAGGATTCATTGTATTTCGTTTGTGTTGATTTGGCGGTAAGGTTTCTCCGAGACTCGATTCTCAACCGAGTCAAAGTAACAAGTATTCCATAAGTAACCCGCTAGAAGCGGGACATTACATTCACTATCTCTGTCGCATAGTCTTTGTCACATAGTTTCTAGTGCATAGAGCATGGGCTTCTTTTAGAAAGTACCAAAGTTTACTGACTTTGATTTTGAGTACGTATAGCATCCGGGCGTATAGTACTGACTTCACTTAATCAGGATATTGGATGAATGGTTTGGCACATAGCTGTTATACGCATGGATTTAGATTTTTTTTAATGCTTCTACATGGTGTACATATATAACACATGTTTTCAATGTGTTGTAAAAAAATATTCAAGTACTTTCCAGCACTTCAATTTTTGCTCAATTTTAAAAGAATTTAATCCATTTCAAATACAACAAAGATATATTCAAGATATCAATTTATGAAACTTTTAAAGCATTTATTTAGAATTAAACATTGTAGATTTATAAAAAACTATGTGAGAAAGCCACTCCCGCGCATGGGCAGAGTGGAAAACACGGCCTTCAAGAGACTCTCCTAATCCAAACAGAGCCCCCAAACATAAGAAAACGTACTGTCGAAAGAAGGAAGCTGTTACACCTGTTTACTATCCCGTCTAAGCAATCATATTATCACCACATTTAATATGAGGCATCACACATCAAGGAAAGGGCTCTTCCAAAACTAATAAAATCCTTTGAATTCCCCGAAGAGTCAGATTCAGTTACATAATCGAGGAGTCGTCAGCATTTTACTCCACCATAATTAATGTGCTAAGTCACGGATCTCTAGGGAAGAACCTACGTGACAGCCAGTATGACCATCTTCCCATGGATTTTTATACCTATGCGACGCTTCCTGCATCCTATAATAAATGGAGACCAACGTGTTCTCTGATGTATGGGGTTTCAAGGAAAGCGAACAAGGATCAAAGCGTACGCAGGAAAATCTTTGTCATAATTACACTTGAAGTTATTATGATTAAGGGATCTCATCCTTTACACGTGTCAGTCAGGGTGAGGGTCACGTCCAGCAGCAGATTCGGCCAGATTCATGCCCTACGCATCTTGTATTCACATTGAAGCTGACAAGTTATGCCGCATTAATAACAGAATGATGGGTTATGATGCTATGCCACCTTTGCATTAATGGAGGTATGGGTATGCATTAATGACGACATGACCGATTGCAGCACCACACATGCCGCCTTAATAGCGAAGTTACAAGGGAAGGGTACTCCCCCAACTGATAGGGCATGCCGCTCGAATGACACTCCACGCCAATATCCCTTCTATTACCTGCTTTATGTCTAGTGAAGGCATAAAATCCCCCGCATAGCAGTGTTCTATGTGCCTAAAGGTCGAGTCAGTAAACTCCACCTTGTTTATCGTATGAAAATCCTAATAGCTATTTTTTATTCTCTTTTTGTCATAGTTGGTTGGTCCAAAGAACGAGTGTCAGCTTCCTTAAGGGAGTTCTTCCTCAGTAGCTCAGTGGTAGAGCGGTCGGCCTTGGATGTGCGCCACCCTCAAGGTCAAAAGTCTTAACCCTTGAGCCAATAGAGCCTACATGCTATATGTTGCCCTGCTCTACAGTATTCTGAGCTTGAGGCCCAGCATGTGTTATGCAAGTGTTTTCCCCAATGAAGTGCAGGATAATCCATGGAGTAAAGTGTTCGCACTCTGATCAGATCTCTACCGCCATGCATCACCAGAATCTTCTTGTACCTAGAGTTCGTGTTGTGGTTATGAGAGTCTTTGTAATCAGAAATTCTTTGTGCATTGAAGTTTTACGTCGAATAGGAAATAAAAGAACGTTCGTGATGGTCTTCCCTCCGAATATAATTCCCTTTCCTCTTTCTCTTTTTTTATGCAAAATAAAATGGTGACTCTGGTAGGGATGTTCTTCTCCACCGACAATAAGGTAATCCGACACTGCGATGGTGGGAACCACTCAAGCCATACTGGTGGTCAAATTTGACCAGCAGGCTTCCAAAGACATACGATCTGAGGGTATCTCAACCCTTTCACCATGCCCGAAGCAACAGAGGACTTATAGAGCTTGGCTCCCTAAGCACCGGTTCTCCTATCCTGACGTCGCTGATGACAAGCGGATGAGTGTGTTTGCCCATGGCAATGGAGACTCTCCCATAGGTGACAGTGCTCCAATACTTCTAGTCCATGCTTCCATGGACAAGCTCATTAGTGCAGCAAATATATAATTTAAGGAGGTCAAGTTGCAACATCTCCGCAACAACTCATGTGCCAGTCTTGCGGGCTCCGACAGTAAAAAATATTATGATATCGAGCAACTAGCCGACAATCGTCAACCCAAGTCCTCATGCATTCAACAAAGTGCCTGGGGTAAAATAAGGCCAACATAGTGCTGCTATGCATAATCTCCATGGGAGCTATGGCTCACGTCCTACATAATGCATGCTATTCTACTCATGCATGTAGGTGTATGGGGGAGCTTTAATGTTGGACATAGAGGTGAAAAGGTTCAGGAGCTTGAATCTTGAGGGAACTGCACCGTCTATTTGGTTGGGCTAGTCACGGATGGAAAGCTTAACGAAACATGAGCACGTTCCAGTAGAAGATGGATGTCGGAGACTGGCATCCAAGATTTATGGTAAAGATGATGGTCAGGGACTTTGGTCTTGATCGAGTTATTAATGTCAGTGAGATCCTAATTATCAGGAAGGTGCTACATATGGCAGCTAGCATTGAAGTGATGGTCAAGGATCTTGAGACGAAGGAAGATGCAAAGTAGCCCTGGGAATTCAAGATCAACGATGAAGGGAAGGACGAACTCTATCATGGTATGACATGCATGTAGTCTAGTTGAGGAACCATAGGATAAACACCTCTCAACATATTGGAGGGGAAGTTTATTGGGTTCCATCCTTGATTGATGTGTGCAGAAGAATATTCTAGGTCGTAAAGCATCGACGAAAATTACGGCAAAGGCAATGGAGGATCACTGGATGAACCGCGGCTCAAACGGAGCAGGTCTACAATGATACCAGCGGTATAGCAATATTTTGATTTTTCATTCCATAACCTATTCTAAAGGTCTAGCGGTATACCAAGGTATACCACATATCGGGATTCGGTTCAATGTGGGCCCAAGTCGGCATATATTTTGACCGTGTGATCTAATCTGGAAGACTAGGATTAATGTTGAGCTAATTTAGGGATTTTCTAATCCTAAATTAGGATTTCTTAACATATATAAGGAGGCTAAGAGGGGTACTTAGAAGAATCTCATATGAGAGATTAAGGAAGCAAGTCCACAGAAATCTAAGTGAATATTCGTACTTTGCTTTTAGGGCTCACCTTTTGGGATAGACTGGAGGGAAGATATGTTTGAGGAGTCGTCTACTTTATTCAGGAAGATCATCATAGGGCTAGGTGAGTGATTTCAATTATAATATTCTTCTTCTTTTTTCTTGAGATTGGTGAGGGAATGAACTTGGGGGCAAAGGATTCAATGTATTTGTAATCAATCTTGTATTAGTAAAATATATATATTGGGATTTGTTCATGTGATATAGTCACCGAACATATACTGTGTTTGACCTTTCTTGGTGCTTGCGTGAGACGTAGGTTCGTTATCTTTTAGTGGGTTGGTGCCATTTCCATAATATTTTTCGGCCAACACCAGGTTTCATTGTTGATGTTATCGTTTGTAGTTACGCACGAAACCCTTGTCGTAAAGATTCTCTCTCATAAGGTCCACCTCTTTTTATTGTATGTTATGGCAAAGAACATAAAGACACTTTTTTTGCCATCCATGAAATCAGGTTGGTTAGTGGCGTACTTGAGAAAAAATTTAATGTCGACCTTGAATTCTTATGTGATGTCCATCTTGGTCTTATATTGGGTTTAACATCCATGTACGATCAGCTAAGTATATCGATTGTCTGTTTTATTTAGTTATGAATGATTTTGCACGATAGATATATACGTAATGAGTTCAACTTTGCTAAATTAAATAACATAAGATAAATGGTATCCAATATCTACAGTTACATACTATTTAGTATGTGTTTGGTTGTAAATAAGTGAACTTACAAGTATACTTTATGGAAGTGAGATTTTGAGATATCACTTTATATACATGATTGCAACCAACATCCCTAAGGCTATCTCCAATGGGGGTTTCTATCTCTCCTATTTCTATGGTAGAAACTTTTTTAAAAAAATCTTCCAACAGTGATTTCTATCCCAATTTTTATCCTACGTGGCACTGATATAGGATGGCGAATTTATATGAGGGTTTCTATATGTAGAAATTCTTATAAAAAAAAATTCTCATAGAATTTAATATTGGACCCTACTTTTAAACTAAATCATTAAATTGACCCTTTTATTTTCTACCACGTCAGATAGAAATTAGGAACCATTGGAGAATGTGTTTTATTTGCAATTTCTATGTAGAAACTCTGCCAACTAGGATATAATTTTCCTTAAAGTACAATGCCAAGTAGGATAAAACTCAATTTTAAAAATTCCCATTGGAGATAGCCTAAGTGGCAAGCGCTACTTGATCCAAAAGTAATGATTGACGAGCAAAGCTTCGCATAGAAGAGATAAGGATATCGATGGTGTACTCTTTAATCCTTATATCTCCTCTATGTGAAACGAATAGTGTAAACCATTATCCTATTAATTGTTGGTTTCCTTGCAAGCAAGTGATAAAATTATATAAAAAAATGTATATCACTTTATAGGAAGAGATTGCCAAAGATTTCATGTTGAATTACGGTTATCTTTTCTTAAATGCAGATTTCTTCAAGTGGAATCCGACTACTAATCATGTATTAGTTTATTCTTATTTTTATCAAATGCATAAATTCAATTTTATGTCAATTCTTAAAATCGTTAGCGCATATTTTGGTATTTATACAAATTGTCATAGTTATGTCTCAAAATATCATTATTACATTATTAATTATATGTGAGAAATATTTTTTTGCGATAAAATATTTTCTTTACGGAATTTTTTTATTATGTTAGTATTATAATTTTCTTTTTCCCAAAATTTGTATATAACAACAATAATTATTTGCATAAAATTATATTATTTATTTTTTAGGTGCTTGTTAGATAACCTACTTGGTTTAGACTCATACAATTAGCTAATTATTTTAGTACTAAGTATATTAGTTAGTACTAAGTATTATGGTTAAGTCCTAAAGTATTGTCATACTCGTTCACCGATTTTGTATTTCTAAATTTTTGATATTCAATTTTTTTCCTAAAAGGTACTTATATTGTACCCAGTATCATGGAATATTTTATTGCCACATATTTTCGTGACTGGATTTCTTGTTTTATTAAGAGAGACTACCCGGGACCAGTAGAAATCCATTTGACAATTGCCATAGACCAGTATTAGGACCCGAACATAGATGCAATCCCTAAAACCAGTTCACTATTGAACCACTAGACTTGTATTTTCTTGGACGGTTGAGATGAGTTAGGGTCATTGATTCATGAGGCGGATGGATGAGATTAATTCAATCTCACATATAAGCCTTCATATTTTCTCTCTTCTTCATTCCTTTCATTTCTCTCTTTCTTTTTCTCTCCTCCTCCTCCAACCTTCAAGCCCCCAAACCCCCAAACCCTAGATATAGCCTAGGAGTTTTAGTTTTCTTCCTTCTCTTTGGAAGATATTAGAGCTAGGGTTATCTAACACAAAGGCAAGTACATCTTGCACAAAGTAAAAAAATCATAATTTTCAGAATATTTTATTTAATTTTTTTAACATATTTTTAGCTTATAATGTGTATCTAGTGATCCTCAATAATTTTAGTATTTGGCATTTTTGATTTTAATGAACGGTTTGGAGTAGATCTAAGTATTAAAGTCAGAATTTTATGAATTTCGTGGATTTGATCTCTAAAACTTAGGATTTCTGAAAACTAATTATCCCATATTGTGGGGAATTCAATTTCATATGATTTTGTCTTTTGAAATGTTGAATTTTGAGTTCAAATAAAGTTTTTATGGTCAAAACAAGTTTTAGATATTTTCATGTCGGCTGAACAAAAAGAACAGTGATGGCGTAAAACTGTGCAGAAGCCCCTTTGTAAAAATAGTGCAGAACCCCCTGCGTACAAAATGTGCAGAAGTCCCAGCATAAAAACTGCAGAGAACCCCCTCCTTTTACGTGAAAATGCGCAAAAATTCTTCCTTCTTCGTATAACTGCGCAGAAGTCCGTCCTTTTACGTAAAAAGTGTGCAGAAGCCCTCCCATTTGTGTGCAAAAGTGTGCAGAAGCCCTCCCATAAATTTAATTTTGGGCATAAAAAGTGTGCAAAAGCCTCTCCCTTGCGTACTTTTTTCACAGATTGCCATTTTTGACTATTTTGTACGTGGATGAGCTATTTTTTACTGTTCCGTATGCGGATGAGCTATTTTTGACTGTTTTGTACGCAGAAAAGCTATTTTAAGCCATTTTGACTGTTTTGTACACGTATGAGCTATTTTAGCCTATTTTAAGCTATTTTTGACTGTTTTGTGCACAAATTTGCTAATTTTGACTGTTTTGTATGCATAAAGCTACTTTTGCCTATTTTAAGCCATTTTTGACTGTTTTATACGCAAAAAAGTTATTTTTGACTATTTTTACCTATTTTGTCTATTTATGTTTGTTTTTGTCATTTTCTTCAATTAGTTGATTTTTTTATGAAATCTTGTGACCTTGTATGTGATAGTGAATTAAGAACTTATAAGATTCCTCATTACCTGAATAATAACAAATGCTTGATGTACACTATGATAGAATTATAGGCCCAACTAAAACTTTATAGTAGAAGCAATGGACGTATACCTGATCCGATATCCATGCTACGATATGAGCAGAGAAACTTTACTTGATTTAACTAATTAACCCTAAATCTTGACTTGACTATTTGTATCTGTGCTAATACTCCTTAATATCGCACTAAGGTGCTATAACTTGTATTATACACCAAGTGTGCTATCTTGCTCACGCACTGAGGTGCTACATATACATTGCGGTGTTATGTTATAGGTATATTCTTGTTACATGCTCGTTAGTACTAAAAATGAGGATTGCACGGAACCCCTGTAGCTAGTCAGAATAGCGTGGTTAGATTACTTAATTGATTATTGCATTAAGTTCAGAATGAGTCCAGATTGGAACTATAAGAATCAATATAGATTCATCCCTAGCGTACCTGTACCAAGGTACGACATCTAGGAAGATAATTGTGTGACCACGACACAAGATTCCAGATAATCGTAGGGTTAATTTGGTAACTAAAAGTTGTAGCAATATTGGGAGAGAAAGGATCCCAAGATCGTGTATGCCGACCATGTCATAAATATTAATCATGGGGAAGAAGGCTGGCCACCAGGATACTATATATCATCCGCACTAGTACAATGCAGTATCCGGCCACTAATATTATTATAACCGAGACAGTATCCCACTATAGAGGAGAACTGGAACTGTTACTGATTATTTAGCATAGTATCCTTGAGAGGGATTGATGCATTATATTTGATTCATATTGCATATTATTTGTTCGGCTAGCCCTGTTCGGACATATCACGATTTGAGGATCCAATTATATTGCACTACTGGGGTTACCCAAACATCACCTAAAAAGCCGTAGGATTGATTGGCCGTTTAATTAAATTATGTTTGATTGTGTATTGCCATCTGCCAAGTAGATTAGGGACATGGACTATTGTGGCGCGATGATTCAACACTTGTCCTTGTTTGGTTGTGGGGTTGCGCCGTTGTATTATAATAGGCATGAACCGAAGCTATATATTATATTATTATTATTATTATTATTATTATTATTATTATTATTATTATTATATTCCAGTATATTCTTGTTTGTTTATTGTATCCCTGTTTAGTAGCCTAGGGACATGGAATATCGTGGTTCGGTGGTCTAACACTTGTCTTTGTTTGGTTATGGGATTAGATTGTTGTGCTACGATAGCCTGTGAACCGAACTTATGACACAGATTATCAAGCCTAAGCATAATCACAAGTGGTATTCTGTCTTGCCGTAGTTTGGCACATCTTGTCCTTGTTTGGTTGTAGAGGTGTCCTACTGCCTCGATGATAGTATACGCGCTTACGGCTATAGCGCGGGTACTATTATTATCATTATATCTACTTTTGGTTCTTCTATTGTGTTCCTTTGTGGTACTTGCTATCAGGTCCTGACCCTGCCGATTTTGTCTGGCCAGGTTTGCTAGCAGTTCCCGAAGATCTAGCGTTACATCTGCCCCATGGCGCGCACCAGGAGCAAGGCCGCCGAGGGACATGAGTGAGTTTATTCTTCACCACTTTAATATTATTTTACTCTTTCGTCGATATTTAGTCCCCAGCACCTGTTTAGCTGGTTGTTCTTGACTTTCTGTCATTCCTTGCATGATTATATATTTAGACTGCGGCTGGCATATGGTTATGTAATATTGACACTGTAACTAGTTTATCATTTTGGGTAACTAGTTCATGATCATTCTGATGAAGTGTCGGGGACGCCTTACTAATTTATCTTATATATTTATTCTTATCGTTAATTGGTTGATTGATTGAGACATAGATGCTCTATGAGACCATAGGAGCCTTGATTATAGTATGCACCCCCTTGTCTTCTGACAGCCGTAATCGTCGTACGATGTATTATACCTTGCACGTGTAGGATCGTGTGGCAACTCTAAAGGGGAGTGAATAGAGTAAGCGTGTGTGTAGCAGAAAATAATCACCAATTTTAAATTTTAAATTAAAGGACTACTTATAAACTGCAGCAATAATATAATCAGAGTATAAGCAAAGTATAAGTAAAGTTCAGAAGAGCAAACTCAAACACAAAGAATTTTATCCAGGTTTTTCTCGTAGAGGACTAGTCTAGGTCCGAGAACTCTTTCTCGGTGTTAATCCATTATTTGTGAAATATGATACACATGCGAGTTTGATCCGAAGAGCTCGAAGACTTCAGACAGAAATAGAAAGCAGCTTTTAAACCAAGCTTGTACAACTCGACTCAACTTCTAATCGGAATGACACTTGGGTACTTAGAAGGAAAGGGAGTTATCTTGGGAATGAGAAAGATTAAAGCTCTTTGAGTAATAGAGAAGAAGAATGTTTGAGTTAATGAGTTATGTTCAAATGTGGAAATTTTTCTCTATTTATAGGATTTTTTTGAGCCGAGTTCGGATGATTTAACGTTCATAAATTTGAATGTTTGAGCCTGGTCATCCGGAAGAGGAGGCTGACTAGGAAATTAGTTCAGAGTAATCGAGTTTGGCTCGAGTTCGAGCAGAACTCGTACCGAGTTCTCTTGGTCATTTTTCTATATTGTTTTGACATTGATTTTTTAGTGTGTTTGGGTTTAGGTTCGAATCCAAAAAATTACTGGTCTGGGTTGGCTTATGTATGAGTGGACTTTGGATATAGGTTCAATCTAAATGTCAAAATTTTGTTTCAACTCACATAAGTCCTTAGACTCAAAAAAGTAAAAATTACATAACAAAGTAAAAAGAGTAACCCAAACAGAATCATCTTGAAGCAACTTGTGACAAAGTATTGCGACATCTTTCGGACCAAATTCATCTAAGTTACAATGTATCGATTCATAGTTTGGATCAATTATTAAAATCAGTTTGACCATGACCAGATGGGCCAACAATATCCCCTATTTTGATAGTTGACAAAATTGTGAATGATACGACAACTAAGATAAGATATATATTGTTCATGCAATAATATATATGTAGATATATTGCTCTCCTGATATCTCGATATGTTGCTCGCCCGCAATAATAGCTTGCTTGCTGGCTTACAATGTTGATATCTCGATATGTATGTCTCCCCTGTTGTCATTTGATCGAAATGGGAAACCTCCCCAGTAAAGTTGGAGCCAAGGTAAACAAAAAATGTGATGCAAGGAATGACATAATAAACAAAAAAAAATATAAAGGAAGCAAGCATAAAATATTCTATAGGAACATTTTATAAATAAAGAGCAATATAACTTTGCCAAAAGTTAACCAACTTAAAAACATCATTGATCTAAAGATAAATCTCATAAAAGTCTCATAAAAGAATCATAACTAGAAATAAAAACTCATAGATATTAACATCATCTCATAATGCTAATATTATCACAAAATGCTAAGCTAATGATCTCTACACTACTACTGTTCATCATTACCGGTCTCTGTCGAACGGTTGGGATCATAAAAAATAGCAGCAGGATCAAAGTATCTATGAACATCTGGATCATCAATGTGGTATCTAGTAAAGAAAGGATTACGAACCATGTGAATCGGTCCGCTGCCAGGGTATTGAGAGAAGCTGTAATGCATATCCATAAAAGAGTTAGATATAGCCAGAGCCTAGAGTATGGTGCGGTGATCCATAGCACGATAGCGCTCATCCTCTAGTCTGTGGCGATCATCTTCCAAACAAAAGTGATCCTGGAGCATAGTATGGAGGTGCTCAAGAGTGATGGGTGGAGCAAATAAGGTAAAAGCAATAAGAGGTGCAGGTGGTGCAGATGTAGCATCAACAGGTGGCACAGGTGGTAGAGCTGGGTCAGTTCTACGGGTAGTAAAGAGATAGGAGGGCTCTGCTAGATAGGGACAATCATCCAATAGAATATCAAAGTGTTGAAATATGATAGGTAAATACATAGCGTACATCAGATTCTGCCTGTTCTTACGAGCTCTAACCATAGTCTGAATGATAGTCTTTGGAAAACTAAATGAAATTCCAAATTGGAGATGATAGATAGCACAAAGTTCCAAGTTTGTGATATCATCAGTGAAGGTTTGCTTGGAAATTATCACAGAGAAAATAATGCGATGTAAGTCATAAAACTATTTGTTAAGCTGTTTGGCTTTAAGCTTACCCTGAGAACGAGGGATAGAAGTGCAAAGGGAATCCTTAAAAGAATCTAGAGTCATGCCTTCAGGGAACGTGAATTTGGTGATGTCGACAAGGGATTCACTATCGTTTGGAATATGAAGGATCTCCCCCAAATCGTCAACATCAAAGTCAATGTTTATCCCGCCGACACAAGAGTGAATGGAATTATCTTCATAGATGAGATTGCAATAAAATATTCTGATAGCATTAATATAGATTAGAAATCGAGAAACAACTAATTCATCAAGTCCCAAAGTACGTAAAGTAGGCATATAAGTAGGAAATATAGTAAAATTTATAGGGTTTACAGAACAAACAGTCCTGGTAACAAAATCATAAAACTACTTTATGGATTATTCAAGAGATAAAAATAAAAATCCATCATAATCACCCTCATTGGGCATTGATGGACTGAAAAAGGAATGAGATATGTCTTCCTGAATATTGGAAGAAAATAATTCACTAGCAACGTTCCTTTTCTTAAATAACTAAGGAGCCATTTAAAAGAAAGAGGATGGAGAGAAATAGATGATTATACCTGAAAATAAATAGAAAATATGATAGAGAACCTTAAAATCCACCTGAATCCAAAGTTTGGAGAGTTGAGAACTGTTGAGGAGAGAGAACTAAAAACTAGGGTTTAGAGAATTTAGGGTTCTAAGGAGGAGGAAGAAGGGGATGTTGTTCGTAAGTTATGGTTTTGATGATCAATAGGTAAATATAAGGAGTTGGGTTTTATTTCGAATTATGAAACAAAGGCAACTGAGTTCGGCCCGAGTTTGGTCCGAACTCTACCCGAATTCGGTTCCTTTGAACCATAATTCATTCGAGACTCAATTCTTTATATAAAGGTAGATCAATTTTGTAAGTCTAGATTTTAGGGTTTTGGACTTAATATGATAATTTATGACAAATTAATTATTACTCTGTATTCTATATTGTATCGATCATCTCATGTTAGCTGTAAGGGCCGGATCCTAGCTAGCGGTGGTCCGAAGGCACTTAAATACCGTGTCGCTTAAGGTTATTTACACCTCTTTAACAGAATGGTCCTTTCGGCTTGTACCCAAAATAAATTTTTACATTTACAAAAATGTAGAGTAGTAAAATAAACAAATTATGTAGTATCGGAGTCCAAAATACCTAATTCTCGACGAATAAAATTGAATCGATCTTTAGCTAAGGGTTTAGTGAAAATGTCTGCAAGTTGATGTTCTGTGTCAATAAATTTTAAACAGATATTACCTTATAATTGATGATCTCTTAAAAAGTGGTGTCTAATCTCAATATGTTTAGTGCATGAATGACATATTGGATTCTTAGTAAGATTTATAGAGCTAGTGTTATCACAAAAGATGGAAATATTATTAAAGGATAAATTATAGTCTTCTAAAGTTTGTTTTATCCACAAAATTTGTACACAACAATATCCTGCGGCAATATACTCAGCTTCAGTAGTTGATAATGCAACAAAATTTGGTTTCTTAGAAAACTAAGAGACTAGAGACTCTCCCAAGAAATAACAAGTACCACTAGTACTCTTACGATCGACCTTGCATCCAGCAAAATCAGCATCTGAATAACTAACAAGGTCAAAGGATATGGTTTTGGGATACTACAAGCCTGCTATCTGAGTACCCTTAGGATATCTAAGGATATGCTTAACTGCACATACATGTGATTCCTTAGGGTTAGCCTGATATCTAGCATATAGGCATAAAGAAAACATAATATCTGGACCACTAGCAGTTAGGTATAAAAGACTACCAATCATACCTCGATACTTATGTATATATGTAGGCTTGCCATTTTTATCAAGATCAAGATCAAGATTGGTTGATGTTGCCATTAGAGTTCCAATAGACTTAGCATTGTCCATATCGAACTTCTTTAGCAAATCTTTTGTGTATTTCGCTTGATTGATGAATATTTCCAGATAATTCTGTTTGATTTGTAATTCGAAGAAGAATTCTCGGATAATTCTGTTTGATTTGTAATTCGAAGAAGAAAGTAAGTTCTCCCATCATGCTTATTTCAAATTTATTCTGCATACACTTAGCAAACTCGTTACATAGCATCTCATTAGGAGATCCAAAGATAATATCATCTACATAAATTTGTACTAATAAGAGATTATCATCATGAGATTTTATAAATAAAGTAGTGTCAACTTTTCCTTTTAAAAATAATTTTTAAGTAGGAAGGAGCTAAGGTGCTCATACCAAGCACGATGGGCTTGTTTGAGTCCATATAGAGCCTTTCTAAGCTTGAAAACATGATTAGGAAATTTAAAATCTTCAAATCCAGTGGGTTGTTCTACAAAAACTTTATCTTTTATAACACCATTTAAAAAAGCACTTTTGACGTCCATTTGAAATAATTTAAAATTATGAAAATTTGCAAGCATGCGGATATATTATATTCTCATAACAGGAGCATGTGTCTCATCATAGTCAATATCTTTTTCTTGATTGTAACCTTGAGCTACAAGATGTGCTTTGTTACGAGTGACTAACCCATCCTCATTAAGTTTATTTCGGAAACCCATTTGGTACCAATGACTGAATAATCATTATGTCTGGGAACGAGTTCCCAAACTTGATTCTGTTCAAATTGGTTGAGTTCCTCTTGCATTGCGAAAATTTAAAATTTATTATCAAAATATTCTAAAATGTTTTTAGGTTCAACTTGAGAAATAAAAGCAACATTTGGAATAATATCTCTAGTTGCATAATGAGTTCTTACACCTTTCGATATCTCACCAATTACCAAGTTCTCTGGATAGCTGGTTGTAAATTTTAATCTTTTAGGTAAGTTGTCCAGATAACTTGTTCCAGTTTCATCTTCAGGAGTCTTGTTGGAGGTTATACAGATATCTTCATCATTATTGTCGCTTGCTACTTGATTGCTAAGCTCATCAAAAATAACATTAATTGATTCTTCAACAGTCATAGTCTTTTTATTAAAAATTCTAAAACCTTTACTCTTTGCAGCATAACCAATAAAAATACCTTCATCAGCCTTGGAATCAAATTTACCTAAGTTATAATTAGTACTCAAGATAAAACATTTATAGCCAAATACTTTGAAATAACTAATGGTAAGAATTCTATTAAACCAAAGCTCATAGGGAGTCTTCTTTGATATAGGTCGAATAAGAACACTATTCGAAACATGGCATAATGTATTGACAGTCTCAACCCAAAAATATTTTGAAAGGTTATACTGATTTAACATGACTCAAGCCATATCGCCCAGAGTTCTGTTCTTCTGCTCCACAACACCATTTTGTTGAGGAGTTCTATGACAGGAAAATTTATGCACAAATCCATTTGAATCACAAAAATTTTTGAAATCAGAATTTTCGAATTCGCCTCCATGATAACTTCGGATACGAGTAATCATGAAGCATTTTTTATTTTGTATCTTTTTGCAAAAGGTAACAAATTCTAAAAAAGCTTCACTTTTATTTGCTAGAAATAAACCCAAGTATATCTAAAAAAGTCATCAACAATAACATAGGCATAAAGATTACCACCAAGACTGGCGACTCTGCTTGGTCCAAATAAATCCATATACAAAAGTTGAAGGGGGTATAAAAGTACTTACAGCGTTTATTGATTTAAACGAAGATCTTGTTGCCTTGTTCTTTTCACACTCAGGATAAACCATATCTTTCTTAAAAATAATTTTAGGTAAACCTCTTAACAATTTTTTTGAAGATAGTCTGGCTATAGTGTCAATATTTGCATGTCCAATGTGCATATGCCAACCAGCTTTCATCTTTGGTTGGGTATAAGCATTTTCTTGTATTGTTAGTATTTTTCGAGAGATAAAATATATATATATATATATATATATATTATATTATCTTATTCCCTCATAAGTTATTTTACCAGTAGATCTATCATAAATAGAACATTTGTCTTTCACAAAATTAATGCCATAATCATGGTAAGCCAATTGACTAATGCTTAGTAGGTTATATTTTAATTATGTTACTAAATATACATCTTTAATTACAGAAGAAGGATGAATACCTATATTACCATTACCTATAATATGTCCTTTTATTATTGTCGAAGGAGACGTATCCTTCTTTCTTCATCGATAGAGTTGTAAATAGATTTGCATCATCAGTCATATGACATAAGCAACTGCTAATGAGAATCCATTTACTTCTAGTGTGAGAGGAAAGGTCCACCTACAATAACAGTTGAAGATGTAACCTTTGGTAGCCACTTTCTCGAGGGTCCTGATATGTTAGTTTTCGGAACCCATATATATACATGCATATCAACTAATTTTCTAATTCTATGTTGTCGTGATATGTGTCATTTAATACCACAATAATAACATGTAGAAGATGTGTTGATACTTGGTACAGAGGCATGATTTATATGTGAGACAATATGTTGTGATTTACGTGAATACTTATAATAGAATGCATGATTAGAAGGATCAGCCTTTTTGGGCTGTGTGTTCTTGGGACTTGAGTGACAAGTGTTAGATTGGGAAGCAGTCTGTACAGGCTATTTTCCTAATCTAATTTCCAACTTTTTGGAAGTGTCATATAACTCAGTATATCTAGCAGTTAAAGCATTATTTCTAATAAGTGCATCACTACTCTTTTTCTTCTCTATTTTATAATCTTCTTTGAGCTTAATAAAATCCTTGTAATGTTGCTCATTTCTAAGAAGTGCTTCGTGTAAGTTCAATCTAACTTTGCTAATTTATCTGAATCACTAGTGGATTGTGTCTTTCTGATTTCATCTAGGAGTATGGACAATCTATCAATCTCAAGTTTGTGTGCCTTGAGTTCCTTCTTCGAGTGTTTGTATTTATCAAGCAGTATTTTATGATTATCTAGAAGGTCACTAAAGGCATCACCTAGTTCATCAAATATAAAGTCGTCATATAGGGGGTTTGTAGATACCTGATCAAATGCCATTAAGCACACATTTGTAGAGTTGCGAGGATTCTCTTCTTCTTTTTCAGAATCGCTTACTTCGCTTTCATACCATATGCTTGTGTTAGCATGGTTCTTTGATGAGGTTCTTCTTTTGCTTGAATGTTCATAGCGACTTCCTTTTCTTACCATAGGACAGTCCTTCTTGATGTGGCATGTCTTCTTGCAGTTATAGCACACTGGTTCTTTATCAGTATTGTTTTTGTAGTTCTTCTTCTAGTTTGACCTTTCAAACTTTAAGAATTTTCTGGAGTTCTGGGATATAAGGGCTAAATCATCATTGTTGGAATCTTCGTCTTCTGAGTTGTCGTTGAAAACCTTTTTGTGATGTGCCTTGAAAGCGATAGTTTTTTCCTTTGGCGTTGATTCTTCAAGGTCTTTGAGGTCCAGCTCATGCGTCATCAGCTTTTCCATAAGCGTTACCAGCGACATTGTGGTGAGATCATTTCCTTTAATGCTTGTAGTTGCCTTGGGGTTCCAGCTCTTGGTGAGTCCCCAAAGCACCATGCGGATCTGTTCATGACTTGTATAATCCTTGCCAAGAGATGATAGAGGGTTTATAATATCCAGGAAGCGAGTAAACATTTGGGTGATGGTTTCATCTGACTTCATCTTGAATGCTTCATACTCTTGTGTCAACCTGCTGATCTTTGATTCCTTCACTTGAGTGGTTACTTCATAAGTAACCTCAAAAATCTTTTAAACTTCGTGTAAAGTTGTACAGGTTGATATTATGTTGAATTCAGTCATGTCTATAGCACAGAATAATGTATTAATAGCCCTAGCATCAAGACTAGCATATTTCTTTTCCAAATCAGTATATTAATCATTGGGTTTTTCAACAAGATTCTCGTCAATAACTATTCTGGCTGACTTTTTGTAGCCATCAGTGATAATTGCCCATAGATCAAAATCAAAAAATTTAAATAAAACCTCATATGTGTCTTCCAATATGTGTAATTGGTTCCATTAAATAGGGGTGGCCTATTTGTGAACTGGCCTTCACCATTGTTGGCGTATATGGGTCTTGTGTTTGCCATGAATATTCTAGAGTGTATAAACTAAGCACAGTTTAATGAAACCCTACTCTGATACCAATTGTAGGATCGTGTGGCAACTCTATAGTGGGGGTGAATAGAGTAAGTGTTTGTGCAGCAGAAAATAATCACTAATTTAAAATTCTAAGTTTAAGGACTACTTATAAACTACAACAATAAATATAATCAGAGTATAAGCAGAGTATAAGTAAAGTTCAGAAGAGCAAACTCAAACACAGAGAATTTTATCCCGGTTTCCCTCGTAGAGGACTAGTCCAGGCCCGAGAAGACTTGCTCGGTGTTAATCCACTATTTGTGAAATAGGGTACACACACACCTTTGATCCGAAGAGCACGTCAACTTCTTACAACATGAGCTTTTGATCCGAAGAGCTCGAAGACATCAGAGAGAAATAGAAAGCAGCTTTTAAACCAAGCTTGTACAACTCGACTCAACTTCTAATCAGAACAACACTTGGGCACTTAGAAGGAAAGGGAGTTGTCTTCGGAATAAGAAAGATTAAAGCTATTTGAGTAATAGAGAAGAAGAATGTTTGAGTTAATGAGTTATATTGAAATATGAAAAAATTTCTCTATTTATAGGGATTTTTTGAGCTGAGTTCGGTCCGAGTTCAGGCCAAGTTTGGATGCTTTAACATTCATAAATTTGAATGTTAGAGCCTTGTCATCCGGAAGATAAGGCTGCACTTATACATAAGCCTAGAAAATCGGTTCAGGGTAACCGAGTTCGGTTGGTCATTTTTTCAGATTGTTTTGACTTGGAATTTTTTACTAGGTTTGGGTTTAGGCTCGAATCCAAAAGAATTACTGGTCTGGGTTGTCTTATGTATGAGTAGACTTTGGATATAGGTTCAATCTAAGTGCCAAAATTTTGTTCTGACTCACATAAGTCCTTAGACTCAAAAAAGTAAAAATTATATAACAAAGTAAAAAGAGTAACCCAAACAGAATTATCTTATAGCAGCTTGTGATGAAGTGTTACGATGTCTTTCTAAACAAATTCATCTATGTTGCAATTATTGATTCCTAGTTTGGATCGATTATTAAAATCGCTTTAACCGTGACTAGATGGGCCAATAGCACGGGATAGTTGGCCATGTCCGTCTCCGTATTTCGGTATTGGAGCGTGATAAGATTTTATTGGTGGCCCATGCAGGTCTATTTTTTAGACTTATGGGGTATTATTGTTATAAGGGTCTCAATCAAAATATGTCCTCCTTGATATCATGATCCGTACTCTTCATCTTACATAACCTGATAAACTGCTTATCTACTTGTTTCCTTCTTGTCCTGTCCTTGATGTCTTGCATCCTTTTCTTCAGGGATAATTTGTCCTTTTCTATTAGAGCAGCTAACGTGGTAGAGTAGCCAACATGACATAGTTCTATGGAGCATCAACATGAGGCAATACCGCCTCAGGGTAAAATCAGGATCGAACTAATGATCGAGCAAGTTGGGGTAGAGGAACCAGAAGTTGGGCAAGACGAGCAGTAGTTGCCTTAGATCCCGATACCTCCGATAATACTATAAATACTTAACGCCCATGTACTCTTGTAAATTGTTAGAGGGATGATGGCTAATCAGCAGCATCAAATGATAGTGCAGCAGCACCAGCAGTTGCAGCTGCAGGAACAAAACATTTTGTTGCACCAGGGTTTACGAACGGCTCTGGAGAGGAGTGAGTTGATGGATTCAAGCGCATCGATCAGATTTTGCAAGCTTAACCCTAGATACTTTGACGACACAGAGGACGTTATTACAACGGATGCTTGGCTATAAGATACCGAGGCCATCTTGGTAACAGCTAGGGTTCTGGCTGAAGAACAGGTTGACCAGATTAGATTACAGCTTCAAGATCTTGCTCGTTACTGGGGGGCTTCAGAGGAGGTTGGTTTGAGGTATCCTATTTCTTGGAACTACTTCAGGACTAGATTTAGGGCCAAGTATTTTGGCATGGTGGCACGGTATGAGTTACAGGAAAGGTTTATTAACCATAGGCAGCCTGGTAGGACAGTAGATTGCTATGCAGCGAAGTTCTGTAGGCTGAGCAGGTTTGCTCCGGCGATGGTAGTGACAGAGCCAGGGAGGGAAATGAGGTTCCAGCATAGGCTTCATTTGGAGATTCTGCAGATGGTAGAGGGGCACAACTATCAGATATTTGATTCGGTATTCATTGCATCCAGGAGACAAGAGCTTACTATTCAAAGGTTGGCAGTAAGGACTGGAAGTCAGAATAGGTTCCATGCACAGAGTAGAGAAGGAGGAGAAGTACCCCAGATGTCAGCACCATTACCGGGTGTCCGTATTAGTGAGCCAACACCACAAGGACCGGTGGCGCCCATTGTGAGGCTGCAACATCCGAGGTAGCAACAACATCAACGTCAGGATATAATGGTGGGGTGTACTTATTGTGGCAAGGAAGGTCACACACAGGATGTATGTAGGACAATAAACGGACTATGCTTAAGATGTGGTAGTCCGAACCACAGGATTGCCACTTGTCCGTTGATGTAGAGCCAGGAGGGCCAATTCAGCAGTTTTTGGCATTACCAGCACCAGAGACAGTTTTGTTCCATGGGCCGGTATTAGATGTGAGGACACTAGCTCAACGTCCAATGTTGACACAGGCTCAGATGTTCCGACAGAGACAACATCAGTTGGATCAGCAGCAAGGTCAGCTCTAGGTCAGAACGACAGCCCAAAGTCATGAGCATGCAGAGTTGGGTAAGTTCTGAGGTTCTTTATGTTTAAGGTTCAGTATATAAGGCGAGTGAGGTGAGTATCCCGTCCCACTCTTCTGTCTTCGTATCTCATGATACGTGACATCTATCATGTGTCCCTGTTACAAAGGTATATCCTGGGTAGAGTCATGTTCTTGACTAAGTCATTAGTACTGGCTTACCTCAAGACCCAACCCTTGTCCTTTTTGGGATTCAATGTAGGCCAGCGATGACGGACCCCTCCCCTACTTAACTGACTCGGGAGATATATTTGTTCGTATATCTTCAGCTCTTTTTTCCTACTTATGTTGTTATTGCATGCTTATTTATTTTGCTGTTGGTTATATTATTTTATCTATATTACTATTGCTATCATTTCCTTTTTATATTTCTGTTGCTTTCATTACTTATATCACATGATTTGTTTTAGTTGTATCTTCTTTAGCAAGTTCTACTATTTGGTGTGCAGCTCGTTTGGTCTTAGCAAAATTTCGAGGACGAAATTTTTCTAAGCTGGGTAGAGATGTCATACCCGTTTCGAGATTTTGTATTTCTAATTTTTTGATATTCAATTGTTTTCCTAAAAAGTACCTATATTGTATCCAATATCATGGAATATTTTATTGCCACATTTTTTTTGACTGGATTTCTTGTTTTATTAAGAGAGATTACCCGGGACCAGTAGAAATCCATTTGACAATTGCCATAGACCAGTATTAGGACCCGAACATAGATGGAATCCCTAAAACCGGTTCACTATTGAACCACTAAACTTGTGTTTTCTTAGATGGTTGAGATGATTTGGGGTCATGAATTTATGAGGTGGATGGATGAGATTAATTCCATCTCACATATAAGCCTTCACATTTTCTCTCTCTTCTTTATTTCTCTATTTCTTTTTCTCTCCTCCGCCTCCAACCTTCAAGCCCCCAAACCCACAAACCCTAGATCTAGCCTAGGAGTTTTAGTTTTCTTTCTTCTTTTTGGAACAGATTAGATCTTGGGTTATCTAACACTAAGGCAAGTACATCTTGCACAAAGTAGATAAAGCATAATTTTTAGAATATTTTATTTCTTTTTGGAAGAGATTAGGTTATAATGTGTATCTAGTGATCCTCAACAAGTTTAGTATTTGGCATTTTTGATTTTAATGAACGATTTGGAGTAGATCTAAGTTTTAAAGTTAGGATTTTATGAATTTTGTGGATTTGATCTCTCAAATTTTGGGATTTCTGAAAACTAATTATCCCATATTCTGGGGAATTCAATTTTATACGATTTTGGCAATTGAAAAGTTGAAGTTTGAATTAAAATAAAGTTTTTATGGCCAAAATAAGTTTTAAAATATTTATGTCGGTTGGAGAAGAAGAACTCCTCCCCTGCGTAAAAACTGTGCAGAAGTCTCTGCATAGAACCCCCTTATTTTGTGTAAAAAGTGCGCAAAAATCCTTCCTTCTGCGTATAACTGCGCAGAAGTCCCTCATTTTGCGTAAAAAGTGCCCAAAAGCCCTCCCCTTTGCATATAATTACGTAGAATTCAATTCTGGGCGTAAAAAGTGCACAGAAGCCCCTCCCTTGCGTACTTTTTTCATAAATTTGCCATTTTTGACTATTTTGTAAGCGGATGAGCTATTTTTGACCGTTTTGTACGCAAAAAAGCTATATTAAGTCATTTTTGACTGTTTTGTACGTGGATGAGCTATTTTAGCCTATTTTTAGCTATTTTTGACTATTTTGTGCGCATATTTGCTATTTTTGACTGTTTCTTATACTGAAAGCTAATTTGCCTATTTTAAGCCATTTTTGACTGTTTTGTACGCAAAAAGTTATTTTTGCCAATTTTTGACCATTTTACCTATTTTTTGCTATTTATGTCTATTTTTGTTATTTTTTTAATTAGTTGGATTTCTTAACAAATCTTGTGACCTTGTATGTGATAGTGAATTAAGAAATTATATGTTTTTTCATTACCTGAATAATGACAAATTCTTGATGTATACTATGATAGAATTATAGGTCCAACTAAAACTTTATAGTAGAAGCATTGGCCATATACCTGACTCGATATCCATGCTATGATGTGAGCAGAGGAATTTTACTTGATTTAACTAATTGACCCTAGATCTTGACTTGACTACTTGTATCTGTGATAATACTCCTTAATATCGCACCGAGGTAATATAACTTGTATTACGCACCAAGTGTGTTATCTTGATCGCGTACTGAGGTGCTACATATATACTATGGGGTTATGTTATAAGTATATTCTTGTTACATGCTCGTTAGTACAAAAAATGAGGATTGCATGGAACCCCTGTAGCTAGTCAGAATAATGTGGTTAGATTACTTAATTGATTGTTGTATTACGCTCATATTGAGTCCAGATTGGAACTGTAAGAACCAATGCGGATTCATCCCTAGCATACCCATACCAAGGTACGACATCTAGGAGGATAATTGTGTGACCACGACATAAGATTCCAAATAACCGTAGGGTTAATTAGGTAACTGAAAGTTGTAGCAGTATTGGGAGGGAATGGATCCCGAGATCGTGTATGTCGACCACGTCATAGATATTAATCATAGGGTATAAGGCTGGCCACCAGGATATTGTATATCATTCACACTAGTGGAGTGCAGTATCTGGCCACTAATAATATTATAACCAAGCCAGTATCCCACAATAGAGGAGAACTGAAACAATTACTGATTATTTAGCACAGTAGTCTTGCGAGGGACTAGTACATTATATTTTATTCGTATTATATATTATTGGTTAGGCTAGCCCTGCTCAGACATAGCTCGATTTGAGGATCCAATTATATTATATTACTGAGGTTAACTAGATATCACCTAGCAAGTTGTAGGATTGATTGGCCGTTTAATTAAATTATGTTTGTTTGTGTATTGCCATCTACCAAGTAGCTTAGGGACATGGACTGTCGTGGCACGATGATTCAACCATTGTCCTTGTTTGGTTGTGGGATTGCGCCGTTGTGTTACAATAGCTCATGGAGCGAAGCTATATTATTATTATTATTATTATTATTATTATTATTATTATTATTATTATTATTATTATTATTATATTCAAGTATGTTCTTGTTTGTATAGTGTATCCATGTTTAGTATCCTAGGAACATGGACTATTGTGGGGCAGTGGTCTAACCCTTATCCTTGTTTGGATGTGGGCTTAGATTGTTGTTCTACGATAGCCTGTGAACCGAAGTTACGACACAGATTATCTAGCCTAAGCATAATCGCAAGTGGTATTCCGTCTTGCCATAGTTCGGCACCTCTTATCCTTGTTTGGTTGTAGAGGTATCCTACTGCCTCGATGATAGTATACGCGCTAACGGTTATAGCGCGGGTACTATTATTATCATTATATCTACTTTTGGTTCTTCTCTTGTATTTCTTTGTGGTACTTTCTATCGGGGCCTGACCCTGCTGGTTTTGTCTGACCAGGTTTGGTAGCAATGTGCAAAGATCCAGCGTTACATCTGCCCCATGGAGCGCACCAGGAGCATAGTCGCCGAGGGACATGAGTGGGTTTCTTCTTCACCACTCTGATATCATTTTGCTCTTTCGTCGGTATTTAGCCCCCGGCACCTGTTTAGCCGGTTGTTCTTAACTTTCTGTCTTTCCTTGCATGCTTTTATATTCAGACCGCGACTAGCATATGGTTATGTAATATTGATACTGTAACTAGTTTATCAGTTTGGGTAACTAGTTCATGATCATTCTGATGAAGCGTTGGGGATGCCTTACTGCTTTATCTTATATGTTCATTGTTATCGTTCTATGGTTGATTGATTGAGACATAGATGCTCTGTGAGACCAAAGGAGCCTTGATTGTAGTATGCACTCCCTTGTCTTCTGACAGCCGTAATCATCGTGCGATATATTATACCTTGCATAGGATAGATGGTTATGTCCGTCTCCGTATTCGGCACTGGGGCGTGACAACTTTTACTAAGGAAATATCTTTCCCAATAGTACCACATACCCCCCCAATAGTGCCAGATAACCCCCTACCCATGCTTGGCCGGTCACCCACCCCCATGGAGGTTACCATGCCTCTCCATGCTCCTTGGTGACTCACCTAGTCTAGGTTTTATTGTATTTTAAGTTTTTTTTTTGTTATATAACCCAAAACCCACCATTTTTAACTCATTTTCACTCACTACTCCTCCACAACTTCAAAATACTCTTCTTAGAGCACTTCTCCAGCCAAGGCAAGTCCTCATACCCCTATTTTATTTACATTAATTTTCCTTTTGAGTTATAGAAACTATAGTATAAGTGTAGCATATTAAGTAGTATCTTAAGTAGGACACATTTTGGAATTTTTTTTTATAGTCTGTGTGCAACTATGTTTTCATGTAGTAAACTTTGTTAAAACCAAATTATGTCTAAAATAATTATGTATAGGACTCAATAAGATTTCAGAAAATCTATGATATGATAGTATTTGGAATTATATGCTAAATTTTATGATCCATGCAACACATATGTTACGTACGGTAAATTATTCTGGTTGTGCAATATTTTTGTGTTACTATTTTCTTTTAGAAAACATTATTAAAACAAAATTTTGTCTAAAAGAATTATGTAGAGGACTTAATAATCTTCCAGACAATATATGATATGATAGTATTTGGAGTTATATACTATGAGTTATGAGTGGTGCAACACAAATGTTTCAAACTCTGAATAATTCTGGAATTATCTGTGCAATATTTTTGTCTAATTTCGTCTAATAAACTTTATTACAATAGATTTTTGTCTAAAAAGATTATGTAGAGGATTCAATAAGCTTTCTATAAATGTAGGATATGAAGGGAATTTGGATTCATATATTAAGAATTATAGACCTTGTAACACAGATGTTACAAATTGTGAATGATTCTGGAATTAACTGTGTAGTATTTTTGTCGGGTTCTTTTCACTTCATAAACCTTGTACAAATCAAAATATGTCTAATAGAATTTTGTAGAGGGTTAAATAACCTTTCCATAAATATATGATGGAATTTTGAGTTATATGTTAGTAGTTATATCTGCATAATGTAGGTGTTACATGCTATAATTGTTGTATATTTCATATTTGACTTAGTCTAGAAGTTCGCTATAGTAAATTTTTAAACCCTAACCCATATATATATATATATATATATATATATATATATATATATATATATATATATATATATATATATATATATATATATATATATATATATATATCAGAGCACGACTTTATGTCGTTGGACTTCGTATCGATTATCTCAGTTTTGAAAACTCGTTCGTGGGTAAAGAACTATACGCTCTCTCTCTCTCGTTGTTCCGTCAGGATATTCCATACAATGAGTCTAAACATCTTCGAAAAGTACATGTGAATGCTATGATTGCTTGAATGAGATAGTAATGCGAAGGCCTTTGTGCCAAACTGTGTCAAACTTTATGGGAATAGACTCGTGTTAGAATTTGCAAGTTACGTAACCAAGAAAGCCTTATGAAAATACTAAGCAGGTTAACATATGAAACTAGAATATCGTTTGGATGGGATAGATGTGCACATAATATTTCGGCTAAGTTGTGTTGAGTATCGTGCACCAAGACCCTTTGGTGTGAGCTAATTTGTGAGCGAGTTTGGGATATCGTTCGGATAAGGATAAGTTAAAATTATAATGGCTATCGGTAGACACATTATCGGATTATCGCTAAGACGAATATGGAGAATCGTGCTTAGATTCTTAGAAATGGTTCGAACGAATACTTGAGTCAATAAGTTATAAAAAAATATGGTTTATGTGAATGACTATCGATAAAGGTATATAAGAAACTCCGATTATCGAGGTGACGCTAGGGGGTCGTATATAAGTTTAAGGAACGAACTGGATGGATATATGAGCAATGCGAATGCTATTGAGAATTTATTTAGATAACTCGATTCCTGAGTGGTGTATGCGCTAGCTCAGGAACTTACAAATGATTTGAGGATAGAGTGAGTTTTAAGGATTCATAGAGTATAGCTCGAACCCTGAGTGGTGTATTGGTCGTCTTAGAAATGTTCGAACTAATCGAGGATTTTGAAATAGCAAACGAGTCTAGCAGCAAACGACGTGATTGTGCGAAGCCTTAGTATAAGTAATGCCTAGCAAGTAAATAAATTCGAAGGAATCATGCAAGATTTTATTCGATCGAGTTATAATGTGTTGAAACAGGAGATAAGGCTTATACGGATTAGGGATTCAGAGTAATGAGACCAACATCTTGGTCGAGAAAACTTAGTAAATCATACAAGAAAATTTGAATTGAATCAAACAAATTAAAACTTGAGTTTGAGATAGAAAAATCGAGATACGATCTGGAGTTAGCGTGATGGAAGATAGCGTGCATAAAAAATCAAAATTTAGTAGGATATGCAATATAATTTAGCTTAAGTACGGATGTTATGGTTTCAAATTTAGAAGACTTGATACGATATCAATAAGTTGGAACATATCACAGATTGATACAAGTTAAGAAAATGTGTGGTTTAATGATTGAGGTAGGAGATAACGGACTTAACCTTGAGTTGGACGAACGATCTTGAATTTAGTTCGAAAGATAACACTCGACATCTGGCCCGGATGTTAACAATTATCACACGGGAGCGCTGGCATGGTGATTTCACGTCCAGCGGGGATGATTGTCATAACCCACACCGGTGTAGGGATGCAAGTCAGAAACAACGCCCAGCCTACGCCGCAGCATCGGCGGTAGAACGCTGTCTTGGTCTACTATACTATCTAAATATCTCACAATAATATAAAATCTGCCAACAATATCTCACACAAAACTCAATCATAATTTTAAAGCACGAGAAGATATGAAGAAAGTTTAACATAACTATCCATATAATATATAACAACACCAAAAGAACAATAAACAAACTCTCAATTATGAGCCGGAAACAAATCCGGTACCAAAGTGCTAAATAAACTAACTATGAAAACTAGTGATCCGGATAAACCTTTCGATAATCACTCTAGAACTAGTGGGTCCAAGTCTGCACCATCTATAAGTCGAAGTCTATAGTATGTCGGACACCAATCTCTCGGATCCTCTGAAAAATATTTTTCAGTCAGGAATGGAGCAAAGTACATCTCTAACAGCAGTTCTAAATCAATGATATAAATTATATAGCAGTAAATAGATGTGAATATATAAGATGCCATATACATGTACAAGAGATACGCAATAAAGGCAATACTGGAAATAAATACAAGAATAAACAATATGACAATGAACAAGAATACTAATGACTAAGTGAGTGAGTACCAGCTTTAACATGTGATCAGCTTGGGAACTTGCACAAGAGTAAATGGCCTGGTTAATCATACATGCGGTGTATGATCAACACTCACAAGGAACAAGACTTGTACAAGGAAGGTATGATCACATATCTACACTACATACTCCCTAACCCCGACTGGTATAGTGGATCCAACCATGGTATGGCATGGGATTCCCTAAGAAGATAGCGACTCTTCTCGAGAATCAGTATATGTACATGCACAAGATAATCAATAAAATAAGACTTGCACAAGATACACCATATACAAGGAATAACATCACATGATGTGATCCGGATATACCAATCCGTCTAACCATTGTGCCAAGAAACATGGATATCTATACTAGATACAATGAACATAGAGGATATCATAAATGAGAAACTATCAGAAAATGTACTCGCCTGAAGTCCAGATAAATAGTCTCACAGATGTCTAATACGGTGCATCGAAGACCTAGATATGGAATATAACATCAATACAAGGTTCTGGAAAGAAATAAGTTAAACTAGTCAACTTCTAGGTCATAAAGCCATTTCTAAGTCAAAAAGTTAAACTAGGTCAACTCTAAGTCAAACTATTTAAACTACTTATTTCTAGGTTGCATGAGTCTATCTCAAAGATATTGGGTTCATACACTATGAATCTAGGTCATACAAGATAAATCTTAGGATACCGTATCTCAGTATCCGCAAACAATAGATAAATATCACATATCTATAATAAAGTAATATTAAATACATAAATCCTAATTACACATGCTAAATGGATACCTTGGTTTCGAACCAACTTGGTATCGCAACAATAAACCTCTATCTTGATGTCCAAACCCAATACCTTGGGTTTCCTCAATACCTTGGCATTTACCTTGGTATCTCAAGGTAATTGCCAAAACCTTATTTATACTAACTACCCAACTATAACTATAAACTACCATGTATTTAATATTTATACAATACTATATACCTTATTTTAGTCACCTTAGTACCAATCCATAATTAGTCTACCTCTATCCCCTTACTATGCCAATACCTATTTCTAATACCTTGATACATCTCAAGGTAATCCAAAACGCTAACATATGACTAATTACATATATATAAACCCAACTAATACTAAATATCACCAATACTATAATGTATGTATATCCATTCATAGGGACTAAATATGATATAATGTTTCTACCTACTATATATATATTATTATATATATCTAACTAACCACTAACCATAACATATAAATTACCTTAACTACTCAAACTAATGACTAATATATATATATATATATATATATATATATATATATATATATATATATATATATATATAAAAACATTTAACTAGATAAATATCAAACTACTAATAAATACTAGTTAACTAATACTAGTAAACTAACCAACTAATCATTATAATATAGTATACTAAAGCATAAATACCAATTAGAATTATACATATATACTAATACTATTCATATATATACATATATATATATATATATCTATAATACATAAATACATAATATCTAATATAAACTGCAGAACTGTCATAAAAATCTACCAACTATCGCTGAAAGCTGCTGATACTACTGATACCACTACTGTTTCCGTGACAGTTTTCTGCCGCTGTCACTAAAACTGCTGCCACTGCTGTTGCTGATTGTTGTGTTGTTATTGCTATAGCTGCACAGTTGTCGTTATTGCTGCCATTGTTGTTGCTTTGCTGCTGCTGTGTGCTATTGTTGTTGCTGTTGTTGGTGACGCTGCTGTCACTAATGCTGTTGCTATGTGCTATTGCTGCTGTTATCTTTGGTGACGCTGCTATCACTATTGCTGTTGATTGCATCTCCCATTCTCTTCCTCTTATATATATATATATATATATATATATATATATATATATATATACTTATATATATAACTCTTAATATATAACTATGTATACACACATACACCTCCACATACATATATGTATATATATATGTACACATTAAATATATATAATAATATAGTAACATATATTCACACATAACATATATACTATATATATATATATATATATATATATATATATATATATATATATATATACTATAATATTAAATAGCTCTTACATATGTAGAATAATAGCTACATAAATATATATACACAACAATATATATATATATATATATATATATATATATATATATACATATATATATATATATATATATATATATATATATATATATATATATATATATATATATATATATATATATACACACACACATCACCAAGACTAAGAATAATTTAGAAATAGATCTAGAATTAAATTGCACAAACACATGGAGTGTATCACACCCGTATCCCACTAGATCTAGGATACACTTGCGATACGAGTCCACCACACATCCAAACGTACCTCGAAGGACACGAGCATGTCTAATATATTATTTATGAACAATACGAAGAGTCAAACACAAATTTATGTGTCTGTGTCAAAATATGACATGCACAAAGTCCCGTGTTGGAGAAAAAACTTCCAAATCAACACGTATCACCAAATTGTTGGGATACGACCTACACGTACCCAATTATGGACACGACACTAGCCCCAAACACACAAGCACATGCCAAATTGATCTATAGGACCAATGACACACATAACAAGTGTGAATCTCGGAATTCTTCCAAAATTGACACAAAAAGCACCATAACTTTCTCAATAGGCCTCCTATGAACACAAAACCAAATCCTATGGGTAGCCTATGAATATGGGTTAATTTCTCATAGTTAAATCTCAGATTTAGAACCTAAATTATGGGGAAAAAATTGAATTTTACCTATTGAGAGATGGATTTCCAATGAAACATTCAAAATAGTAAAATGAGCCTTCAACTTGAAGATTATTGCTCCTCTTTGTAGATCCATGCTTTCTTCTTGTAGATCCTTGCTCTACTAGTCTCCAATGGTGATTTGGAAAGAAATTAGGGAAAATTTTGGTAGAGATTTGATGGAATTTGGTTAAGGGAAATTCTAGATCTAGATTTGGAATAAAAAATGAAGAGAGAGAAAGTGTTCATCCTCTTTATATAGGCCTCACTTGCCCCCTCCCTCAAGCTACTATGTAAAGTCTAAAATACCCCTTGGGGCCTCTCATAAAAAAATTAATTAAGGAGGGCAGGTTCTAGTCTAATGAATTTAACTTAATTAATCATCCTCCTAATGATTGGGCTTCTAATTATTGGGCTCAATTCTAACTAGAATTAAATGTTGGTCCATGAGTCTAAACTAAACTAGTTAGGTCCACTAACACAAGTCCAAAAATAAATCTAACATGCTAACAATAAATAAATATTCCACATGCACAATATTTAATTAATTACCAAATGACAAAATTATCCTTTCCTAGAAAATATGATAGTGACAATGATCGTACTCACGGGAACATGTACGATGATATTCAGCCAAACTCGATAAAATGGAACATAATGAACGTGGATAGACTTTGGCTCAAGGATTTGATCTTAGTTGTTTGAGGAATGCTAGAAGTAGACTATGGATTGATCGAACGATAACATTAAAGTTGCACATTTGGCTGGACGAATTATGATCACGGCATGAACGGTTATTAGATGAACATGACTTGGTAGATTAATATATATATATATATATATATATATATATATATATATATATATATATATATATATAACTTGGATGAAACAAAGTGTAACGATAAGGTATCTTGATTGTTTCGATGATAACCATAATATTTGACGTTCATGTCTTATGCGAGCGCAACTTCTTGCTCGCACATGTGTCATGCCCGGATGAGGACGATTATTCCGCGGAAGCGTTGGCGTGGTAATATCACGTCCAGCGAGAATGATCAAATTTACGGGAGATTGGAGCATAAAAATTGAAGGATCGTCTTGACTTATGGTTCAATACGATAAGACGAGTTTTAGGATACAAGTGAATCGAAAGTGTTTCGAGGAGAAGTTAGGCTAGAACGTGAAGTAAGTTACGATTGATAGTTTTGTGAATGGATACATGAATCGTATTGGACGACTTAGAGTTTATGATTGAGATCGGTGATTAAAAATTTAATCATGACTGGTGGTCTAAACTTAGAATGATTGGATATGAGGATTCTATCGAAACATATTCGAGAAAATAGGCTATGTGAGTCATTAGGTTTGACATGCAACGTAGATATATCTTGGATTCGGTTGAACGAATGTCTTAGAAACAGCTTTATTAAAACAGACTCGGACCATGTACAAATGAATGTGTTGATGTAGTATGATGATATGTGCTTGATGTTTAGAAATCTGAGTGAAGCGAGCTTGGAAAGAATATCCCGTATGAATAAATAATGGTTTGACCTTAGGAATTAGGGTGAATATCGTGCAATAAATTTTCATAATGAAAATCATGAACTTGAAATATACCTATGACCTTGTGACCTGACCTAGCGGTTAGGAAGACGACCCTATGCTGAGTGAAAGAACTTGTGTGACCGACTTTAGATTATTATTTGATCAAGCCATAGAACTAGAGCAGCAAGACTTACAGTTAGACTTAGAACGATAAGTGTGTGCTAGAAGTTGATGTTTAATACGAACGGATTGGATGATATGACTTGGATGCTAGCCGGTCGGTCGATCGGATAGATCGTGCTTGACGATTGTACAATGCTTGATTTGAGTGGAATTGGAAATGACTTAGATTTTGATTGACCCTGCTTGTGGTATCATGGTAATTCATAAATTAGAACCCTTAATATTTTTACGAGTAGCTTGTCCGACTTCGCTATCGCTAAGTTTGGTTAAAATGCATATGTTTGGGGGACACCTTGAACGTGTGCACGATCCAAGACTCAGTGATATGTTAAACTCGAGTATAAAGACTTCGCTATCGCTAAGTTGGTTGACATGCATATATTTGGGGGACGCCTTGAATATGTGCACGATCTAGACTCCGCGATATGCTGATCTCGAATGCCAGTGTAAGTGAATGTGTTAGATGCATTCGCATGGATGAGTATAACATTTGGGTAAGTTAGCCTCAACCTAAAATTTTCGTACACGATAGATTGTATCATACCATGTGTTAAGCGATATATGCTTCGTGCTATGATGCACTAGAGGCTGAGTCAGAGAACACGACGATCGAGTGGAGATAGACAGCTCGAATTAAGTCATAGAGTTATTTAATAAAATAGACCCAGCACACATGCGACACGAAACGAGGAAAATGAGTAGAAACTTGTATTCAAAAGGGGTCTAAGGATACAGAGAAATACACTTAAGTTAGATTCGATAGTGCGAGATAGAACAGTTTGCGCTCAGGAAGTCTTGAGGACGAGACTTGTTCTGAGTAGTGTATAATATAACGACACGCTCCATAACAATGCGGATAGCTGATTCAAATAGTACAAGTGTGATGACTTATCCCGCCTTGCTCGGCGAGAAGACTCACTTGAGGCAAAGGATTCAAACTTAGCCCTTTAGAAGTTCAGACTTAGACCTTCAAAGATGCGCTCAAAATATCGCTCTACCGAGGCGAATCATCGCTATGGTGGGTGGCTACGATGAACCTATCTTTGCTTAGCCTGCACACTTAAAAATATGGATAATACATGCTAGTCGCTAGGCGAATCACCCCTCGCATGCTAATAAAGAATACAACGCACCTAGCTAAGGAAATAATCCTATTTTGTATTGCTTGTGTAGAACATGGAAATAAAACTTGGATTATAGATGGTTCCTCGCCCTGCCCCTTAGACTGTGCTAGTACAGCCGTCCGATGTTTCTAGTAGAGTATGTCGCACGTTTTTTATAATGCTTATGTTCATACTGATGCAATGCTTGTCTGCTTTACGTGCTAACTAGTAATCGCTCATTTTATTTCAATGCTTGCCACATAGTTTCATGCCACGAACGAAGTAACACCATACATGTCTTGTATCATCTAGTTTAGGTAGAAAGACTATCAAAATAGTCATTTTCGAGCCAAGTAACAAAAATATGGAAAGACTTCGGGACCATAAGGTCGCCAAGACGGTTTTCCGTACCGGAAACTGTGTAATAAAATATTGGAAGAAATGATAAAAAAGTAATAGAATTATCAAGTAAATGAACTGAATTGCACTGATAAGTAATTAAGAATAAGAATAGCTCTGGATGGCTCATAGCGGGCTCGTATCGCACTACCACCTTCGTCGTTCGGGGTGGCTCATAGCGGGCTCGTACCGTATTACCACCATCGTCGTTCGGGTTAGCTCATAACAGGCTCGTGTCGCACTACCACCATCGTCGTTTAAGAACAAGAAGTGAAAAGATAAGTGAACAAGAATAAATAAAAGAGACTTGCATCATCGCGGACAACTTGTGCACAAGGTTTGTATAGTTTATGGGAACGGCCGTCAAGAACACCGGGCCGGTGTCGACCTAGGTTGGAACTTATTATATATATTCGTGCTTGGTTTAACTTGGTTTTATCTTTAGACAGGGAAGAACGAAAGATAAGTTGTTTAGTCTCGCAGTGTTACTCTCATATCGTGCGTCGCATTACCACACGAGTTAGGCTTATAATATATGCCATGAAACTGATCCTAAGACAAGATTAGAAAGACAACTTAATAGATGATGTACATAACTAGTACAACATGTTGGATTCATTGAGCAGACGAGAAGCCTGCCCACCAGTGCATTCATGTACTGATAACCCACCAGATTGCTTGCAAGGTGCGGAAGATCCTTGTTCGGTACGGAGTATCCCCTCGTGTGTGCTCAGGCGTGGAGTTTGCTCTGGAGCCTTGGAGTATTGTGTCCAAAGTTGAGATATATATATACAAGACATAATGTATTGGAACATCGTCTATGTATCAACCTATGTTATAAGAAACTGGCACACTTTTTTTGATTTGAGAGAGAGAGAGAGCTTGAGCGACTTGTAATCTTGGCCTAGCACCGCTTGTAACCTTATTCATTATTAATAAAGGACTTGTTATTGTATCATACTTGTGTTTATTCAATGCTTCCACTATAACGACTTTGTGAACTAGTTATCGAATTGTCGTTTAATCGTGTCGTTCAAATTTTTACTGCATTGGAGACTATATGTGTGACTCCGTGTCTTAGCTATTTTATCGCATGTTCAGATCATGGCCTTGTGCGGGTGCAGCTTGTGCTCGCACGGCATCATATCTTGATAGGAACGGTCGTCCTGCAGGAACGTTGACGAGATGATTCGCGCCTAGCGGGGACGGCCGATCCTGCGCGAGATCGGGGTTCCAATACATTATGTCTTGTATATACCTCTATTAATAATCATCCACACAAACTATATTTTGAGTCATAACTTATCGACACGAATAATTGCCCGAACTATTTCTCAAAGTCCTAATATGATTCCCATTATTCGCCTTAGCGAATGTCCAATAACATTTCTATCAATAACCATTCTAAGTCTGACTTATCTTATCCGAATGATATCCCAATATCACTCGCAAACTCACTAGCACCAAAGTTCTTAGCGCACTATACTCAACACAACTTAGCCAAAAGGCTGTGTGCATAGCTATCTCGTTCGAACGATATTTTAGTCTCGAATACAAACCCACTAGCATTATAGTAAGGTTATTTAGGTTCGCACGTAACTTATAAATTTTAAGAACGAGTCTATTCCCACGAAGTTTGACACATTTTAGCACAAAGGCCTTCGCATAACTATCACGCTGAAGCAATCATATCATTCACATGCACTTTTAAAATTATTTAGACTCGTTATATAGAATATTTTGTTGGGACATTGAAAGAGACCATATGTAACATAACCTACGAATGAGCTTTTGAAAATGAGATAATCGATAAGAAGTCCAAGGACGTAAAGCCGTGCTCTGATACCAATATGTTACGTCCCAATTGTCACGCCCCGTTCTCCCGCAGGCAAATCGGCCGTTCCCGCTAGGCGGGAATCACCCTCGCCAGCGCTCCCGCGGAACGATCGCTTGACCCATCCGGGCGTGATGCCGTACGAGCGTGAGCCACGCCCGTGCAAGGCCGTGGTCCATTGGCTGGCGGTAAGAGTTCTAAGCCACAGAGTCGCACAGATTTTTTGAGTGTAGCGGAGTCATGAACGCATAGGCGATCGGTAACAAGTTCACTGAGTTGACAATATAGCGGAAGCATTGAAACACAAGTTGAAGTAAAGCAAGCTCTTTTATTGATATGAACAAGTGTTACAGGCGGCGTATAGCCGAGATTACAAGTCGCTCAAGCTTATCTCTCTGAAACAGTAAAAGCGTGCCAAGTGGCTACAATTGTGGAATGATTGTACAGGCGATGATCTGGCGATGTTCAGGCGAGTTCCAACATTATGTCTTGTATATGTGCTTCAGTTTCGGATGCACCGTTGCTTCAGAGTGATCTCTACACCTTAGCATGCACGAAGGAGGCATCCGCACCGAACGAGGTTCTCCCTCACCCTGCATACAAACTGGTGGATTATCAGTACATTGAATGCACTCGTGGGGAAGCTACTCGCCCGCTCGACAAATCCAAACACGTAATACAGGTTCCGTGCACAACTATTAAGTTGTCTTTCTAGTTGCCTTAGGATCAGTTTCATGCAATATTTGAATAGCCTAACTCGTGTGGCAGTGCGCCGTGCGACATGAGAGAAAACACGGCGAGACTTACCATTTGGCCTTCCCTGTCCAAGGCAAACATTGTTAATTCGAGCACGAGCAAGTATAAACATTCAGGAGGCATAGCATATGCAAACACGATATTTTTTGGGCAAGATCACGTTACAAGTATACGATTTACAGGAGTATCAGGTGTGTTGCATACAATGATTTACTTAAAATATACTTGACACCATTCGGTGTCTTTTACCTGACTATCAGAATTACCTGCACAACTTACCATGCCTTCCCTGCCACGAAGACACAAGTTAGTATGCAACAGGTTCAAATATACTTGATGATCACTGGCTTGATTGCCATAAAGGACTTAGTCTGTGACGAAGATGGTTTGCTACGTGCAAATACGAGAGGTGCCGCATACCATCCCGTCCAAGTACGTGAGACTAAACGTGAGTTCCATCCGGAGCCGGAACGGTGCCAGTGCCCCAGCAACCGCCCGCAGGAACTATACCTTGTGCACAAGTTGTCCGTGATCAAACAATAACATTCATTCGCCCGAAGGCTACGTGATTCGCCCGGAGGCTACGTGATTATCGCCCGGAGGCTACGTGAGTACAAGACAAGCAGTATTGCATGATTTATTCATATTGCATCTACGTTCCATTCATGCATTCAGAATTGAGCTTATACATTACACAATATAATAACGTTAGACATTCGTAAGCAGGCAAGCATGTGTTTCTAAGGAACATAAGTAAACACGTTGCTCGGACCCGAAGGTAAGCCGAAAGATGAAACCGTTAGGGACTTAGCATGCGAGGGTCTGAATACAAGAAGTATTTCAAATTTCATGTTTTAGCATAAGCAGTACAAGTTGGGATTATTCCCTTAGCTAGGTGCGTTGGATTTATTAGCATACAGGGGGTGAATCACCTAGCGACTAGCATGTATCATTTTAGATTTTATGTGTGCTGGCTAAGCAAAGACAAGTTTACCGTAGCCACCCACCTTAGCAATGATTCGCCTCGGTAGAGCGATACGTCAAGCAAGCCTCTGAAAGCCTAAGCCGGATTCCTGTAGCGACAAGTCTGGATATCCTTTGCTTCTAGTTGAGGCAAATCGGGTCGGGACAATTGCACTTTTGCCGATTGAGTCGGCAGTCCGCTAGAACGGAACGGGGTATTACATCCTACTCAACTCAGAAAAAAGTCTCGTCCTCGAGACTTACTGAGGACAAGCAGTAATCTAGGGTTGAGGCAATCCTAGACAAGTTATTGTACTTGTTCATTTGGATATTCACTTGCACAAACGTCGAAATCAGCATATCGCTTAGACTGGATCGTGCGCACTTTCGAAGGGCCCCTCTAGCGTGAGCACGTCAACCAGCTTAGTGATAGCGAAGTCTTAGCACTCGAGTTTTACCTTTTCTTAAGTCTTGGATGGTGCACTAGTTCAAGGCGTCCCTTGAAAAGATGCATTCAACCAAACTTAGAGTTAGTGAAATCGGACAAGCTACTAGCGATACTCTCATGGGTTCGCACAGGTTGGCACAAAGGCCACTCGCAGCACAGCATCATACAAGCAAGCATATCATTCAAAACGCATTTTGAAAGTATTTAGACTTATTGTTGGAACATTCCATCGAGGAATTGAGAGAGAGCATGCACATAACCCACGAACGAGCTTTCAAAACTGTAATAATCGAATTGAAGTCCAAAGGTGTAGAAGCTAGGCTTTGATACCATTATGTCATGCCCCGTTCTCCCACAGCAAATCGGCCGTTCCCGCTAGGCGGGAATCACCCTCGCCAGCGCTCCCGCGAAACGATCGGTTGACTCATTCGGGCATGATGCCGCACGAGCGTGAGCTACGCTCGTGCAAGGCCATGGTCCATTGGCTGGCGGTAAGAGTTCTAAGCCACAGAGTCGCACAGATTGTCCGAGTGCAGCAGAGTCATGAACGCATAGGCGATCGGTAACAAGTTTACTGAGTTGACAATATAGCGGAAGCATTAAAACACAAGTTGAAGTAAAGCAAGCTCTTTTATTGATATGAACAAGTGTTACAGGCGGCGTATAGCCGAGATTACAAGTCGCTCAAGCCTATCTCTCTGAAATAGTAAAAGCGTGCCAAGTGACTACAATTGTGGAATGATTGTACAGGCGATGATCAGGCGATGTTCAGGCGAGTTCCAATATTATGTCTTGTATATGTGCTTCAGTTCCAGACGCACCGTTGCTTCGGAGTGATCTCCACACCTTAGCACGCACGAAGGAGGCATCAACACCGAATGAGGTTCTCCTGCACCCTGCATATAAACTGGTGGATTATCAGTACATTGAATGCACTGGTGGGAAAGCTACTCGCCCGCTCGACAAATCCAAACACGTAATACAAGTTCCGTGCACAACTATTAAGTTGTCTTTCTAGTTGCCTTAGGATCAGTTTCATGCAATATTTGAATAGCCTAACTCGTGTGGCAGTGCGCCGTGCGACATGAGAGGAAACACAGCGAGACTTACCATTTGGCCTTCCCTGTCCAAGGCAAACATTGTTAATTCGAGCACGGGCAAGTATAAACATTCAGGAGGCATAGCATATGCAAACACGATGCTTTTTGGGCAAGATCACGTTACAAGTATACGATTTACAGGAGTATCAGGTGTGTTGCATACAATGATTTACTTGAAATATACTTGACACCGTTCGGTGTCTTTTACCTGACTATCAGAATTACCTGCACAACTTACCATGCCTTCCCTGCCACGAAGACACAAGTTAGTATGCAACAAGTTCAAATATACTTGATGATCACTGGCTTGATTGCCATAAAGGACTTAGTCTGTGACGAAGATGGTTTGCTACGTGAAAATACGAGAGGCGCCGCATACCATCCCGTCCAAGTACGTGAGACTAAACATGAGTTTCGTCCGGAGCCGGAATGGTGCTAGTGCCCCAGCAGCCGCCCGCAGGAACTATACCTTGTGCACAAGTTGTCCGTGATCGAACAATAACATTCATTCGCCCGAAGGCTACGTGATCCGCCCAAAGGCTACGTGATTATCGCCCGGAGGCTACGTGATTTATCGCCCGGAGGCTACGTGATTATCGCCCGGAGGCTACGTGATTTATCGCCCGGAGGCTACGTGATTATCGTCCGGAGGCTACGTGAGTACAAGACAAACAGTATTGCATGATTTACTCATATTGCATCTACGTTCCATTCATGCATTCAGGATTGAGCTTATACATTGTACAATATAATAACGTTAGACATTCGTAAGCAGGCAAGCATGCATTTCTAAGGAACATAAGTAAACACGTTGCTCGGACCCGAAGGTAAGCCGAAAGATGAAACCGTTAGGGACTTAGCATACGAGGGTCTGAATACAAGCAGTATTTCAAATTCCATGTTTTAGCATAAGCAATACAAGTTGGGATTATTCCCTTAGCTAGGTGCGTTGGATTTATTAGCATACAGGGGGTGAATCACCTAGCGACTAGCATGTATCATTTCAGATTTTATGTGTGCTGGCTAAGCAAAGACAAGTTCACCGTAGCCACCCACCTTAGCGATGATTCGCCTCGGTAGAGCGATACGTCAAGCAAGCCTCTGAAAGCCTAAGCCGGATTCCTGTAGCGACAAGTCTGGATATCCTTTGCTTCTAGTTGAGGCAAAGCGGGTCGGGACAATTGCACTTTTGCCGATTGAGTCGGCAGTCCGCTAGAACGGAACGGGGTGTTACACCAATCTCCCGTAGGATCGACCATCCCCGTTGAACGTGAATCACCGTGCAACCGCTCCCTCAAAACGATCGTTCCCATCCGGACTATAGTCTACAATGGCTTATAGGCCAACGACTTTTGTTCATATAGATTAAGTTAAGCTCGATTGCGACATCACGTCCTGATGGGAACGATCGTTCTACGGGAGCGCTGGCGCGGTAATTCACGTTCAGCGGGGACGATCGATCCTGCGGAAGATCGGGGCGTGACATATTTCCTACTTAATCTTGATTTTCTAAGTGCACTAACTCCTGATCGCATCCTCGATTATTCTATCTCAAACTCTAGTTTTAATTCGTTTGATTCAATTCGAAATCGCTCGTACGATTTACTAAGTTCCCTCAACCAAGATGTTGATTCCATTCTCTGAATATATATATATATATATATATATATATATATATATATATATATATATATATATATATATATATATATATATATATATATATATATATATATATATATAAAAAGATGAACTCACGATAACCCTATAATATTTAGAGGTCGAACTATCAAAGTCTTGGACTCGAGGGATATGAACTTGCAAACACATAAGCATTTGGTATTGAAATCAATTTATTCTTGTCCTTCGAATATCATGTTGAGTTGTGTTTCCATATTTTATTATTATTGACACAAAAAAATCAAGTATTATTCCAAAAGTTGGAAATTTTCTGTTGAATAATATTTGTATTCATGTGATACAAATCAAGATCCATACATGAGCCAGAAAACACAGTTATAAATAGATAATAGATTTATGATTGATTGTGATTGTAGAATTAAGCATTGGGTAGGGATAACAGTTTGGATTACATTGTGTAAAACCTTGGCAATATAATTAACAAAAAGCTTATCAGTACTTGTAGCTTCTTAGCAAGGCCTTACGTTGTGAGTGGGTGAATGCTTAGATCACCTACCTAACCTGAATCTCATGAATCTGTAAATATTTACCCTAATTCGATAAAAATAACAAATTTGGTGTGTGTGTGTATATATATATATATATATATATATATATATATATATATATATATATATATATACACACACACACACATATGGGTAAACGAGATATCTGCCATGGTGTTCATATTCCTACATGAGCCATGCACATGTGGACCAATAGGAATAGAGTTTACTAGTCCACATAGGTGCACATGGGATGTTGTAGTCTATTCCTATTGATTCACATGTGCATGGCTCATGTAGGAATATGAGCATTATGGCTCATATCTCTTTTATCCTATATATATATATATATATATATATATATATATATATCCAGGAGAGGAGTGGTCGGATTGTTAAGCATCGTGCCTACCAGTCACAACCTGATCCCTGGTAACGAGATTATTGCTGAGAAAATAGTGCGAGGTCCAAAGACTGTTCTCTAAATTTGCATCATCATATAGGAGAAATTGTGTTGTGATTGTTTAGTGATTTTTACGACATAGGAAATATTTTGGACACAGATGAATCATTAGACTTAATATCACTATACAGTATTGTTTAATTAATATTATACCTTGTACTTAGAATTTATCCAATTCCATTTCTCCTTTGAACTTGTACTTAATTTTCATTAATCATATTATCTTATTTATTTTAGCTTTCTTGAATCGAGAACTTACATGTCTTTGATGACCTAATTTTTGTCCACTAGATGAAGGCTTAGCTGAGGATGATCTACTCCCCTTATATAGTGTGGATGAGACCGAAGAATAAAGGATGTTGAGGGTAGAACAAGAGTTTTATTTTGTGTTCATGTATAATTTTATGTATATTAATCCTCATGAGAGATAGATATATGGTTGTATAATTAGTCAGTAGCCTACATATTATCTTTGGAAGAAAAAACTTAGACTTATGCAATTGTGTATATAGATGGTTTAGATGTTGTGTTTGTAATTATTTCTTACTTTGTCAATGGTTTAGTATTGCCCATACTCTTATCCTAGAACTGTACAGACGACAATCGTGTTTCAAATACATGTACCTTATTTGACACGTAACCTGGGATATTAGTTACGTTCTCGTCTCATCGTATTTTGGGAGCAGGACGTGACACAAATAATAACATCATTGTGGACTCTCAAGGCCTAAAAGGAGTGAGTCCAAGACCGGATGATTTAGCTCGGTGTAGTGAGGAGTCAGTAGGTTAGACCGAGATTGGAATTAAGGAGGCTTGTTGGAGATGAAGAAGCTAGAGAGGTATGTCTTGTTAGCGTAATGATTAATTAAGGATTTTGATTATGGGTAACCGAGTAAGTTTCTCGTGATGAAATTACTAACTGATAATACTTGATTAAGGCAAATTTATATTCTTTTTATCCATACTCCAGATATTTATTAGTGTAGGATATGTGTATTCTTATCACACATGCTTACATTCATGATATCTCTGTTTAGTGCCAGATATTTGTTTGCTATTATGCATACTGCTTTGTATTCCTTTCACAATTATATCCATTCCTTATACTCACAAAATCTTTATTAATGTCATCATCTACACCCGTACTCACAATATATTTATTAGTTTCATATATGATACGAATCTTACTTGTTATTGAATTGTGTGATGGTTATTCATGTTTACTTAGTGTTAACATGTTACTTATGTACCAATAGCCTCATTGTTTATATTACTTAGATTGAACATGTGTAACGGACCAATCATCGAATAAAGGGGAGAATAAAGGGGAGATTTGCATAAGTACTTGAGGTGGAGCTTCATATTGTTATTTCATATCATGTATATCCTTATTGACAACTATGATATAATTATGGATATTATACTACTAATATTAACTAATAGTAAAGATGGAATAGCACAAAAGAATTGACCAAAGCTCTTGCACAAAACAAGACTGATGAATTTGGGCAACCAAAGACGAATAAATATGGAGAGCCAAGCTATTCAAGAAAAGATCAAGATACTCAACGCATATTGTACTCTTTTTTTTCTTGTGTTATAATTTGTAATCGTAGATGGATGTAACTCAAGCATATAAAGGCAAGTGAAAGCTCAAAACCAACCTTAGGGAAAACCTATAATGAGCCTATGCACATACCTAACCATTCAACTTCTCTACAATCAAACAACTAAAACCAAATTGGCTGATTTCCTTCTTATGCAGTACATTAACAATATACTGCCAGTTTTGTCAGTATACTACCAAATGAATCAAAAACTTTCCAACAGCCTTGAAGCCTAAATTGTATTGCCAACAATATGTCAACGTCACACCGCTTGTATACTGTCAGCATGCTTATAATTGTATATTTCTTCCAACAAGCTTATGTGAGTTTTGTGAGCACAAATCCGGTAAGTTGTTGGAATTTATTCCTATGTATTCTCAGTGGCTATAAAAAGTCATTACTATTCTTAAAAGCATAACAGTTGTATGTTGTTATGCATAGTAATGGCCATAATTCTTAATTGGCTGTGATGTTATAAATGGGTTTGAATGCCACCCTTCCTTAGTGACTTCTTGGAGCCTGAACTTGCAGATTTCCTACTCCTAAGCTCTCCATATTCAAGAGCTCTCATTTTTTATTATCTACTTGTAATATAGTGTTTCTAGAGTCATAATTGAGATCTTCAATTGTTGCAATTGTTGTAAGAAGATCATCCTTCTCTATTGAAATAATCTATTGAAATAAGTTGAAGTTCATAAGCCTTCGCATCAAAGCTTGTGTTGAAGTCTGCGAGCCCTTCAGAAAAAGTACATGTGCCTGAAGTTGGCGAGTCCTTGCAAATATAACCATTTCCGTAATAGTGGATTAAATTCGGTGAGAATTAGAGAGTTCCAGGAGCGGAATGCTGTTTAATTGCTAATTAGTGTTAAAATGGAAAATGCACAAAACAATAAATGTGGGGAAAATAAGATAACTAAACTGCTATTGAACATCAGGAACAGATATGATCTCAACACCGTTGATGAGAGCACATGTATCGAAGCGATTCCCTGAAGGTGTAAAACTGAGGTTAAGCGCTTGCCCCCATCATTTCGATCTAATACTAGAGGAAGAAGTTAAATGTGACATTTCATTGTGCACCACCACGCTCAGGATGGAAATGTGACAGGAAATCTTTTGATAAATAGACTCGACTTTTAAGAGTATCAACATTGGATAAAATTGTTGCTGCTCCTCTTATTAAATCTGTGTTTAACTACCTAATAGTTTTAGGATTAATGTTAGCATAACCCTGGGATAATATGTGCGGAAAGATTAAAATCCATCTTCTTCTTTTGCGGACTGGAGACTACCATGCTTTCGACTTCATCAAATAACCTACATCTGGCATCAGAGTATAAAATGCTTGTAAGCCAGGCTTTAAATGCTCTGTGAAAATAGGCAAGAAAAGAACCAAGTTACACTGAAAATGCTTGTAGGCCAGTCTTTAAATACTCAACGAAATTGATAAGAAAACAACCGTCTTAATTAAAAAGCAAAATTAATGCAGTTTTTTCACACACACACTATAAGCAAAATTTACAAAGCTACTCACATTATAAGCTTACAGCTAACTTAAACAGAAGGAAAAGGGGTAAAAACAATTAAGAACCAAAACTTCGTCAACAGCAATAAACAGTCCCAAACGCTACCATCCCTGTTAACGAAATTTGGCCACCAACTATCCAAGATTTCTACTCGGGAATCATCTGCTCATTGTCAGCATCAGCTTCCTCCTCTAGTTTAGTCTTCGGTTGAGCTGGTCCAGCTCCAGGAGCTTGTTTCTTCTTTATACCACTAACTATATCATCAATCCTCAAAAGCATGCTAGCAGCTTCAATGGCTGTCTTAAACGTCTGTGCCTTGACATTGTAAGAGTCCCATATCTAGGAAAGGAAAAGTTGAGTTGACAAGTAAGATGATAAAGATCTATTCCTATACGTGTGTGTCTCTCAAAGCATACCTTCCTCTCCTTCATATCAACAATGGCACCAGTGTTCCCATCAATGCCAACCCATGCATTCTCACCATTTGCGTGCTGCATCACGGAATAAACTGAGTCATTATATAATCATAGACAACTATACCATATCCTGCAGCTAATGTTATAGGAGATGCCCTTAAAAGAGCAGATTTTGAGGGAAATAAAAAATTCAGGCAACCATGAGGCACTAATTTTGGTGTAAACATGCTGCTCCGTCATACAACTATATCAATAAATAGCAAGGCCTTAGGCCAAAGTTTTATTTGAAAAAAGAGATCAAATATGAATGGCTAATGTCAAACTTACATACAAAATGAAGTCTTTAGTTTAATGAAACTTAAAGCAGAATAGCATCCAGACATTAAATCAAGAGTACAGAAACAAGATCCATTATGCCATCTTACCTTTCCTTGGAGAGCCGTCATTGTTCGAATCACATTCACTCCACAGTTTTGAGCCAACGTACGTGGAATTGCCTCAAAAGCTATAGCAGCAGCCTCATAGGGCCACTTTTGAGACCACAAAAATAATGCAAAAATTAATTCATCTTACTAAAGACAGCCATAGGTTGGCTTACAAGTTGGTTATAACTGAATGAACTTCATGAAAGATGAGAAAACAACACAGAAGTGGCAGAAATCCAACCTTCTCAATTCCTTCAATCGATGAACTCTTCTGCTTCAGTGTCGCAGATACAGTCAACTCTGTAGCACCACCTCCAGGAAGGAGCTTTGGATTTTTCAATATGTTCCGTGCTACCGACATGGTATCCTGTTAATCAGTAATTATATTTAGAACACTACTATTTACATGCATATTTAACAATAAAAGATCACACCTGCAAATTTCTTTCAACTTCATTCAGAAGATCCTTGCTAGCACCTCTTTTAAAGAACAGTACATGCTTTTGGATCTATACAGTCCACTATAAATGCAAAGAACTGTTCTCCCATCTTTTTTATCTCAAACAGTCCTGCGCCTGTTCCAACATCAGACTCTTGCATTTCATCAGGCCTATTGACTATAACTGCACCACACGCTTTGGCAATCCTATTATTGTCAGTCTTCCTCAGCCTCCGGATAGCACTAACACCAGCCTTGCTAAAATAATAGCATGCAAGATCGCTGAGTCCTCTCTCGGTTATAACCAAGTCAGGTTTGAATTTCAGTATCTGCATACAGAGGTTTTCTATGTACTCTTCATCTTCAGAAGAACTTCCCTGAGAAAATAGCAGTAGTTGGATGATATTTAACATAGGGAACTAGAACTTAATTGTACAAAAAATTTGAGGTCTTCTACAAATGTTTCACATAGTTCTCCCTTCTCCGGGGTCAGAATTTTTGAATACCTAATGGATAAAAATTGACAGTGTACCAACGGTACCTGTAGTATTGGAAAGTAGTGTTGGACCAGCTAATGCATTCAAAATAAACCCAGTATATATCTGCACAGCACCGTACCAGAACTTCAAATTTCAATTGCTGATTTTCATCTTTTCCAAATATAATCCATCACTGATTAAATTCAGAGTTCTGTCTAATCTATCTGGAGATTGGTTATGTCTATCCGTAACGATGAAAACCATCAAGACGGTCTGTTTGTAGTTCTCTTACATTTTCAACTATTTTCAGACAAATACTTCACCAGACAACCCAGCCTAGAAACTGTTTTTTTTTCGCTTTTAGAGTACATACTAATACTTATATAACTAGATCATTCTCATTTTGTCATTGTTCACCCACGCCTTGTATACCATTTATTTTGCATATATAGGAAACATCTGTCTAAAATATATTAGCTTTTATAATATTCAATGACATTTTTATACCATGTTGCCTATGCTATGTAAAAATTATTCCATTCACTAACTTATTCAAAATTATAATATATAATCTTGTTAGAGTTATTTTATTTTGTTATTTATCATATGAGGATATAATAGTAATTGTGGGTGTATTGCATATCAATATAAATAGACATGAGATGCAACCTAGGGTTTAAGGCCCTTGCAATCTCCTTTCTCATATTCTCTCTTCTCCTACTTTCCCTTCTCCTCTCTATCTCCAAACTTAACTTGGTATCAGAGCATATATTTGTAAGTACTGTACATCCCATCCACGGCAGGGCCGATCGAACTCGGTCGTGAGTTCGACAGGGGTTCGGGGACGGTAGCCCCTGATTGCAAGGTTCGGGACGGCAGGCCCGAAAAAAAAATTCGACTATTTTTCGTCTACTTTTCATGATTCGCCGTTCATTGTTCGTGGTCGTTCGTGGTTCGTTTATGAGATTTAGGGTTTCTACAGAT